>CM046444.1:74569623-74917123 GCA_025506515.1 Flaveria trinervia
AACCAAAATTCAAACAATAATACGAACTATAATTAAATGGTTTCATTGATAAAACCTAACGATTACAAGGTCGTTACAACATAAGAATCAAGACTCTTGGCAAGGGGAAGATCGAGCATGATCTCCCCTCTCATCCAGCAGCCCTAGGCTCCCGGGCACACTGTTTCTAAAACCCTTAGAAACCCCTTTTTCTCTCTACACATTGAAACTAGTATATAGCGGCCTCGACCCATATTAGATGCGACTGGGCCCATTCGTGCGAGTGGACCATGCGTATGGTTCAATCGTACGACTGGACCATGCGTATGGTTAATCGTACGACTGGACCATACTTATGGTTCAGTCTTACGAATGTCCCAATCGCATCTCTCAGTCGCACGGCTGGTCCATTAGCATGGCTTAGTCGTACGACTGAGTCTCATTCGCATATGCTCCTACGAATGACCAAGTTTCTTGTGTTTACAACATATCAGGCGTATAA
The DNA here is from genome assembly GCA_025506515.1 of Flaveria trinervia. Classification (NCBI taxonomy): domain Eukaryota; kingdom Viridiplantae; phylum Streptophyta; class Magnoliopsida; order Asterales; family Asteraceae; genus Flaveria; species Flaveria trinervia. Next base: position 74,570,105 of record CM046444.1, read on the forward strand.
CATTAAGCCTAGACTATTCGACAAGCGACAGACACACTATATATGACTATATATGCTCCAACATCTTTTGATGAATCTGTATTTACAAAGTCAGTTAAAGGTTCATCATGGTTGTTTGACATAAATGCTTTAGCCAAATCATTTAACTATGATTACTTGAAAATGCAGGATTTAATGAAGTGTGTTATCCATTTGTTCCACCTCTTATGACTGATGTAACCTTATCTGCTGATCCTCCAAGGATACCCCCATACTCGGATGAAAACACTTCAGTAGATGCAGATACCACATTGGAAACAAACATGCTGCATCCGGAGATGTGAATGTTGTGCCTTCAATAGAACCAGGCTATCAAGTGAATGCAATAAATCTTGGAAATGATTCATGTCCTCACTTAATATCCGGAGAAACTTCTACGGAAGAGCAAAATGCTTCCGGAGAAGTTCCTACGGAAGAGCAAAATATTTTCGGAGAAGTTCCTACGGAAGAGCAAAATCTTTCTGGAGAAGTTCCTACAGAAGAGCAAAACCTTTCCGGAGAAGTTCCTACGGAAGAGCAAAACAAACTGGAGATACTCCTGCAGCCCATACAAGCAACTCTCATGATCATTCTTCTCATGATGAACATTTTGATTATTTCTTAAACTCACAAGCTGAGGTGAATCAGTGTGAGGCACTGGAAATGACTAACCTAGGATCATCTATTCCAGTTGAATGAACTCTTCAATGAGGATCCATAAGACTCATCCAATTGTCAACATCATTGGAAATCCTGAAAAGAGAACTACAAAGAGTCAAAGTGGTACAACCAACCTTTGTCTCTTCAGTTGTTTTCTTTCTCAAGTGGTGCCTCCAAATATCATGGCTGCTTTAAAAGACTAGCTGGATGAAGCTATGCAAGAAGAGCTTCAGCAGTTCAGAAAGCAAAAAGTGTGGTCTTTTGTTAATTTGCCTGAAGGTTAACATCCTATTGGAACAAGATGGCTATAAAAAAACAAAATCGATGATAGAGGGATTATTGTAAGAAACAAAGCAAGGTTGATTGCAAAAGGCTACACTCAAGAAGAAGGAATTGACTATGATGAAGTGTTTGCACCAGTTGCAAGAATTAAGGCCATAAGAGTGTTTTTGGCTTATGCATCATATAAGAAGTTTACTGTTTATTAGATGGATGTCAAGTGTGCATTCTTATATGGGAAGATTGATGAGGAAGTTTATGTATCCCAACCCCCTGGTTTTGAAGATCCTCATTATCCCACAAACTAGATAAATCCCTGTATGGTCTTCATCAAGCACCAAGAAAATAGTATGAAACGCTATCATCTTTCTTGCTCAAGAATAGCTACAAAAGAGGACTATTGATCAGACTCTCTTCCTCAAAGAAGAACATCAAGATCTCCTAGTAGTTCAAATATATTTTGATGACATTATATTTGGTTCAACTAATAAGGGATTGTGTGTGAATTTTGAAGAGCTGATAAAATCTGAATTTCAGATGAACTCATGGGTGAATCAATCAAGAAAAATATATACATCAAATTCTAAGAATACAATATGGCTGAAGTATCCTCATGCAAAACACTAGCATCAACAATTGATAAGATTGCTCCTGATCTTTTCTTGAAAATCTATTGATCAAAAATTATATAGATCAATGATAGGTTCACTTATGCATTTAACTGCGAGTAGACCTAATATTATGTTTGCTGTGTGTGTATGTGCTAGGTACCAATCTGATCCCAAGGAGTCTTATCTCAATGCGGTAAAAAGAATTATCAGATACCTCAAAGGAAAACCAGGACTTGGTCTTTGGTATCCAAGGATGGCGACTTTACACTCTACTCATACTCAGACAGTGACTATGGTGGATGTAACAATAATAGAAAATCAACAACCGGTGGATGTCAATCATTGGACCAAGGCTAGTATCATGGCATTGCAAGAACAAACCAATCTTTCTGTATCCACAGCTGAGGCTGATTACATTGTTGCTTCAGCCGGATGTTCTCAAGTTCTTTGGTTGCAAAACCAATTACTAGACTATGGTTACAACTTCCTTCAAACTTCAATTTATATAGACAATTCTACTACTATGTTTATAACTGCTAATCTTGTGCAACATAGTAAAACAAAACATATTGAAATAAGATATCATTTTCTGAGAGATTGCTTAGAAAAGGGTTTGATTAAGTTAGTCAAAGTGGATACGTCAAATCAGCTTCCTGATTTATTCACTAAAGCCTTTGATTCAGTCAGATTTAACTTTCTGGTTGAGTCTCTGGGCATGATTAACTTAGATTAATCAAGTCTAAAGAAATAAAATATTGTGTGTAATGATGCTTTAGCATGACATATGTATGGGAAATGATAGTACACTATAGCTTTGCTTCTTCCTGAATACATAAGTAACAATAAATCTTAGCAAGTTTCTTGATATGTGACTAGATTCATCTAGAGTGGAAACTAAACTGAGTGCATGCCAAACATAATGCTAAAATGATTGTTTGTGGGAAACTTCATTTTGAGAATACAAAGAAAGTCTTATTCTAATATGACCAAATCACTCATTTAAACACACTATGTAAAACACTTTATAATATCTATCTGTGCAAATCATACTCCCTCTGTTTTGTGTGAACAAAGACCTGGGTGTATGATCACCATACTGAATATCAGTCACAAAAGGTGAAAAGATCATGATGCTCATCGTCCCTTTGTTTTGTGTCAACAAAGACCTGGGTTAACGACACCTCTATTTTACATGAGTAAAGACCTGTGACATGATGATGATCATATCTAAGCTCTCAAAGAATCATATGTGATCAACTGTATATTAATCTTGAGCTTTTACATCATTGTATTAATGAGATTCCAATTGCATCTCAAGATAGATCTTATAACTTAAAGTACATAGTTCTTAAGTGTGAAAAAGTGATGATTTGTCTTGCAACGGGAGGACAAAATCTTTGTGAATTGAATGTGAAGCCCATAATGGTTATTTACAAATCAATATTGAAACATGATAATCAGCATGCCTAGTTGATACATGAGCTCTTGTGGATTTAAGTGGACAATATACTTGCAATCAGAACTTTGCTCAGGTATAAATTCAAAAACATAACTCATCAGGATGAGGCTTAGTATTATAGTATGATCCCATCATATGTGTATATATGTCTGATCATTTTCATACAGTTACAAATCATGTTATTCCTCTTAAAGAATTTCTGATAAATGCTTAACTTCACCATTAATCACAAATTTAGGGGGAGTAGAATACATGAAGTTGTGTTACTCAATCAGCAGAAATGTCTATCTCATTATCAATTTGAAGGAATTTGAATCTGAGCATCATCTTAGCTGCTGGATACATGGAATTTTAATAAAAAATCTTTTTAAACTTCTTGTTGTAAATTGCCATGTATACAAACCCAACAAGGTCCTAAAGCAATAAATGGTTCTAACCAATGGACTTGGACCATACATACAACAATATCTCTCTACATTGTGTTAGTTTTAGCATCAGCAGAAGCTACAATGAGGAAATCTTAAATTTTTTTCGTAGATTGGTGAACTACGGATGTATAAAGATCAAGAAATGAAATTTAATGTGGTAATCTGCAAAAGAATACATCATCAGCAGATGTTGCTGATCCGTAGATGCTCTGCGGAACAATACATTGAGGGTCCCACTTAATAAATAAGATAAATTAATGTGTCTGAGAGTATAAATAATGTGGTTTGACCTCTCAAATTCATTATTCGCTTTTTCAGCTCACTTTTTAGACCTAGAAAAACCCACTCTCAACAAACGTTTTCCCACTTACTTAAAAAAACATATATTTATGTTCTTAATCCGCTGTTATTAAGGTAAAACATGTTGTAATATTCAAGAATGAACCATTTGATTCTTGTTTTATCTCATAACTGTTCGTATTCTCATATCAATAATGTGATTTTAACGAAGTCTTTTTCTTATGAACATATGGATAATCAATTTGCGAAAGAACACAATGTGTGTGCCTTCTTAAACCCTGATGATCCTATCTCAGAAGGGTGTCAAGAACTTATCAGATATCTAAGAAGATCAAGGCTATTCTATGCCTTATCAACAGAGCCTGTGATTTATCAATCACATATCACTAATTTCTGAAACTCTACACGTATAGACGAAGACGGTGAAGCTATGGTGAAGAATCGACGACTGACAGTCGATGAACAAACAATAAGAAAGGTTCTTGAGTTGGGAGAAGTCGAAGCCGATCATCCTGATGTGTTCGAAGATGAATACATGGAGAAAGTATTTCTTCTGATGGGATATGATGGTGATTTCAACAAAGGAGAAATCAAGAAAGGAAGACTTTGCAAGCCGTATAGATTTCTCTGTCATACTTATCTTAAGTGCATGTCAACAGAAAATCTGGTCTTGACAGATTCTCAAGGCACATTTCCTCTGGATTATAGGTGTTTTTGAGGGAAGAACCTACAATATTCAATGTACATCTTCAACTGCTTAAGTGATCACATCAAAGTGCAGAAGGCTGATAAGATGTACATGTTTCAAAGGTTCGTGCAACTGATCATTAATGCTGATCTGCCTGGAACTTCTGTGGATGGTGGTGTGTTTAGTCAAGCATACCTTGGTAGATCTGTTCTAAACAAAATTTCTAGCAAATATAAAGGAGGTGATATGGACATGTTTGCACATGTGGTTGATGCTGCAGCAAGTACCCCTCAAGAGCTTGTGTGGAATGATGAACAAGGGAACTCTTCAACCAAGTCTGTTCAAGACACTTTCTCACTAGATACATCACCCATAAATCAACAATCTCCAGCCAGCCAGAATACTAAACCAATCTCTCCTATCCACCGTCCATCACCAAATCAAGAACAAACACCTCAACCACAATCTCCAGCCAGCCAAAATATAGAACCAATCTCTCCCATCCAACCCCACTCACCAAATAGCCTTTACGCTGGGGAGACAGAGTTAGTCTCACAAGCAAGTACAGTTGAACTATCACTATCCAAGACTGAATCCCCAGTACTCTCAAATGAAACTAAACAAGTATCTCCAGGCACTGATCATCAGCAACAACAACAATCACATCAAGAACCGAAAGTTCAAGCTATTAAAATCAGTTCAAGCTCAGCAGGTGAAGCCTAGAAAGAAGTAAAAGATAATGAGATTGCTTCTCAACATCAGGAAGGAGAAGAAGAAGCAAACCATGTTGATGTAATACCATACAATGAAGAGGATCTAAGTGATGTTGATATCCCTGTTAGCAAGAGTTGTATGATTGCTGAGTACAACAAGCTGGTGCTGAAATCAAATAAAAGAAAGCAAAAAATACAAGAGTTTAAGGGAGTGAACAGAGAAAAGGATGAAGAGTTGATGAAGCAAGAAGCTAGAATAAAAGGATTGAGAGAAGATGTCGTGTGCAATAATGAAGTGATTGATGCTCTTCTTCAACAAGACTTTAAACTCAAAGAAGAAGTAAAGAAAGAGAGAGAAAAAATGAGAAGCTAACAGTGAAATTGATCAAATCAATGACACTCTCTATGATCAATCAGCTCTGTTGAGAAGAAAAGAAAGAAATTAATGAACTGAAAATGAAGTTATGTGCTCTTGAATCAAACCAACAAAAGAAACCTGCTGAATCTTCTAAGCATCTCATTCAATACTCAAGGAAGAGGAAGTATTTGGGCCCAACAAAGATTCAAGTAATCAATGTTGAAGACTCTCCTAAACGATCAAGACATACCTCTTTTGAGCACACTCCTTCTATGGAAAATTTAACATCAAAGCAAGCTACTATTGATGAATCTATGAGTGATGTTGAATGGAAAGAGTTGATTGAAGATAGACCTAACAAAGCTCAAGAAGAATCAAGACTGATATTCTTCTTACATCAAAAGACATCATGGAAGCGAGGCCTGAATCTGCTATGTTTATGACCTTGATTAACCATGGTTTTCCATATGACTTGGTTGAAAGGATGAATATGTCTGAGATGAAGAACACATTGAAGGAGTTTGAACTTGCAAGCTTTATGATTCCAAATTATGACTATGAAGCTTTCAGCACCTTTCAATCCATCCAGAAGATAAGAAGGAGTTGGGTCATTGTGACACAGCTAAGCTGAGTTGATATAACATGACTTGCTGGTTACAAGGCCATAACTACAAACCACATGAGCTTAAGGGAAGGTGAATAGGAAAACATAGAAGGATGATGGAGCATTTGATGAAAGTTGAGCTGGATACTGGTGTAAAATTCAGAACTGAAGCTCCTCATCCATCTTATGAGCAACAAAGTAAACTTCCTGCTGAACCTATAACAGTCGAACCAAAAGATCAGCACAAGGGAAGGATAAACTGATCAGAGAGCCAAGAGAAGTAATTCCCGAAAAGTATGGCCCTGGGCACTACAATGAGGGAGATAACTGAACAGAAATCCACTCTGATACAACTAATAGACCACCTCACGACTCCCAGTTCTGTGGAAGAAAACAGGATCATGGCCTGGAAATATGATCCAGACTGGGATTGTACTATTATTAAAAGAACATCTGGAAGAGTTAAGTACTTCCATGATGTATTTTCAATGGTGAGTCTACCAGAGAATGACATCAAAGATCTTCAAAGCCTGATCTTCTGCAATTATCCAATTCACCCTAGAGGAAGAGACATCTCAACTCTAGTGGGAAAGCTTAAGACTAAGTTTAAAGAAGATGTCCTAAGTGAAGCTAAAAGAGAAGATACAGAGCATCAGAAAAGAATCAAAGGGCTTAAAAGATACAAGTCCAATGCCTCAGAATCTATAGACGATGAATTCTTGAAGAGGGTTTGTTACAAAAATAGAACTACAGCAACAATCAAATGTATTGAAGGGACTCAATTCACATACCCTATAACTGAATGGGGTTATGTTGAGAAAACAAAGGAGTTGGTGTTGTTAAGAAATGCTAAAAACAAGAAAGTTGACCCATATCAGGATCTTTGATCCTGTGGAAATAAAATTACTTCATCCCAGCTACACCTCATACCTCAATGACAAATACTTTCCCAAGTTGGCCCATGAAAAAACATATAATGATTTGTTCCTGCATGTCCATGTGATCCAAGTAATTGACAAATTACATGCCAAAGCCTACAAAAGAAGAAGATAAAATGCTGGACTGCTAAAGGGAACAACTTTTGATAAAGTAACTGAACTCAGAATTTCAGAGCAAGATGAGTTAGAAGTGATGAATAACAACAATGTGTTAGACACACTTACTATGGAGGAAGATGTCTTGGGGATAAGCTTTGAGACTCTAAAGAAGTTCAACAAGATGAAGATCAACTACAAGTATGATGATCAGAAGATTGCTGTGTCTTACTTCTATAATAAGATCATTTCCAGAGTCAAGGAACTTTCAGTGTTGAAGAACCGATTGCAAGTATCTAAGCCTAAGGGGGAGTATTGTTAGGACTAGGTTCAGTAGATCTAGTTCATTACGTATAGGCTTAGTACTTGAATTAATATCTGTAATGAATGTTTGTAATTCATTATTGTGTATGCATTAAATATATAGGTTAACCTATTTTTGTGTATGTTGATTATGTATGGTTGCAGGTACAAACAATATACTCGGTCAACTTATGAAAATGACCAGTTGTAAGAAACATCTACGGATGAACATTTTGTTCTTCCGTCGTTATATTTCTTACAAGTAACTATTCATTCGAAGATCCTCTGCGGATGAACAACCAGAAGTGAAGAACAAGATTGATTCAGAAGAACAAGATTGATTTGGAAGAACAAGACTTCTGTGGAAGAACAATTCTTCTGTGGAAGAACAAATTCCTACGGAAGACACTATTCCTACAGAGTCCAAACACTTGTATAATGCAAGTGTTACAAGTCAACAAGTCAACAAGGCAGTTATGCGAATCCCAATAAATCCGATTATTCCTTAACTGACACAAATCAAATCCCAAAAGATATGGTGTTTCCTATAACAGAAACATCATTGTCTATATATATGGATCCTAGGTTTCGATTCAACAGAGATTGTTTTAGACGATTGATTGAGTGACAACAACATCAGCATTCTAACCATCACTTCAAAGTCTCTCAATCAAACCCTAGCAACCGTCACATCATAACATACTTCGATATCATTCATTTATTATATTTGTAATCATTAACATGTTCTAATGAAATACATATTAATCATTAATTGTGTTTTGCTACATGTGTTCTTAAACATTTATTGATATTTAAAGTTATTGCAAAACAATTAAACCAAATCAACTTTGTTTCTGCAAACGTTGACTTGTCAATCGACCGACATTGATAATTCCTGTTTGCGATCCTTGGATTCACACCTCTAATAAAAGCTCAACCAGGAACATAAGAACCTGCGAATATGGTTGACCTAACCTTTAGCTCATCTATGCAAGTGGATGGTGCTACCAAAAAGGGAGACAAAGTCATCACAGACATAGTGTTGGATCAAGGGGAAGGCTGGTGCAACCAAAACCAAATCACTTAGACAAATTTTGGTGCAACTCACAAAGGACTTTCAAAGCTAAATATGGGCCTTTCGATGGAAATAGAGTTCTTCTGAAGACAATGTAAAAGTTTTACTTCTAAAGACAAACTCTACTTCCGAATACAATGTACTCACTTCGGAAGATCAAATCTTAGAAGAAAAGATCACAAGTAAACATAGGAAGTATGAAGAATAGAAGAAGTCCATCAAGCCTCAGAAGAAGTAGCCTCTTCTAAAGTATAAGTGGCTTCAGAAGTACTTGTTCTTCTGAAGCCATTTAACCTTCGAAAGACACTGCTAAGAACCAGTGGACATACGTATGGTCTCTGACACTCTGCTGCAGACCTCTAATACTGCATGGTGTTTTCCTAAAAGGCCATGTAGTTAACCATAATTTATTCCACTATTCACTTTTTATGTTAGTACAAGTTACCAAAATTAGTTGGTGACTAAAGATAAGTCATGGACATGTCATGACTACCATATCTTAGATAAGACTTTATCTAAGATACCTTAAACAATAGCTTTATAATATTTGCTTTAGTTAGAGGATTCCAGCTTGTATCAAAGTATATTCGGCTGTAGGGAGTATTATATATAGTTTCTCATTGTAACTCATAACATCATGCTTGTAAGAGTCTTGAAATACTTTGAGTTGAGAAGCAATATATGCAAGTACCTTGAAAATTATCTTTGTGTTCTTTGTTACTTATTATATTACTATCAACTCTTAGAATATACTCTTCTTCATTTAATCTGAGTGTAACGTAAGTGAGTTTGAGAGAAAAACCAAGTGTCAAGTGACAAAAACCGATCCTACAATTGGTATTAGAGCATTTTAAGCTCTTGATTGTGAGATCTTACCATCCCAATCAACCTGTTTTTCACTCCTCCTTACACCACACTCAAAATGGCCCTCAACAAGTCTGAAGTAGAGATAGGAACAATGACTAAAGCTCCTATCATCACCCCTGAAAACTTCAGGCCATGGAGCAGATGCATGTAAGGCTTCATCAAGTATCAAGACAACAAGATGTGGTATTCTATTGTCAATGGGCCGTATAAACCCACGGTGGCAACACCTGGTGGAAATGATGCTATGATAGAGAAGGCTATTGAAGACTACTCTGATGGGGACTGGAAGAAGATGGATGTTGACGGCAATGCAATGACTATTCTTAGGACTGCAATACCCAACTCCATCATGGTGGGCTTTGAGCATTGCAAGTCAACTAAAGAACTGTTTGATGCACTTGCTCAAATGTACTCTAGCTCAAATGACTCCAAAAAGGACTCACTGAAGCACCAGTTTGAGAACTTCACCTATATTGCTGGAGAGACTCTCAGTCAGCAATATTTCAGGTACATGGATCTTATTTCTTCTCTTCAGTCTATGAAGATTACTCCTGAACTTCTAGACCTCACAAGAAAGTTCATGAGTGCTCTTCTTAATGAGTGGGAATTCTACTGTGTCTCTATCAAGAGAACAGAAAATATGAACACCCTCTTCATGACCGAACTCTATGGCATCCTTGATGGATACCGTTTGGAGATGGAGAGTAAGAAAGGGCATGAGACAAGCTGACCCCTGAGTCTTCCTGCTAGAAACTCCTTGATGGTTGATGAAGGCTCAGGACCCACACAACCTCGATAGTACCTGACTTACACCCGGCAACCATCCTGCTCATCTGGACCATACATCACATTTCCTGAGACTCTAAGGTCTCAACAGGCTCAGCATAGTTCCTTTCAGGACAACAATGCCTTTTTCTCAGGAAATGGACACCCTAGTGATTTTTAGTACTGCTTTGATGATCTAGAGTGCTTCAATCCAGATGATGTGGAGTACGTGGACATTGTCCAACAAATGGCTCTTTTAACCTATAGAGCAAATAAGTTCTTTAAGAGAACTGGAAGGCAATTTCTCAAAAACCCAACTAACAATTGGGTTTGACAAAACCAAGGCCAAATGTTATAACTGTAACTAGCATGGTCATTTTTCAAGGGAATGCAAGATTCCCAAGCCAAATCCAGGAACCCCATAGGCCTCCACACATCCCTCTACATCAAAGCCCACTAGAAAGTTGACAGAAATAACTACAATGGCTCAAGAAGTTGACCAGAGCTTTATGGTACAAGATGTGACTCCTGCTCAAGCACTCATGGTAGGCACAGATGATAGTTAGGTATATGAAAATCTCTAAACTCCTGCATGTATTTCTAAGGTTAAACTGTATCAAGACTACAGTATGGAAATCAAATCCAATATTGAGTCTCTAAATGTTTTAAAATCTGAATTTAAAAGTGCTGAATCTGACTATCAAAGAAAAATTGAAGTGTTGGAGAAAATTGTGTCCTTGTTAAAACAAGAAAATACAAACTACAAGAATCAATTAAAGGATTTAATATCCAAATTGTTTGAGGCCCAAGTCCAGCTTGTCACTACTGAGGCTCAAGCCAGGAAGTATGCTATTTTTGAGCAGAACTTCCAAACTATTATTGTATCATCCTCCCACTCCAAAATTTGTTATCAAAACAAAGAAGGGTTGAGGACCAATGAAATTGCTCCACCACATTCTTATGAATCCATAAGATAACCTAGATGTGGTACTAAAGAGCAAGAGGTTCCATCTACTGACCCATTTTCACTTAAGTTGATGGATGATTCAATAATAAAGGCTAGCACAGGGAAGGAACACGTAAATAAACCCACCTCTCCCAATGAAGATCAAATCCTAACCACCAAATCATTAAGAAGCAGAGCTAAAGTAGCAAGAAGAACTACTAAGAAAGTGGCAAAGTCCAAGCTAATGATTGACCCAAAACAAAAGGGTGTATTCATCTCAGCTAGATTCCAAGTGGTAGGTAACTCTAACCCATGAAAGGAGTGTACTACCAACACTCCCGTCCTACCAAAGGATCTAAAGTTAAGGGGAAAGGTTGCTGATAAAGAGAAAAAGAACCAGAAACAACAATCCTCAAGTTCCCAAAAGACTAACATCGCATGCATAATGTGTGGTCTGCAAAACCACATGGCTAAAGATTGTTTCTATAATCCTACTAGCACAAATTATGCAAATAATGTTAAGAAAGAAGGAGTCAGGGATGGTTTCTCATTTGGACCCTATCAAATGGTGCAAGTGATGAAAAATGGAAAGCTGGTTTCCGACGCTAGGTTGATTTCGGAAGAAAATTCTTCTTCCAAAGGAAAAATGGATTCTGAAGCTAATGTTGTTAAAAATGAAAGGAACAAAAGAGCTCCCTTGAAACCACCCCAAAAGAATACTGCTTCAGAAGAAAAGGCGGTGAAGGGTTCTTCCGAAAAGAAAGAAGCTTCGGAAGAATGCCATACTATGCAAGCCTGAAAATGACCAACCAAAAGATGGATTGGAAGATCAAGAAGGATGCTACAGCCCAAACCACTTCTTCAAAAACATCCATTGAACCCCCATGCTTAACCATTGATTCATATATGTCACTATCATTAGAAGAACCCAAGACCAACAAGGCTTGGGTATCTAATCAAAACTAATCATCTCATCTTGTGTGCAGGGACAACCATATGACAAGAATAACAAAGTCTAGATTATGGATGGTGGATGCTCTAGGCACATGACAGGGAATAGATCTCTCCTTCAACAATTTCAACATTATGATGGAGGTCCTGTTCAGTTCGGAGGTGAGGCCGGAGAAAATATTTCTGGCGGAGGAAATATATCCAATGGAAAGTTAAAAGTTGACCAAGTTAACTTTGTCAAACAGCTTGACCACAATTTGTTAAGTGTTTCTTAGTTTTGTGATCAGAAGCATCAAATGCTTTTCACAAAACATGGGTGCATTATCCTCAAACCTGGGATGAAAATTCCTTTGGAATTGGTGCTTCTTAGATCTCCCAGGAAAGGGGATATGTACAAAATAGATATGAACAATGCTTCCCCAATGGGTGAAGTATCATGCTTTCTTTCCAAAGTTGATAGTGATGAGTCAATACTTTGGCATAAACGTATGTGTCATGTAAATTTTAAGACAATGAATAAACTGGCTAAAAATAACTTGGTACATGGTTTGCCTAAAAAGGAATTTTTCTGCAAAGATAACTGTGTTACAAAGTCTATCATGCATGCTACACAAGTACATTAAAGAAGAAGCTTAGAAAGTTTCACACATGAAACAGAAAATACACTAAGTGTGAAATCTTCCGAAGCCAAGACCTTTGTAAGGATCGGGATCTAGTTTGATCAATTAGATTAAGATTTGCAGCGGAATAGCACAAGAATTAGATGAAATTTAAGCAAAAATAATATGAATTTTCAATCAAACAGTGTGGTTATAGAGAGAGAAAGTTTTCTGCAAAGAGAATGTTTTCATTCACGCACACGCTTCGGTTACAAGGAAATTAGGTCAACATTCCTTTTATAAAGGAATGTGACATCAGCTGACGTCACTTGATAGTGACAGCTAACTGATTTATACAAATAACTGAAAGTAAACTAAACTACTGAAGATGTCCACAACAACTGAGGACACCTTCACAAAAAAACTAAGTACAAGCTAACATTACAACTACTGAAGTTATAACATCTGAAGTGTAAGAACTTCAGATGTTTTACATAATATAAAACTACTGATTACAAACTACTGATTACAAACTATTGAAAAGTAAACCATCACAACAGCTGAAGTAAACTACTTCAGCTGTTGTGACAACCTTTGAGAACTTGGTCTTCAGACTTTGTCTTCAGCAGTTGTCTTCAGACTTTGTCTTCAGACTTTGTCTTCAGTTGTGTCTTCAGACTTTGTCTTCAGACTTTGTCTTCAGACTTTGTCTTCAGACTTTGTCTTCAGACTTTGTCTTCAGACTTTGTCTTCAGACTTTGTCTTCAGACTTTGTCTTCAGACTTTGTCTTCAGACTTTGTCTACAGCTGTTGTAGACCACTTCAGTTGTTTTGATGTTTGTGGGACTTAAAGGTTTTTCTGATCTGGCTCATTGGTTCTTTTGGTCCAACAAACTCCCCCTGAACCAATGTAGCCAAAACCTTTAAGATTATTAAAGTCCCACTTATTGGCATAAACATTTTCTGGATCAGCTCATAAATCTTCAAATTAAGCTCAGGCCAGGGAAGAGGTTTGAGAAAGTTTGATTGGCAAAGGATGAATGGGAACTCTGTCTTGGTGAATTGGACACAGAGCTGTTATCCCATCCATGAGACATACTTCCCAATGATGAGTCTGTAAGACTCTCTGACATAGGCCTCAAGGAATACACCTTGTTCTTCCATTGTGAGTTCTTCAGCTTCACTTTCAAAGAAGAACTCAGGCCCATAGTACTCTGCTAAGTACTTAACATTCTTTCCATTCTTTAGCTCCACAGTAGTTATTTCTCTGTATGCAAACTTATCAGGATGAGTGCCTTCAAGTAACAACTAGACCTCATTTCTTCTTATCTCTTCAAGCTTCTTGTAGATCAACCCCTTCTTTACCATTCTGTTTTCTAGTAAAGTTTATGGAGTCATCTTAGACTTGTAAGCTCTTTTGAAGTCATCAAGGATTTCCCAGGGTGACAATACAATGGACAGCATTAGCACAACATCTACAATCTTTTTCACTTGGCCATTGTATCTACTTGGAATCTTCTTTTTATGAATTCTGTCACTTACTCTGGGGTCAGGCCAAATTCTCACTCTCTCTTTCTGATATTGAAATATGAATCTGAGAGCATACAACCTCTGAGCGTGTTTCTTCATAGCTTGTATGGATGAAGACTTAGGAAACTCTTTATCAACCATCCTTAAGAGCTGCTCATCATGTTGTTTGTGTTGTTCTTCTTCTTCAAGTTTGACTTTTACCATTTTCCTTTAGATGTCAGGTGTGATTATTGTTGGTTGACTCCTGGGCTCAGACATCTTTATTTTAAGAACAACAGAGATTGGCAGACTATCATCCTCATCATCATCTTCTTCTTCTTCCATCCTCAACACCCTTCTCTTCCTCTTGGGTGCATCATTTGTTGTGGTTGGAGTAGGTTTCTTGGGTAAAGGAGTTGGTTTTAAGGGTTGTGAAATTGGTTGTTTTGGTTTGGGAGATTGTACAGGCTACTTTAGCATCTTGGTTGTGAGTGAAGCTTTGGATAACTTTGCCATATCAGACCTTTTACCAGCACCAGCTTCATCAAGAGCTTCTATGATCAATCCTTTGTTGAATACTTCAGAAGAACAGATTCTGGTGGTGATCTCCAAAATACTGTCTCTGGACCATGACTTCACTTCAATGATTGATCTTCCCAAATGCTTTGATATGAATCTTGTCATAGCTTCCATCCTTTCCCTTTCTTTCTCACTCCAACTTGCCCATCTATGTTCAATCTCTTGAATCTCTAGCCTTCTGATTTCAGAGTCAAGTTTCGTTGTGTCAAAACCGTGTCTTAATAGTTGATCAATGATCTTATCCATAGATCTGCTATGTTGCTCATCAGCTTCTTTGATCAGGTCTTCTAACTTTTTCTCATCTTCAGTCTGTTCAGCACTCTTCTTTCTCTTGTATGTGATCATCTCCTTTTCTTTCTTCTCTTTTTCTTCTTCCTCTTCAACTCTCTTTCTTTTGTCTACTTTCACTGACTTAGACTCCCCCTTTTTGGTTGCACTGGGTTCAGGGGTTTGAATGTCAGAAAATCTCTTAGAAACAACACTATCAACTAAGGTTTGAAGATTTGAGGAAAGCCTCTCATCAATGGCTTGATGCACAATGTTAGTAATGATGGAAGTGATGAGAGGTAAGGAGGATTGAAAGGCAGTAACCATTTGCTCAGAAGGGTTCTGTCCCTGAGAAATGGTGCCTGAATCAGAGGTGGTGGCATTGTTGTTGGGAGTGGCTTAGTGTTTGGAGAGCTTCAGAAGAAACTACCACCTGGAGGTGAATTTGGGCAGATGGACTTGATTCTTGTGACATTTTGGCAAGCAGTTCTTGTAGTCTGCATACCTCAGTCTCAAGAATGGTGTTGTGGGCTAGAATATCAAAGAAAAAGCCCAGGTCATCATCAGTCTTTGCTGAATCATCTGACCACCTGATTAAATCAGGATGAACATGTGCTGAGTGTAGATCAGTATTCACATGTGCCCCTATTTCTTGGAACTGGGGACTTCCTGCCTTAGGATTTTCCTTCATTGGTAGTTGCCTCTAGTGAGGACTTAGAAATGATACCACCTTCATCCTGGTCATGTGCTAAAACAGGAGAAGAGGCAGCCTCACCAGATGTTCGAATCTCCTCCTCTACACAGAGATATTGAACTCTGTAATCCCTGTGCTATGGGTTATCAGCCACATTATAATCCTCTCCCTCAACTGTTGAGGTTTTCCCAGTGGTAATAGGTTTCTGGAGAGGGTTAGAGGAATGTAGTTGAGTCAGCACTTGTGCAATAACCTCAGTTGGGCTTGTAGGGGTGGCTTCGGTGGGAGATAAGTGTGAAGAGGATTGCACCTGGGGGTAAATGGTGCTCTTCAATGGCAATCTTCTCAAGTGAGAGAGATTCCAATAATGTGGTTTCGCCATTATTGGTTGCATCAGGATCCTATTAAGAGGATACCTGAGCAGTTTCAGCTGGTAGAGTCTTGAAAACTACAGGGGGATTACTACCCACAGTTTCATCCTGCCTTTGTGTTGCAGGGGCATCATCAGGGGATTCAACTCCCTGAGTAGCCTTTTTGATTTGTTTGGATTGTGGTTTGGAGGGGACTTTGGATCTAGAGGATGAAGCTGTGGGTTCCTTCTACTTGGGTTTTAGCAGTTTGGTAGCCTCTTTGAGTTGTGGGTCAGAGTTGTGCCTGGAGTATACCTTTGGCAAAACTACCATAGCAGGGACTCCAAGGCCAACAGGGCCATCAGATTTTAATTGATTTATGATTATGGCCATAAGAAACCTTGGATATAATAACCATCTGTTAGCCACAGGTTTCATTGCCAGATCTTTTAATTCCAAAAATATAATTTCAGAAAAATTTAAGCTTTGGCGTTCAAGAATAGAATACAATACCTGTTGCCACCTGGATGACATTTGATCCAATAAAGAGGATTTGGGGCAAGGTAGACATTGATCATGTGAAAGATTAGGCGTTTAGCATCATGGAAGTGCTTCTTCAGAATGGTGGTAGCACTTAGGTCGCCCTCATACCCATGGTTGATGAATGATAGATCAGTGATGCCCTTTGGGTATTTGGTGACGAAGGTGGCATCATTCAGATCTAGGGTTTGGTCAATGATAGCTGGAGTTACGACCACCTTCTTCTGGTTTACAAACGACTGGAGAGTGATCGCGACATCATTCTCACCAGTATGGACAGTTACATTTGTCCAGAATTGGCGAAGGGTATCGGGAAAGATGGTTGGATTTAGAAGAAAAGCAGTTTGATACGTGGAATCAACCATCAGATTAATGGCAGCATCAAACTTAGTCCAAAAGGCCGATTTTGTGAAGTAGGCAACACAATTGTGTTGTGGTTTGATTTGCATGGTCGCCATTAATGGAAGATGAACGTTCGGAAAACGACTTATGAAAAGTTTGAAGTTAGGGTTAGGTATTTATAGGTTATGAAACAGCTAAAAGAAAACAACTGAAAGTTTTGGTGTTAGTCATCAGTTGTTAGAAAACGACTGAAGACATGTTTTAACTTTCAGATGTTGTAAACAACTAAAGACTTGGTGTTAGTCATCAGTAGTTTGAAACTACTGAAGACTCGATTGTGGCATCAATTGTTTTGAAATGAAATAGCAGTTGTTTGAAACAACTGAAGAATAAAATTGCTCATCAGTTGTTGTCGTCAATTCACAGATCTCAGTTGTTTCATTTGACCTTAACACTTACTCAGCAGATTATCTGATTTTCAGATGTTTCATTGGCCATCAGTACTTATCTGTTAGAACAGACATTAGTAGTTGTAACCACATCAGTACTTTTCAACAAATAAAGTACTTCAGTACTTTTAAGTAATTTAGTCTTCAGTAGTTATGAAAACTGCTGAAGATAAAATAACATATCAGTACTTATTTTTGACAGCTGTTGTTAGGATCTCAGCTCTTGGTTTAATCGATTGAATAATATAGCAGCGGAATAGCTCAGAATTAGACAAATTCAAACAAGAACATTCGATATAAGGCGATAAAAGAATGTTGTTATAGAGAGAGAAATATCCGACAAAAGGAATATTGCATTAAGATTGTCGGCCTCAAAGGCACGATTACAGGTGAGTCGTCCTTCCTTATAAAGGAAAGAATGACGTAGGCTGATGTCACTTGAAAGTGACATGTAACCGTTTTATAACTACTGATGTTTAACAACTACTGAAGATGTCAACAACTGACATCTTCTTACAAATGTTCCTAAGTGTTAAACATCTTATTTACAACTACTGAAAAACATAAAACTACTGATACTACAACAACTGAAGAACAACCTCTTCAGTTGTTTACAAGTACTGAAAATGAAATAAAACTACTGAAAATTAAACAAACTACTGAAAGGAAAATAAAACTACTGAAGAAGAAAAACCATCACAACAACTGAAGAAGCCCCCTTCAGCTGTTGTCATCAGCTGTTAACATCAGCTGTTGTCATCAGCTGTTAACATCAGCAGATGTCTTCAGTACTTGAACATCAGACTTTGTCTTTCAGTTGTTGATCTTCAGTCTTTGTCTTCAGTACTTGTTGAAGTCTTCAGACTTTAGATCTTCAGCTGTTGTCTCAGTCTTTGTCTTCAGTACTTCAGAAATACTTCAGCAGTTGTATTCTTCAGACTTTGTAGAACAGCTGATCAGGTCTTCTTCAGCTGTTGTGATGACTTGTGGGACTTAGAGGTTTCTCTGATCAGGCTCATGGTTCTTTTGGTCCACAAACTCCCCCTGAACCAATGCAGCCAAAACCTCTAAGTTATTGACGAGTCCCACTTATTTTGGCAGATAGATTGGTCTTTTTATCCTCTTGATTAGATGAGAAGTGACCCTTTTTCAGCACTGGCCTGGGAAGAAGTCTCTGATGATCTGTCTTGCATGATATGGTTGGGAGCTCTGTATTGGGGACTTGGACACTGAGCTGTTACCCCAACCATGAGATCTACTTCCGTGTATCAGCCTATAGGATTCCCTGGTGTAAGCCCTTAGAAACATGATCTGCTCATCCATTGTCAGCACCTCGGGCACACCATCAAATAATCCTTCTCGGCCATACACTTCAGATATGTACTTGGCCTGTTTTCATTTTTGAGCTCAACCGTGGTTATTTGTCTGTAAGCAAACTCATCTGGATGAGTCCCTTCTAAGAGCAGGTTGAGCTCATCTTGTTTGAAGTTTTCAAGTCTTTTATAACCAATCCCTTCTTTATAATTTTATTCTCTAACATCTTTTGGGGTGGTTGTTTGGCTTCATAGGCTTTCTTGAACTCTTCTACGATTTCCCAAGGGACACTACAAGACCACAGTGATGTCTTCGTCGACAACCCTCTCACTTGGCCCTTGTATTTTGAAGGAATTTCTTTCTTGACAATCCGGTGTGCCACCCTAGGATCAGGCCATATCCTTACTCTTTCCTTTGGTATTGAAAGGTATTAGCAAGGGTGTACAATCTTAAAACTTCTTTCTTCATGCTAATCATTGAAGAGGATGTGGCATATGCTTTGTCAATGCTTTTCAGCATTTCCTCATCATGTCTTTGCATCTGTTCCTCTTCAATCTTTATCATCACATCATGCATTTGAGAAGCAGGAGTGATGGACATTGGTTTAGCCTTAGGCAAAGTAATAACTGCAGAGAGTGGCAGTCTGTCTTCATCCTCCTCTTCATCTTCATCAGGCCTCAGTACCTTTCTTTTCTTTGTCTAGGTACATCACTGGCAGTGGGTTTTGGGGGTAAAGGATTTGGTTTTGTGGGTTGGATGGTTGGTTTAGAGGGTAAAAGGGTTGTTTTAGTGGGTTGTGGAGGTAGTGATTTTGAGGATAGAGGCTTTTCAGACTGTTTTAGCATTTTGGCTGTAAGGGAGGCTTTGGTAAATTTTGTCAGTTCTTTTCGATTCCCAACCCCAGCTTCATTCAATGCCTCAATCACTAAACCTTTGGATTATGCTTCAGACGAACAAATCTTGGTGGTTATTGCCAAGATGTTGTCCCTGGTCCAGGCCCTTATTTCAATCAGAGATCTTCCCAAGTATTTAGCTGTAAATCTGATCATTATCTCCAGCCTTTCTCTTTCTAAGGCATCATAGCTAGCCCATCTTGAGTTGATCTCCTCTGTTTCCAACCTTCTGATCTCGGAGTCTAGTTGTTGGATGTCAAAACCTTGCCTATATAACTGTTCAATGATTTTATACATTGAACGGTTATGGTTGGCATCAGCTTCTTTCACCATATCGTTCAGCTCCTTCTCCTTCTCAGACTCTCCTTCCACTTTTGATATGTGACATGAAAGTCTTTTTGACTTTCATTCACTTCAGCTCCTTTCTCACTCTCCTTCTCCTTCTCATTTACAAAATCAGTCTTCTCCACACGTAAAACAGCCAACTCCTTCTCATTCACCTTCTCTGATTCTTTCTCCTTCTCCCCATCGGTCCTCTTCCTTTTTCCTTTAACTGACTGACTCTCCCCCTTTTTGGTTGCATTGGGTGCAAGGGTTTGAGCAGTAGAAAGGGATTTGGTCACCAACTCCTCCACCAGGGGTTGTATTATTGTAGGAAGCCTCTCATCAATGGCTTTGATCACTATATTTGTGATCATGGGAGTGATGAGAGGTAGGGATTTTTGAAGGGTAGCAACTGATTGATCAGGATGGTTCTGTTCCTGAGAATCAGTGCCGAAAGCAGAGGCTGGTGGCTTGGAAGTATATATTGGCTCAGTGTGTAGGGGACCTTCAGAAGAAGGTGCCATCTGTGGGTGTATTGTGGTGGCAGATGGACTTGCATCCTGAGACATCTTGGCCAGCAGCTCTTTGAGTCTGCTAACCTCATCCTCTAGAATGGTGTTTTGAGCAACTACATCATAGAAGAAGCTTAGGTCATCATCAGTTGACACTGAATCACCTGACCTCCTGACAGAGTCAGAATGAACATGCCTTGAGTGTAGATCAATTATAGCATGTGCCCCTTGTTCTTGGTTCTGGGGACTTCCAGCCTCAGGACTATGTCCTTCATCAGCTGTTGCCGCTGGTGAGGTCTTAGAGATGTTACCAACTGCACCCTGGTCATTTGCTGAGTCAGAGGCAGTGGCAGCCTTACCAGAAGTTCACACCTCCTTGTCTACACTAGAAGATGGAACATGATAACCCCTGTGCTGTGGGTTGACAGAAGCATTGTGATCCTCCCCCTCAGATGTTGAGGTTATCCCAGTAGTGATTGGTGTCTGGGTGGGGGGTGAGGAATGCAACTGCGTCAGCTTTTGCAACAATGATTGTAGGGCTTTGAGGGGCGGTTGCATCAGGAGAGGGTGTGGAAGCAGTGTGCACCCGGACAAGTGGTGCTCTTCAATGGTAATCCCCTCAAGTGAGGAGGATCCCAGCAGTGTGCTTCCCTTTGAGGGTACATCAGGTTCCTTTTGAGAGGAAACCTGAGCGGTTCGGTTGGTGGAGTCATAGTCTCTACTGGGGGGTTAATTCCAGTCGAGATAACCTGCTTTGGTGCAGCAGGGGCATCCTCAGGGGACTCAACTCCCTGAGTAGCCTTCTTAGGCTTCTTCTTTGTGGGTTTGGAGGGGACTCTGGATGTGGAAGTGGAGGCTGTGGGTTCCAACTGCGTGGGTTTTCGCAGCTTGGCAGCCTGTTTAAGCGTTTGGTCAGTGTTGTGTCGGGAGTATACCTCCGACAATACAGCCAAAGCAGGGACTCCCAGACCAACTAGTCCCTCAGCGTGAAGCTGATTCTCTATTATGGCCATTATAAACCGAGGATATAGTATCCAACGGTTGGAAAGTGGTTTTGTGGCCATATCCTTGATTTCAAGAAAAATTATTTCAGAAAAGTTTAGAGGTTCTTGTTCAAGGATAGAGAACATTACCTGTTGCCATCTGGAAGACAGTTGATCCCATGAAGAAGTCTTCGGGGCCAGGCAAACATTTACCAGATGAAATATCAAGCGTTCAACGTCTGGAAAATGTTTCTTCAGAATGGTCGAAGCACTAAGATCGCCTTGACATCCATGTTGTTCAAATGAACGATCAAGTTGGCGCTTAGGATATCCAACAGGGTAGGCAGCATCATCCAATAGTAATATCTGGCGGATGGTAGCAGTAGAGATGACCACCTTATGAGAGTTGATGGACGAAAATAGATTCTCCATTAACAGTTGCATTCGTCCAAAACTGATGTAGCGAATCGGCATAAATGATTGGATTTAGGAGGAGGCCGTTTTCAGTGGTGATTGGACCATAAGATCTATAGCATTATCGAATTTGGTCCAGAATGGCGATTTAGTGAGGTACGCGACACAGTTGTGTCGAGGCTTGAGTTGCATGGTCGCCATTAATGAAGGTGAAAGGTTTTCAGAGCTTTTGAAATTTTAGGTCGTGAAAGAATGAAAAACTCTGAAAGAGGGATTTGATATATATAGGGTACGGGTTATGAAACGACTGAAGGTTTTGGTGTTAGTCATCAGTATTTGAAACAACTGATGACTGTGGTATTAACTTTCAGAGGTTTGAAACGACTGATGGTATTGGTGTGGTCAGCAGTTATAAAACACTGAAGACATGGTGTTTACAATCAGACGTTGAAACAACTGAAGTCTCTGATTTAGGCATCAGTAGTTTTAAAAACTACTGAAGACAAGTTGGACGTCAGATGTTGAAACAACTGAGGACTTGGTATTAGTCATCAGTAGTTGTGAAACTACTGAAGACCGTGGTTTTGCCATCAGTTGTTGTAAACAACTGAAGACTGGTGTTAGTCATCAGTAGTTGTGAAACTACTGAAGACGTGGTTTTGCCTCAGTTGTTTATGAAGAAACAGCAGTTTGTGAACTACTGAAGAGAGAGTACTCATCAGTAGTTGTCGTCAATTCATAGCCTTTCAGCTGTTTCATACTGTCCTCAACACTTACTCATCAGCCTTTTTGCTGTTTTCAGTTGTTTCATAGGACATCAGTACTTATCTGTTTCTACTGATTTCAGTAGTTGTAACTACATCAGTAGTTAGAACAGATAAAGTATAGTACTTAAAGCATTTAGCCTTCAGTAGTTATAAAAACTACTGAGGGTAAAATAACTCATGAGTACTTATATGTGTCATGGTGACCAATGATCATCAGTAGTTACTGAGATCATCAGTAGTTGTCACTTATTCTAGCTGCAGCAAACCAAGCCTTAACACCAGGTTGTGGAAAGTTGAACTATCCAAAGGCTTAGTAAAAATGTCTGCAAGCTCATTAGCACTAGGCACAAACATAGGATTAATTAGACCCTTTTCAAAACAATCTCTTATAAAATGATGTCTAATTTCTATATGCTTGGTCCTAGAGTGCGGGACTGGATTTTTGACAATGCAAAGAGCTGAAGCACTATCCATTAATAATGGAGTCTTAGTCTCTGTAATGCCATAATCCAAAAGTTGATTCTGAAGCCAGAGTACTTGGGATGTACAACTTGCAGCAGCAATGTACTCGGCTTCAGCAGTGGATGTAGCAACAGATGTTTGTTTCTTACTCTGCCAAGAAATCAAACAGTTGCCTAGGAATTGACATCCACCAGAAGTTGATTTCCTGGTCAACTTACACCCTGCATAGTCACTATCAGAGAAAGCAACTAATTTGCAAGAATGTCCAGTGGAATACCATAGGCCTAGAGATTGTGTACCTTGCAGATATCTAAAGATCCTCTTGACTGCAATCAGATGAGACTCCTTAGGTGCAGCCTGAAATCTAGCACAAACACATGTAGCAAACATAATATCTGGTCTAGAAGCTGTTAAATACATCAAGGAACCAATCATACATCTGTAAGCGTTTCATCAACAACTTTACCTTTCTGATCAACATCCAATTGTGTAGTGTTGCACATGGGAGTAGAACAGGGTTTACAGTTTTGTAAATCAAACTTATTCAAGAGATCTTTTATGTATTTAGACTGATGAATGAAAATTCCATCAGCTTTTTGTTTGATTTGCAAACCTAGAAAGAACTGTAATTCTCCCATTGCACTCATTTCAAACTTCTGTTGCATTAAGTTTTGGAATCCACACACAATTGGGGATCAGAGGATGCAAATATAATATCATCAACATAAATTTGAACAAGTAGCTTATGCTGATCCACCTCTTAACAAATAAAGTTTTATCTATGGAGCCTCTAGTGAATTATTCTGTAGAAGAAAGTTTGATAAGGTCTCATACCAGGCTCTAGATGCTTGTTTCAACCCATAAAGAGCTTTATCAAGCTTATATACCCATTCTGGGTGCTTATTATCCTCAAAACCTGGTGGTTGACACACATAAAAACTTCTTTTATGTTACCATATAGAAAAGCACTTTTGACATCCATTTGAAAAACTTTAAGATTGTGGAGTGCAGCATAGGCTAAAAAAAATCTAATTGCTTCTAGTCTGGCTACAGGGGCAAAGGTCATCATAATCAATACCTTCTTCTTGTGCAAACCCCTGCACAACCACTCTGGCCTTGTTCTTAACAATTAGCCCATTTTCATCAGTTTTATTCCTAAACACCCATTTAGTGCCTATTGCACACTTATCTGGGGTAGAGGAACAGCTCCCACACTTGCTGTTTCTTGAACTGAAGAAGCTCAAGCTGCATGGCTTCAACCCATCCATTGTCTCTCAAAGCTACATGATTTCTTTGGCTCCAGCTGACTGATGAAGAGAGCATAGAAGCAGAATTGGACAACTGGCTTCTGGTTGAAACACCAGCAGTGATATCACCAAGGATTTGTGACATTGGGTGATTTTTCAGCTCTTGGTAAACAATAAATCTGTGCAAGTGTTTGTAGGACCTTCAGCAGCAGCAGATGTTGATGCAGATTCTTGAAACCATGAGATGGTGGCAACTCAAATGAAGTTGAGGATGCAGAAATCTCATCAGCATTTGTTGTGGATGGTGCTGCTGGAGCTACAGGAGCATCAGGTCTAGAGAACTCAGGCAGTTGGTCACTAAACCTGAAGAGGTGATTACTACTATCATCATCATCACAGCAGTAACACCAGGTGGTGAACTATTGACAGGAGCAACAACAGGAGATTGATAAGGAACATATTGCAGTATGTCCAAATCAAAGAGCTCCACAGGGCTTTGTGGAATCTTGTCCTTTGTAGATTCATTGAACTTGACATGTAGAGTCTCTTCACCATCTTTGTTCTGCAGTTGAAGACTCTGTATGCCTTGCAGTTGATGAATAACCAACAAAGTACCCTGCATCCACCTTAGGATCAAATTTCTGGAGCTGATCCTTTGTGTTGAGAATGAAACAGGGACACCCGAATGCTCTAAAGAATGAAAGAGAGGGGCCAAATGATGTAAAACTTCATATGGAGTCTTCATCAACCTCTGATTTATTAGCACTCTATTCTGCACATAGCATGTTGTGTTGACAGCTTCAGCCCAAAAGGTCAATGGCAGTCCAGAATCAGCCAACATAGACCTTGCAGCTTCAATGAGGGTCCTGTTTTTTCTCTCCACAACTCCATTCTGTTCAGGTGTTCTTGGAATACTAAACTGCCTCTTCATTCCCTTGGAAAGGTAGAACTCATCAAGTGTATTGTTCCTGAATTCTGTTCCATTGTCACTTCTAATACACTTGACTGAGAGGGAATACTGCTTCTCAGCATACAACACAAAGTTTATGATCTTCTGTGCAGCTTCATCCTTTGAATGTAGAAGAAAGTCCATACAAATCTGGAGTAATCATCCACAATTACCAGACAGTATTTCTTCTTTGCCATGCTCATCACTCTCACAGGACCAAAGAGATCCATGTGAAAAAGTTGTAAGCAAGCAGTGGACTTTGGTTCTTCAATAGGTGGGAATGAAACTTGTGCTGTTTGCCTTTCAAACAAGCAGTGCAGTTGTTTTCACACTTGACACTTCATAGGCATTCCCCTTACTAAACTATGGTGTATCAGCTGATTCATGTTCTTGAAGTTAACATGTCCCAGCCTTCTATGCCATAGATTAGATTCTTCAGGAGAGGCCTTGGAAAATAGGCAAGCATGGCCTTTGAGATCTATTTTCTTGAAAGATTAAGGCATACACTCTTCCTGTCCTGTTGGCCTTCAGGAGAGTGTGAGCATCCAATACCTTGTCAATCAAACTCAGAACTTTAGATGACAGAATCCTACAGTTCTGCTTGTGAAAAGGGCAACATGGCCTTTGTCACACATTTGACTGACACTCAAGAGATTATACTTGAGATTTTCCACATGATTGACATCATCAAACCTTATTTCCCCATTGGAAACAAAGCCCTTCCCGATGATGTAACCTCTTGCATCATGCCAAAGGAAAAAAACCCTTCCTTCCTGGAGAGTAGTCATTAAGAAGTGAGTTGTTCCCAGTCATATGCATAGATCCCCCACTGTCTACATACCAGATGCTACTTTGGCATGTTGAAGAACCCTAAATAAACAATCAGTTAGTTTTGGAGACCCAAACCTTTTTGTTTGGGCCTGGTCTCATCAATAGATAGTAAACTAACAGGTTATTGGGCACAATAGCTTGAGGTGGAAGGAGATGGTGTAGAAGAGGAATCCTTTGGCTCGGATCTCCTTTTCTGGGTTCAACACAGGACCATCAAGTTGGTTAACTCTTCCCAACAGATGTTGAACCATCATTACCAGCTGTGTCTGATTCTGGGAAAGAGCTTTCAGCTCTTCAGACACATTGGTATTGGTGTTTGATGATGAGTTCTTGTGTTGCACCATCTTCTTTTGAGCAACCTCAGCTATTGCCTGTTGCACTCCTTCCCTTTTAGATTTCTTTTTGGACATAGGAGTAACAGGATTTGATGCTGCTGGTACAAACTTGGACTCAAAATCAGTTTTCATTTTAGCCAAGTTTTCTTTAATTTTCTCCTTTTGTTTGAGTTTGGATCCCTTTTTGTACCAACATCATCTGTGAGATGATTGAATAGACCACATATTTCACATGGTTTCTTCTTCATCTTCTGTTGATCATCAACTGAAGAAGATGAAACTACTGAAGACTTGCTCTTCAGCAGTTAGAAGCACTTTTTGCCTTCTTGTCACCTCCATTAGTAGGCTTCAAATCCTTCCTACTGACAGTTTTCTTCTCTTTAGTGCTGTCAGTTATTGGGATTTGAACTCCAGATGTTATCCCCTGCTCTCCAGTACTCTCAGTACTTCTAGGGATAACACTTGGTTGATCACTCAATCATGTGAGTGTCAGCAGTTGAACCATCAATATCAGCTGATAGGTTCACAGAGGGATTACTACTGACTTCAACTACTGATGGTGCTTTATCAAGTAGTGAATCACATGATGAGGTGGATTGGTCATTACTTTCTCCATCAGATTCTACTCCTGCTCTTGAAGCAAAATCTGTAGGAGGAACAGTGTGATTATAACCAATTCCAAACTTCACATTGGAAGCTGTTTGCTTACTAAGAAGCATTTCAAAGCCCTTGCAAGATTGTACCCATCGATCACACTCTACTTGGGTGACAGCAAGAGTATCTTTGAGGTCTTTGTACTTCTCTAAGAGTACATCCTCCCTAGCCTTATCATCAGAAATTTGGCATTTTAATTTATAAATCTCATCAGTTTTCTCTTTCAGCACAGACTCAAACTCAGCTTTATTTTTGGAAATTATTTGTTCTAGCTCTACATTTTTATTGATTAAAGCCACATTTGCTTCTCTAATAGAGGCAAATGCTGCTATGCAAGTTTCAGAACATAATTTGGCCTCAGCCTCAGAGGATACCTATGATACCTGTGTTGAAGAGGTACTTGAGGATGATCCATCAGAGGATTCCAAAGCCATGAGAGCTAGATTCCAAAAGGATGCTCACCACCATGTTGACCAGCACCTGAGAGCAGTTGTTCATGACCAGACACATCATCTGGTAAGCTGCTCCAGTCAACAACTCCTGGTGTGAAGAAGCTGTGTTGTTGAAGTTGATTAGGTTGATGAGATTGGGATGGTTGAGGCTCAGGGAGTGCATGTGGTTGCTGAGCAGTGGGTGCTTGAACCTGGCCTGGTTGTGGCATGTAATAGCAGGGGTATGGATATGGCATTAGCCCCTGTGGAACAAAATATGCAGGAGATTGTGGTTGATGATGATGACCAGAATTGACAGGTTGTTGCCCTCTGTTTTGTTGACTATTGCCAGGGAAAGTCACAAAAGGTGCAGGAGAGTTAGATCCAGATGATCTACATTCTCTTGCAAAGTGTCCAAGCCTGTGGCATTTATGACACTTCAACTTACTCTTGTCAAAACCAACTTTGGTTTTGCCAGAGAGTCCTGGGAATTTCCTTCCAGTTCTTTTGTAGAACTTCTGAGATCTGATATTTATCAAGGCCATTTGGCTCAAAATATCCATCTCTTCTAAGTCATCATCAGCAATCCCCTTGAGATCATCCATGATGAAACATAGATTGTCACTATTACTACCAGCAGAATAACTATCAACACTCACACTCAGAAGTGTTTGTAGAGAAATCAATATGCTCATCATACTGGCTTTCAGATGACGCATATTCTGACCCTTGATGTCCAATCAGGGCAGTGTTCCTTGGACAAAATCCTCAGTAAGCTTGCCAGATGAAACCAATTTCCTTTTCTGCTCTATCTCTCTCTCGAATGTAAGCAGTTTCCCATGAAGTTGGGTGAGAGATAGGCGATCAACATCAGCATTTGAGCGTAGAACAATGGTATATGTGTTCCATCTCTCAGGCAGTGATCTTAGGAATCTATGGTTCATCTGACTCCTGGTATATTCATGTTTAACCATTTTCAATTCAGAGATTAAACATGAAAACCGCTCAAATTGTTGAGTCAGAGTCTCACCCTTTCTATGAGAGAAAGTCTCATATTGTTGGGCGAGGATTTCCCTGTTGTTTGCTAAAACCTCATCAGTACCACCAAATTGTTCTTGATGGCATTCCAGAGGTCATGAGCAGACTCACAATGCAGAAGCCCAGAGTAAATCTCATTAGGAATAGCCATAGCCAAAATTCCATGGGCTTTTGCATCGATTTCAAACAACTTCTTGTCCTCATCGGAGTATTGCTCCTTCTTCTTTGGAACCAACTGGTTTGTTTCTGGATCATTCACCATT
Source organism: Flaveria trinervia (assembly GCA_025506515.1). Lineage (NCBI taxonomy): Eukaryota > Viridiplantae > Streptophyta > Magnoliopsida > Asterales > Asteraceae > Flaveria > Flaveria trinervia. Next base: position 74,598,910 of record CM046444.1, read on the forward strand.
GGCTTATGTGGTCCATGTACCACAGATGTCCAACAACCTGAGCTATTGACAGACAGGTGATGGAGCAATCTTCTTTGCCAAATGTTATACTCATTCCTCACCAAGATCGGAGGCTTGGTAGAGGATCCAGTATTGAAAGGATCATTCGAAGAAGTAGTCATTGTGGAAATTCAGACAGATTCAAGTAAAATCACAATAAATTTAGCTCAGAACCACACAAAACCTCAAATAAAACGGCCAGAAGCGATACACTCTCAATCTCTATGACAGATCCTTGCGAATTTGCTAATTCGATCAAACTTAGAGCGATTGAACAGTTTCAATGATCAATTGTTAGATCGATCAATGATTAACCTGCTCTGATACCATTTGTTAGGATCTCAGCTCTTGGTTTAATCGATTGAATAATATAGCAGCGGAATAGCTCAGAATTAGACAAATTCAAACAAGAACATTCGATATAAGGCGATAAAAGAATGTTGTTATAGAGAGAGAAATATCCGACAAAAGGAATATTGCATTAAGATTGTTGGCCTCAAAGGCACGATTACAGGTGAGTCGTCCTTCCTTATAAAGGAAAGAATGACGTAGGCTGATGTCACTTGAAAGTGACATGTATCCGTTTTATAACTACTGATGTTTAACAACTACTGAAGATGTCAACAACTGACATCTTCTTACAAATGTTCCTAAGTGTTAAACATCTTATTTACAACTACTGAAAAACATAAAACTACTGATACTACAACAACTGAAGAACAACCTCTTCAGTTGTTTACAAGTACTAAAAATGAAATAAAACTACTGAAAATTAAACAAACTACTGAAAGGAAAATAAAACTACTGAAGAAGAAAAACCATCACAACAACTGAAGAAGCCCTCTTCAGCTGTTGTCATCAGCTGTTAACATCAGCTGATGTCTTCAGTACTTGAACATCAGACTTTGTCTTTCAGTTGTTGATCTTCAGTCTTTGTCTTCAATACTTGTTGAAGTCTTCAGACTTTAGATCTTCAGCTGTTGTCTCAGTCTTTGTCTTCAGTACTTCAGAAATACTTCAGCAGTTGTATTCTTTAGACTTTGTAGAACAGCTGATCAGGTCTTCTTCAGCTGTTGTGATGACTTGTGGGACTTAGAGGTTTCTCTGATCAGGCTCATTGGTTCTTTTGGTCCAACAGCTGTGTACTAACGCTCATCAGTACTTGTGAACTGACATCAATAGTAGCTGTCAAATCATTCAAGCTGCAGCAACCAAGCCTTAGCACAAGATTTTGGAAAGTTGCATTGTCTAAAGGCTTAGTAAATATATCTGCAAGCTCATCAGCACTAGGAACAAACTTTGGATCAATCAGACCTTTTTCATAACAATCCCTAATAAAATGATGTCTGATCTCAATATGTTTGGTCCTAGAATGCTGGACAGGATTCTTAACAATACAAAGAGCTGAAGGACTATCCATCAGTGAAGGAGTCTTAGTCTCTGTAATGTCATAATCCAGTAATTGATTCTGAAGCCAGAGTACCTGAGATGTATAACTTGTAGCAGCAACGTACTCTGCTTCAGCAGTGGATGTAGCAACTGAAGTTTGTTTCTTAATCTGCCAAGAAACTAAACAATCGCCTAGAAATTGGCATCCACCAGAGGTTTATTTTCTTGTTACATAACACCCTACATAGTCACTATCAGAGAAAGCAACTAATTTGCAAGAGTGCCCAGTGGAATACCAAAGTCCTAGAGATTGAGTTCCTTGCAAATATCTAAAGATCCTTTTGACTGCAATCATATGGGATACTTTAGGTGCAGCCTGAAATCTAGCACAGACACAAGTTGCAAACATAATGTTTGGTCTAGAAGCTGTAAGGTACATCAAGGAACCATCATAAATCTGTAAAGAGTTTCATCAACTGCTTTACCTTTCTGATCAGCATCCAGTTGTGTGGTGCTGCACATGGGAGTAGAACAGGACTTACAGTTTTGTAAATCAAACTTTTTCAACAAATCCTTTGTATATTTTGACTGATGAATGAAAGTTCCATCAGCCATTTGTTTGATTTGCGAACCCAGAAAGAACTATAATTCTTTCTTAATGAACAAAGTTTGAACAAGGAGCTTATGCATGCCTACTTTCTTAATGAACAAAGTTTTATCTACGGAGCCTCTAGTGAAATTATTTTGAAGAAGAAAGTTAGACAGTGTTTCATACTAGGCCCTGAGAGCTTGTTTTAACCCATAAAGAGCCTTATCAAGCTTATACACCTAGTTTGGATGTTAATGATCTTCAAAACCTGGTGGTTGACACACATAAACTTTTTCTTTTATTTTACCATATAAGAATGCACTTTTAACATCCATTGAAAAACATTAAGATTAAGAAAAGCATCATATGCTAAGAACAATCTGATTGCCTCCAGTCTGGCTACAGGGGCAAAGGTTTCATCATAATCAATACCTTCTTCTTGTGAAAACCCTGTACAACCAGTCTTGCTTTGTTCTTGCAATTTGACCTTTTTCATTAGTTTTATTCCTAAACACCCATTTTGTGCTTATTTCACACTTACCTTGGGGTAGAGGAACCAGTTCCCACACTTGCTGCTTTTGAAACTGAAGAAGCTCAAGTTGCATGGCTTCAATTCATCCATTGTCTCTTAATGCAATATGATAGTTCTTTGGCTCTTGCTGACTGATGAAGAGAGCATAAAAGCACAAATTGGACAATTGACTTCTAGTTGAAACACCAGCATTGATGTCACCAATGATCTGAGACATGGGGTGATTCTTAGTTCTTGATACTCAATAAGATCTGTGCAAGTGTTTGTAGGTGATTCATCAGCAACAGATGTTGATCCAGACTCTTGAAACCTAGAATGAGATGGCAATTCAAATGAAGTAGAGGAATAGAGATCTCATCAGCATTTGTTGTGGATGGAACTGCTGAAGCTACATGAACATCAAGGTTAGTAGACTCAGGCAGGTGATCACTAACCTTGCATTTGTATCACCAGATGAATGACTAGTTGCAGGAGATGATAGATTCACAGAATCTGCAACAGCTGGAGGCTGATAAGGAACATATTGCAGTATGTCCAAATCAAATAACTCCACAGGGTTTTGTGGGATTTTCTCCTTTGGAGATTCATTAAACTTTACATGCAAGGTTTCTTCAACTATCTTTGTTCTGCAATTAAAAACTTTGTATGCCTTGCAACTAGATGAATACCCAACAAAGTACCTTGCATCCACCTTTGATTCAAACTTCTAAAGTGGATCCATTGGGTTAAGAATATATAGGGACACCCAAATGCTCTAAAGAAGGAAATCAGAGGAGCCAAATGATGTAACACTTCATAAGGAGTCTTCATCAACCACTAATTTACTAACACTCTATTTTGCACATAGCAAGCTGTGTTGACAGCTTCAGCCCAAAAGGTTAGTGGCAAACCAGAATCAGCCAACATTGACCTTGTGGCTTCAATAAGGGTCATGTTCTTTCTCTCCACCACTCCATTTTGTTCAGGAGTTCTTGGAATGCTATACTGCCTCTTGATTCCCTTAGAGAAATAGAATTCATCAAGTGTGTGGTTTCTAAATTCTGTGCCATTATCACTCCTCACACACTTGACAGAAAGGGAGTACTGCTTTTCCACATGCAACACAAAGTAGATGATGATTTGACCAGCCTCATCTTTTGAATGTAAGAAGAAGGTCCATACAAATCTGGACCAAAAAGATCCGTATGTAGTAATTGTGAGCAGTAGCAGACTTTGGTTCTTCTATTGGAGGGAATGATACTTTGTGTTGATTTTCTTTTAAACAAGCAGAGCAGTTGTCATCACATTTGAACTCTTTTAATGGCAGACCACTCACTAAACCATGATGGATAAGCTGGTTCATGTTTTTAAGATTCACATGACCAAGCCTTCTGTGCCATAGTTCAGATTCCTAAGGAGAGGCCTTGGAGAACAGACATGGATGGCCTTTTAGATCAATTTTCTTTGATAAGTCTAAGGCATATACTCTTCCAATCCTGTTGGCCTTCAGGAGAGTATATTCATCCAATATCTTGTCAATCATTCTCAAAACATTGGAAGACGAAATCCGACAGTTCTGGCTGGTGAAAAGGGAAACATGCCCTTTATCACACATTTGACTGACACTCAACAAGTTGTACTTGAGATTCTCCACATGGTTAACATCATCAAATCTTATCTCACCACTTGACACAAAGCCTTTGTCGATGATGTAACCCTTAGCATCATTACCAAAAGATACAAATCCCTTCTTTCCTTCAGAGTAGTCATGAAGAAGAGAACTGCTCCCTGTCATATGCATACATCCTCCACTATCCACATACCAGATGCTTCAATGGCATATTGAAGAACCCTGCATTTGTCACAACATAGCTTTTGAGACCAAAACCATTTTGGTTTTGGGTCTGTTCTCATCAACAGATTTTATACTAACTGATTTGTCATGATTAACAGCCTCTGAAGGTGGAGATGGTGCTGAAAAGGATTCCTTTGATTTTGGCTTAGTTTTCCTTTTTAGTGGTTTAATCATAGGTACATCTATTTGGTTAACTCTCCCTAACAGATGTTGAACCATCAAAACAAGTTGTGTCTGATTGGTTGTTAAAGTCTTCAGTTCAGCAGACACATCAGTACTTGTTTTTGATTGGTTCCTGTGACTCACCGTGTCCTCCTTTTTGAAAGACACAGACTTAGTCTGGTGTTTTGATATTCCATGAGGAATACTTTCAGCTGTTTTATGATAAACCCCTTCCTTCTTTTTAGATTTTTGTAATAACTTTGGTTTCAGATTGAGATGATTGTGGCACAAACTTGGTTTCAAATTCATCTTTCATTTTATTAATTTTGTTTTTAATAATTTTATCTTTGTTGAATTTGGAACCCTTTTGGTACCAACATTCATCAGTGAGATGATTGAATAGACCATAAATTTCACATGCCTTTTTCTTCATCTTCTGCTGTTCAATTGCTGAAGACGATGAAACTACTGAAGGTGTGTTCTTCAGTACTTTCTTCCTCTCAGTACTTATGTTAAGTACTGAAGGATTTGTAACAACTGAAGACTTGTTCTTCAGAAGTTTTCTATCAGTACTTTTGGATTTCCTGATAAACTCTTCAGCAGTTGTCAAACCATGTTTGTTTTCATTTGGTTTGAAATGTTCTTCAGGTGTTGTTACTTGCTCTTTAGTACTTTGAATACTTTGTGAGAAAACACCTGAAGTGCTTAGCTTTTCTTTGATCATGTGTATTTCAGTAGTGAGACCATCAGCAGATTGGTTAGCTGAGGTACTATTACTGACTTCATCCTCTGATTTTGCATTATCACTTGAGGATGAAACACATGATGATGTGGTTTGGGAATTGCTTTCACCTTCAGATTTTACTTTTGTCTTGGGAGTAAAATCTGTAGGAGGTACAGTGTGATTATACCCAATCCCAAACTTCACATTTGAAGCTGTTTGCTTAATGAGAAGCATTTCAAACCCCTTGCAGGATGTTACCCAGCGTTCACACTCTACTTGAGTAGCTGCAAGTGTTTCTTTGAGATTCTTATGATTCTCTAAAATGACCTCTACCTTTGCCTTTTCATCAGTGATTTGGCATTTTATTTGTAAATCTCATCATCTTTTTCCTTTAAAACAGACTCAAACTCAGCTTTTCTTTTGGAAATCACTTTCTTTAGGTCAAGATATGATTAATTAAAGCTACATTTGCTTCTCTAATTGAGACAAAAGCAGCTATGCATGACTCAGAACAAAACTTGACCTTAGCCTCAGAAGATACCTGTGGTACCTGTGATGATGAAGCATTTGAGCATGAACCATCAGTAGTCTCCAGGGTGATAAGAGCAAGATTTCCAAAAGGATTTTCACCACCATGTTGACCAACACCAGAAAACACTTGTTCAGAATAACCAGAAAGATCATCTGGTAAGCTACTCCAGTCAACAACTCCAAATGTGAAAAAGCTTTGATGTGATTGAGATTGAGATTGTTAATTTGATTGAGATGGTTGAGGCTCAGGTAGGGCATGTGGTTGTTCAGCTATGGGTACTGGAACCTGATTGGACTGAGGCATGTAAAAACAGGGATAAGGATATGGCATTTGACCTTGAGGAACAAAATATGCAGGAGATGATTGAATTTGTGAATGATGACCAGAATTGGTAGAATGTTGCCCTTTGTTTTGTGAGCTATTGCATGGAAAGTTCACAAAGAGTGTAGAAGAGTTAGATCCAGATGATCTACACTCTCTTGCAAAATGTCCAAGTCTATGGCACTTGTGATATCTTAACTTGCTCTTGTCAAAACCAATTTTGGTTTTTCCAGAGAGACCAGGAAATTTTCTACCTGTCCTTTTGTAAAATTTTTGAGATCTGATATTGACTAATGCCATTTGGCTCAAAATATCCATCTCTTCCAATCATCATCAGCAATTCCTTTCAAATCATCCATCAAAAAGCACAAATAATCACTACTACACGCTGAATTACTATCAACACCAACAAAAGCAGGATCTCCACTTTTTGAAGAGAAATCTATATGCTCATCATAAGAACTTTCTGATGCAGCATATTCTGACTCATGACCAACCAAAGCAGTAATCCCTGGTACAAAATCATCAGTGAGCTTCCCAGATGAAGCCAGTTTCCTTTTCTGTTCTATCTCTCTTTCAAATGTTAACAGTTTCCCATGAAGTTGGGTGAGAGATAGATTGTTCAGATTTGCACTAGAGCGTAGGACAATAGTATATGTGTCCCATCTCTCAGGCAGGGATCTGAGGAATCTGTTGTTCATCTGACTATTTGTATATTCATGTTTAAGCATTTTCAACTCAGATATCAAAGTGGAAAATTGCTCAAACTGTTGAGTTAGTGACTCGCCCTTTCTATGAGAGAATTCTCATATTGCTAGGAAAGGATCTCTCTATTGTTTGCCAAGACCTCATCAGTTCCTCCAAATTGTTCTTTCAAAGCAACCCAGAGGTCATGAGCAGTTTCATGATGCATAAGTCCAGAATAGATTTCATTTGGCAGTGCCATGGCCAGAATTCCATGGGCTTTAGCATCAATTTCAAACAGTTTCAGATCTTCATCTGAGTATTGCTCTTTCTTCTTCGGAACCATCTCATTGGTTTCCGGATTACTCACCATAGGCTTATATGGTCCATGAACCACAGATTTCCATCAACCTGAACTGTTGACAGACAGGTGATGGAGCATTCGGCATCGCCATATGTTATACTCACTCCTAACAAGCATCGGAGGCTTTGTTGAGGAGCCAGTATTGTGAGGATCATTGATTGATGTAGCCATTTTCACCAATTCAAACAGGTTCAATGAGATTTTAACAGATCTAGCTCAAAAACTCAACACATAGTTTGAAACAAGACGAATCTCAAATTAATTTACCGGAAGCAACAGAAAATCAAACTCTATAACCAATTCTTGCAAATTTGCTAATTCGATCAAACATAGATATCAAAAGAGAAGTTTCAATGATCAATTGTTAAATCGATCAATGATTAACCAGCTCTGATATCATTTGTAAGGATCGGGATCTAGTTTGATCAATTAGATTAAGATTGCAGCGGAATAGCAGAAGAATTAGACGAAATTTAAGCAAGAATAATATGAATATTCAATCAAACAGTGACGGATATAGAGAGAGAAAGTTTTCTGCAAAGAGAATGTTTTCATTCACGCACACGCTTCGGTTACAAGGAAATTAGGTCAACATTCCTTTTATAAAGGAATGTGACATCAGCTGACGTCATTTGATAGTGACAGCTAACTGATTTATACAAACAACTTAAAGTAAACTAAACTACGGAAGATGTCCACAACAACTGAGGCCACCTTCACAAAAAAGCTAAGTACAAGCTAACATTACAACTACTGAAGTTATAACATCTGAAGTGTAAGAACTTCAGATGTTTTACATAATATAAAACTACTGATTACAAACTACTGAAAAGTAAACCATCACAACTACTGAAGAGAACTACTTCAGCTGTTGTGATAACTTCTGAGAACTTGGTCTTCAGACTTTGTCTTCAGCAGTTGTCTTCAGACTTTGTCTTCGGCTGTTGTTTTCAGACTTTGTCTTCAGACTTTGTCTTTAGAATTGTCTTCAGACTTTGTCTTTAGCTGTTGTAGACCACTTCAGTTGTTTTGATGTCTGTGGGACTTAAAGGTTTTTCTTATCTGGCTCATTGGTTCTTTTGGTCCAACAAATATCTTTCCAAGCCAAACATGAAGTCTTCCGAAGCCTCAGAGGCAAAGTCTTCCGAAGCTTCAAATTCATGAAGACAGATTTCTTCCGAAGACTTTTAGTAACTTGCTTTATCTGATGTACTGTTCCATAAAGCTGGACACCTTTCCGCTGCATCTCTGCAAGTCACCGACTTACTTGAGTTGGTGAAAAAGTCCATGCTTTTGGTAACTGTACATTGAGGTCTTGAACCTATAACTTTCTAATTTATGTACTTTATCCTTTTTATAATAGATAAGGATGTGAGCTATGGCATGTCATAGTCACAATTCAAAAGGCAATATGCCTTTTGACTCTACAATTGATTTTGTTTGTGTCTAGTCAATTGTATCTAGCTGGCTTTCAAAGTATAGCCGGCTAAAGGATGTACTATAAATATATCATGTTCTTATATCTTTCTAATATGCTTTGTAACACTTGTAATAGAACATAGAGTAAGCAATATACTGCATTCTTGAAAAACATACACTTGTGTTCTTTGTGTCTGTCTCTCTTGCATTACTTGTGTTCTTAGTATCTCAACTTGCTTAATCCAGTTTACTGTTTTATTAAAGTTTAGTTAATCTCCTCTTTGTGTTATTGTGTTGTAACTTACACGCTTCAACGATCCTGCACATATTTCCCCTTTTTGTTCATCCGTGTTTCTTTTTGTTTATCCGCATTTCTTTTTGTTCATCCGCATTGACTTTACTCATCTGCATTTGTTAATGTTCATTCGCATTTGTTCATCCACATTGACTTTACACATCTGTATTTGTCAATGCTCATCCGCATTTATTCATCCGCATTGACTTTACTCATCCGCATTTGTTCATCCGCATTGACTTTACTCATCTGCATTTGTCAAAGCTCATCCGCATTTTTTCGTTCGCATGAACTTACTCATCCGTATTTGTTCATTCGCATGACTTACTCATCCGCATTTGTTAATGCTCATCCGCATTTGTTCATTCGCATGACTTACTCATCCGCATTTTTTCATTTGAATTACATACTCATCTGCATTTGTTCATTCGCATGACTTTCTCATCCGCATTTGTTCATTCGCATGACTTACTCATCCGCATTTGTTCATTCCCATGACTTACTCATCCGCATTTGTCACACTTCAGTAGTTTTTCTAAAGTTAGGCGTATGAACTACTGTTTGAGTGCATGAGCAGCCTAAGGCACACTTATCATCCTAATTCGGTCCCCAAACACCAACTATCATGTTCTGAGCTTAAATCATGCATTCTACGCCTTATAAACACTACCATAACATCATCAAGCATGAACATAGTCCAAAATCACAACATACTCACAAGATACACACATTCATACATACGGGTATGAAACCCTAGTTTTATAAAAAGTTCATACACGCATTTCCAGCCCCAAAATTAGTTAAAACAAAGAGGGGTTCTAGAACTCAACTTAGCAGCCTCTTCGGGTTAGACTTCCTTCAAAGCCTAATTGCTACAAGTTTTCACCTAGAAACCCACTTGAACTCGACCTTCTACTCCTGTTCTTCTTCAAGACCGAGAGCTCTCTCCTCTCTTTCTTTCTTTCTCTAAAAATATCTGAATTTTGTGTGGGTGTAGAGAGAGTGATGGCAGCCATTACCTTTTACACCCACTTTTTCAAACCTTTTGTCCTTTTTGACACTTTTTCCCCTTAACTTGGGTAAATATCTTTTCTTTCTTTTTCTTCACTTAATTCTTTGTTTACTAACTTTAAAGGAATAACCAGGTGTTACAAGATGAAGGAATCGATTATACTGATGTCTTTGCACCTATTGCAAGACTTGAGGCAGTTAGGATCTTCCTTGCTTATGTTGCATCCAAGAATTTCACTATCTACCAACTTGATGTCAAGTGTGTCTTTCTATATGGGGATATAGATTAGAAAGTCTACATGTGCCAACCTCCAAGATTTGAAGACCCACAACACCCTAACTATGTGTGCAAACTAGATAAAGCTCTATATGGGCTACACCAAGCACCTAGGCTGTAGTATGAGACTTTGTCTCAATTTCTTTTGAGGAATGGTTACACTAGAGGTACCATTGATAAGACTCTTTTCATAAAAAAGTCTGGAAAGGCTATTTTTCTTGTTCAAGTCTATGTTGATGACATCATATTTGATTCTTCAAACGACCAAATATGTAAAGACTTTGAAAGCATCATGAAGAAGAAGTTTGAGATGAGTTCCATGGGAAAAATGAACTTTTTCCTTGGAATTCGAGTGAAGGAATTGAAGGAAGGGTTTCTCATCAAGCAATCCAATACACCCATACCCAGAAACCATAATCTTTGTTTTGACTTTGAGGGGAGGATACCGATCAATATCAGTATAGGGTAATTATTGGTTCTTTGATGTATCTCATAGCAAATAGACCTGATATCATGTTTGCAACTTACATTTGTGCAAGATATCAGGCTTCTCCAAAGATGTCTCACCTAGCTGCTGCTAAGAGAATCCTCAGATACCTCAAAGGAGCACCTAAATTAGGTCTCTGGTATCCAAGGAACAATAATTATAACCTCTGCGGATACTCTAAAACTGACTATGGTGGCTATAACATTGACAAGAAATCAGTATAAGGTGGATTTCAATTTCTTGGTGGAGGGATAATCTCATGGCAATGCAAGAAACAATCCCGAGTCTTTACGTCAACTGCTGAAGCTGAATACATTGCTGCTGCAAGTTATTGTGCTTAGCTGCTATGGATTCATAACCAGATGTTAGACTATGGATTCAAGTTTATGAGCAATCCTATCCACATTGACAACAACAGTGCCATCTCCATCACTGAAAATCTTGTGAAGCACTCTAGGAGAAAGCATATTGATATCAGGTATCATTTCATTTGAGATATTCATAAGAAGAATCTAATTAAACTAATCAAAGTTGATTCAAATGAACAATATGCTGACTTGTTCACCAAAGCTTTTGATGAACAGAGATTTAAGTATCTCATTACAGCCATTCGTATGATAAACATTGATTAGTTTACCTCTTTTGAAAACCTTTTAATATGTAATGTCTTATGTCAATACCATCTAAGCCTTATTACAAAAGGTCTCTCTCTGAAATGTTTCACTAAGTATAAATTCTTCCAAAGAGGAATTAACCCTCAGAAGATATTTTACATATCATCCGAAGCAAAAGTCCTCCAAGGATAATTTTCTTCTCGGAATAAGCTATTGATTTTATATCAGATCTACTTCGGAAGCTTGGACCAGAGTCCTCTCTCTCATAACCAGCTTCAGTTCTTGGCTACTTGATTTCCTCTGCTAACTGACAGTCTCAGTTGAGGTGTCAATGGGCTATGTTGCCATGGTTGAGGTCTGAATGATGTAATCACTTACAAAAGTGAGAGCCTCTTCCATATGGATATCCTAAACAGATGCAGGAGTATCCATCACAGTTATGGGTGACTGATGTGGCCTAGATATAGGAGACTCAGGAGCACTCATCTCTCTTGAGTAGTGGAAAAGAAGAGAGAATCATGGTACTCTCTGAAACCTAAATCTTCATCAGTATAAAAGTCAAGGTTAGGAATGGATTGGTTTAAATCTAAAGAATGGGGATGGTAGCTGTCCCGTGAAGGTTGTTTACTTTAGTGTTAGCTCATCAGGCTAAGCATGAGGAACCTCAGCACTGATCTTTGAAGTAACAGGAGTGGTTTGCTCCATAGGGGAAGACGGAGCTCCAGTATCCACTTCCTCATGAATGGTTGAGTATATAGGGGCCTGCACAGATTCAATAGTATGAGCAGGGGTTCGTTTGGATTTTTGTGGTAGGTAAGGATGATTTGTGGCTGTTGAGGTGGTTGAGATGTAGAAGGTGTGGGTTCAACACTAGCTGGTGCTGGTAGGTTGTCATCTTGAGCAATGAGCTCTAAGATTTTAGGGACAAGGGTTGTTTCTACCCTAGAGAAGACAATAGCGGGCTTTCTCAAGATTTTAAAGATGTCGGGCTTCATCTGTCCCGGTTTAAGAATAGTACTAGTTCCTTCTTAACTATGAACCTAGTTCACAGTTAAGAAGGTATTGAACATATCTAGGAAACATGTAGTATTCTAAGGAGTCCAAGTTTGCAAGCAAATTTGTATAACAAACTAAGAGTACCTGAACATGACTCTTTGAATCATCCCATGGACAATGAAGGAGAGATCTTCAGGAATCTAGTCCCATCCTCCATGCTTGTTTAACAAGCTGTGGATAACCACATGGAGCAGGAATTTCTATTGGATGAGACCTTCCCTTTCCTAAAGGTCTTTACAGAGAAATCTCCCTTATAGCCATCTGCTCAAAGGAGTGATTAACAGCTTCTTTCGGGAAGAACACCTCACCTTCATCATCATCCAGCTGAAGATGAGTGTTGATGATGGCTGGAGTGATGAAGACTGTTCTCCCTTGCACTATGGCAGATAGTGCCTTCTCCCTATCCATAACGACCTCTTGGCAGGTCTTCCAAAATTCAAGCAGATAATCCTCATATAGAGTAGGATCAATGGTAAGGGAGGTGAAATAGTTGGACAGAGCTAAGAAACGGCAAACCTCTGAGGAATATGGATCTTTCTCAGAGTGTAACAGAGCAACTTGGTTGTGTTGCCTGTGTAACGGCATGGAGAAATCTAGGTCATTTCTATGGTGAAGGTTGGCCATTTGTAAGAAAGCTTAAGGATGAAGAAAGATGAATGAAAGCAATTCTAGAGAGAAATTTGGGGTTTAGGTTTGGAGGAAAGATGAAGATGATAGAAAGAGGGCAAACCATTGAGTTTATATGTGAAAAGGATTTAAGACAAAGTTAATGAAAGAGGATAAACTTGAAAATCCATATGTCGGTCCTACCTCTGAAAAAGTAGTTTGTTTTTTGCTTGAAAAGTAGTTTTCTTGGAAATCAAAAAGCTTCCGAAGGTAAATTATTTTCGGAAGTTTTAATGAAAAAGCTTTTGAAGCTAAAAAGACTTCGGAAGAATTTTCTAAGAGTTGTAAAAAATTTGCTTTGCAAGATAATTAAAACCTGGATGCTTTGTTCAGAAGATCAAAGCTTCCAAGAGTTAATTTTCTTCGGAAGAAAATGGTCCTTCAAAATATATAAGTGTCTCAATGTAGTGTTAAGCGTCAGAAGATATTTAAGAAATTTCTTCCAAAGGTAAATTACTTAGACAGTTATTTGTTTTGAAGGCATGAGTTTCTTCCAAAGGTAAAAGCATATCTTCCGAAGGATCAAAATTTTTCAAAATTCTAAGGAATTTCTTCAAAAAGTTTTATCCAAATAAAACAAGAGCTTATGAAGGTGATGAACTAGACAACTTGACAGGATCAGCGATCACAAGTTTGATGTATTAGGATACAAAGCAGCGGAATACAAACAAGAATTAGACAAATTGTAGCAAGCAATCGATACTTGTAAGTATTAAGAGCGCATACGGTTATAGGGAGAGAATATATATTTCTGATTTCAAGGAATGTTTATAGATGTAGAATATTTCTAATCAAATCATTCGTTCATTCCATTCATTCATCATAGTTACAATAAGTTGTCACTCCTTATATAGAGTGCAACAATCCCTGCTGTTATCACGGAAAGTGACAACTGGCAGATCTAATACAAAAATAACTATTTCTTAACAAACTACTGAAATGTTCACAACTACTGAGAACATATCAGCGTGTTAAGTACAAAATATAAAACTACTGAAACTACAACGACTGAAGAACAAGCTCTTCAGTCGTTTTACAAAACTATTGAAACATAAAAATATAAAACTACTGATATCACAACTACTGAAGAAGTACTCTTCAGCAGTTGTGACAAACTACTGAGGCTTCAGTACTTGATCTTCAGACTTTGACCTTCAGGTGTTTCATCAGCTGATGACTTCAGTAGATATCATCAGCTGATGTCTTCAGTCTTTGTCTTCAGACTTTGTACATCAGTTGTTGATCTTCAGCACTTGTAAACTCTTTAGCTGTTGTACTTCAGTACTTTGGTCTTTCAGCTTCAGCACTTGTGTTCTTCAGCTGTTGTACTTCAGCACTTTAGTTCTTCAGCTGTTGAAATCTTCAGCACTTGATCTTCAGCTATTGAAGTCTTCATCACTTGTCAAACTGCTGATGAGTCTTTCAGCAGTTGTTGTGATACCATGTGGGACTTAGAGGTTTTCTGATCTTGGCTCATTGGTTCTTTTGGTCCAACAAACTCCCCCTGAACCAATGCAGCCAAAACTTCTAAATTATTCGTTGTCCCACTTATTGTTGGCAAGTGTTGGTCTTTTTCCTTCTTGATCAGTAGAGAAGATGACCCATGTAAGCTCCGGCCTGGGAAGAAACCTCAAATATTTGTTTGGCAGAGTATGAATGGGAACTCTGTTTTGGGGAACAGGACACAGAGTTGTTATCCCATTCATGAGATTCACTTCCCCATAATGAGTCTGTACGACTCTCTTGTGTAGGCCTCAAGGAAGGTGATTTGTTCCTCCATGGTTAGCTCTTCAGCACCTCCTTCAAACAATGATTCAGGCCCATAATACTCAGACAGGTATTTGGCCTGTTTCCCATTCTTTAGCTCCACAGTTGTTATTATTCTGTAAGCAAACTCATCCGGGTGATTACCCTCTAGGAACAACTGGAGCTCATTTTTCCTGACTTCCTCAAGCCTCTTGTAAACTAACCCCTTTTTCACTATTTTGTTTTCCAACATCTTCTGAGGGTTAGATTAGCTTTGTAGGCCTTCTTGAAGTCTTCTAGGATTTCCCAGGGGGAAACTACAAAGACCAGAGAGATCACTTCATCTACGATCTTTTTCACCTGGCCAATGTATCTCTGAGGTATATTGTTCTTATGAATTCTGTGAGAGACCCTGGGATCAGGCCAAATCCTCACTCTTTCCTTTTGATATTGAAAGGTATGCCTGAGAGTGTAAAGTCTGAGGGCTTGCTCCTTCATATTGATGATAGAAGATGTGGCTGCATAAGCTTTGTCAACTCTCTTCAGCAATTCCTCATCATGCTGTTTATGAAGCTCTTCTTCTTCTAGCTTCACTTTAACCATTTGTCTCTGGACTTCAGAAGTAATTGCTAAGAAGTGACTTGTGGCCTTAGGCAACTGAATCACAGCTGTGAGCGGCAGCCTATCTTCATCATCTTCTTCATCATCTTCTAGCCTCAATATCCTTCTCTTCTTCTTCAAGGGTATATCATCGGCTATGGGTTTTGAGGGTAAGGGAGTTGGTTTGGTGGGTTGTGTTTTGGGTGGTTTTGGTGCGGGAATGTTGACAGGCTGTTCTAGCATCCTTGAGGTGAGTGTGGCTTTTGATTGCGTGGCTAGCTCAGTCCTGCTCCCAGCACCCGCTTCATTCAAAGCTTCAATAACAAGCCCCTTAGTATATGCTTCAGATGAACAGATCTTGGTGGTGATTGCCAAGATACTGTCCCTGGACCAAGCTTTGATTTCGATCATTGATCTTCCAAGATATTTTGCAATAAATCTAATCATGATTTCAAGCCTTTCTCTTTCTAACACTTCATAACTTGCCCATCTATTCTGGATTTCTTCAATCTCTAGTCGTCGAATCTCAGAGTCAAGTTTATTGGTGTCATGGCCTTGCCTAAACAGCTGATCAATGATGTTGTCCATTGATCTGCTGTGTTCGGCATCAGCCTCTTTTATCAGTAGCTCCAAGGCTTTATCTTCAGCAATGTGCTCATCAGCACCTTTCTTTCGCTTGTAGGTGAGCATTGGTTGCTGTTCTTTCTCCTCCTTTTGGGCTTGCTTCGCTTCCTTCTTTTCCTCGGATCTTTTCCTCTTCTTTTCTTTCACTGCAGTACTCTCCCCATTTTTGGATGCATTGGAGGAAGGGGTTTGTGCCGCAGAAAGAGTCTTTTGGACAGCAGCCTCAATCAAGGGCTGTAAAGTTGAGGAAAGCCTCTCATCAATAGCTTTGGTCATAATATCAGTGATTATGGGTGTGATGAGAGGGAGGGAATTTTGAAGTACAGCACCTATTTGCTCAGGAGGGTTCTATTCCTGAGAAGTAGGGCCAGAAGCAGAGGCAGGTGGTTGAGTTTGGAGTGGCTCAGTGTTTGGGAAACCTTCAAGTGAAGGTGCCATCTGTGGGTGGATAGAGGCAGATGGTCTTTCTCCTTGTGAGAGTTGGTCAAGTAGGTTTTGCAGCCTACTGACTTTCTCTTCAAGGATTGTGTTCTGGGCAAGAACATCATAGAAAAAGCCCAGGTCATCATCAGCCGAAGCTGAATCATCTGACCTCCGGCTTAGAGCAGGATTTACATGCACTGGGTTTAGACCAGTTGGTGCATGTGCCCCTTGTGCTTGGTACTGGGGACTTCCAGCCTCAGGACAATGTCCATCATCAGCTGTTGCCTCTAGTGAGGTCTTAGCAATGTTACCACCCTCACTCTGTTACCACCCTCAGGACAAGTTCCTTGTCTACACCAGGAGATAGAAGTGGTAAACCCCTGTGTTGTGGGTTCTCAAGTGCACTGTGTTCCTCCCCTCAATTGTAGAGGTATTCCCAGTAGTAAGTGGTTTCTGGGGAGGGGGTGAGGAGTGCAATTGAGTCAGCACTTGTGCAACTATTAAAGTTGGGCTGTGAGGGGCGGTTGTTTGAGGTGAATGGATAGAAGCAGTGTGCACCTGGGGAGGTTGGTGCTCTTCAATGGCAATCTCCTCAAGTGAGGAAGATCCCAGATATGTAGGTGCCCCTTGTGTGGTTGCTGCAGGCTCCTGTTGAGAGGAAGCCTGAGCGGCTATGGCTGGAGGAGTCATTGTATCCACTAGGGGGTTTGGACTAGTGGATATATCCTGCGTTTGTGTTGCAGGGGCATCCTCAGGGGACTCAATTCCCTAAGTAGCCGTTTTGGGTTTCTTTTGGTGGGTTTGGTGGGGACTTTGGATTTGGAGGTGGTGGCTGTGGGTTCCAGCTGCGTTGGTTTTCGCAGCTTGGCAGCCATTTTGAGTGTCCGGTCAGAGTTGTGCCGGGAGTATACTTCCGGCAGAACAGCCGTAGCAGGGACTCCCAAGCCAACAAGTCCCTCAGCATTAAGCTGGTTTGTAATGATGGCCATTATGAACCGTGGATATAGTATCCAACGGTTGGCAGTTAGTTTTTGAGCCATATCCTTGAGCTCTAAAAATATTATTTCAGAAAAATTAAGTGGTTGTTGCTCAAGAATAGAATACATTACCTGCTGCCATTTTGTCGACATTTGATCCCAAGACGACGTCTTAGGGGCCAAACATACATTCATCATGTGAAAAATCAGGCGCTCAGCGTCATTAAAGTGTTTCTTCATGATAGTGGAGGCACTGAGATCGCCTTGATATCCATGTTGAGCAAAGGATAGATCTATGGTGCCCTTCGGATATCCAGCAGGAGAACTAGCATCATTCAGTTGAAGAATTTGGCGGATTATTGCCGGAGTGATGACTACTTCTGTTGTTGACGACCGACTGGAGGGATGGTGTGTTGTTCTCCCCAGTGGTAACAGTAACGTTCATCCAAAATTGGTGCAAGGATTCGGCATGTAATATGGGATTCAGAAGAAATGCCGTGTTGTATTGGGACTGAACCATAAGATCGATAGCATTATCGAACGTAGTCCAGATGGGCGATTTAGTGAGGTAGGCAACACAGTTGTGTCGCGGTTTAATTTGCATAGACGCCATTGAGAAGAGGGAAGTTTTGAAAGGAACGTTAGGTTTGAAGAAGATGAAGCATTGAGAGCTAAGGTTAGGGATATATATAGGGTACGGGTAAGAAAACGACTGAAGGATGTGGTGTTAGTCATCAGTAGTTTTAAACGACCGTTGACATGGTATTATCCTTCAGACGTTGAAACAGCTGAAGTCGTGGTGTTAGGCATCAGTAGTTTAGAAAACTACTGAAGACCGTGGTTTTGACTTCAGATGATTGAAACAACTGAGGACTTGGTGTTTGTCATCAGTAGTTATGAAACTACTGAAGACAGTGGTTTTGTCATCAGCTGTTGTAAACAACTGAAGACTTGGGATTAGTCATCAGTAGTATAAAAACTACTGAAGACGTGGTTTTGCTTCAGTTGTTTAAAATGAAACAGCAGTTGTACAAACGACTGAAGAGAAAGTTCTCTTCAGCTGTTTTCGTCAATTCTTAGCTTTTCAGCTGTTTCAAACTGTCCTCAACACATTCATCAGTCTTTTTGGCTAATCCAAAAGTTGGTTTGAAGCCAGAGTACCTGAGATGTACAACTTGCAGCAGCAATGTACTCTGCTTCAGCAGTGGATGTAGCAACTGAGGTCTGTTTCTTGCTCTGCCAAGAAATCAAGCAGTTTCCTAGGAATTGACATCCACTAGAAGTTGATTCCTGGTCAACTTACACCCTGCATAGTCACTGTCAGAAAAAGCAACTAATTTACCAGAATGTCCGGTAGAATACCATAAACCTAGAGATGGAGTGCCTTGCAGATATCTAAAGATCCTCTTGACTGCAATCAGATGAGACTCTTTAGGTGCAGCCTGAAATCTAGCACAAACACATGTAGCAAACATAATATCTGGTCTGGAAGTGTTAAATACATCAAGGACCAATCATACATCTGTAAAGTGTTTCATCAACCACTTTACCTTTCTGATCTGTGTCCAGTTGTGTGGTGCTGCTCATGGGAGTAGAACAGGCTTACAGTTTTGTAAATCAAACTTTTGCAAAAGATCTTTTGTATATTTGGACTGATGAATAAAAATTCCATCAGCCTTTTGTTTGATTTGCAACCCCAGAAAGAACTGTAATTCTCCCATGGCACTCATTTCAAACTTCTGTTGCATCAACTTTGTAAAGGCATCACACAACTTTGGATCAGAGGATGCAAAAATGATATCATCTACATAAATTTGAACAAGTAGATTATGCTGCCCAGCTTTCTTAATGAATAAAGTCTTATCTATGGAGCCTCTAGTGAAATTGTTTTCCAGAAGAAAGTTTGATAATGTTCATACCAGGCTCTGGGAGCTTGTTTTAACCCATAAAGAGCTTTATCAAGCTTATACACCCAATTAGGATGTTTATTGTCCTCAAAGCCTGGAGGTTGACATACATAAACTTCTTTAATTTTTCCATACAAAAATGCACTTTGACATCCATTTTAAAACTTTAAGTTTTGATAAGCAGCATAAGCTAAAAACAATCGAATTGCTTCCAGTCTGGCTACAGGGGCAAAGGTTTCATCATAATCAATACCTTCTTCTTGTGCAAACCCCTGAACAACCAGTCTGGCCTTGTTCTTAACAATAAGCCCATTTTCATCAGTTTTGTTCCTAAACACCCATTTAGTGCCTATTGCACACTTACCTGGAGGTAGAGGAACCAGTTCCCACACTTGCTGTTTCTTGAACTGAAGAAGCTCAAGCTGCATGGCATCAACCCATCCTTGTCCTTTAAAGCAATGTGATAATTCTTTGGCTCTTGCTGACTGATGAAGAGAGCATAGAAGCAGAAATTTGACATTGACTTCTTGTTGATACACCAGCAGTGATATCACCAATGATTTGAGACATAGGGTGATTCTTCAGATCTTGATACACAATGAGATCTGTGCAAGTGTTTGTAGCCGGCTCAGCAGCAACAGATGGTGATGGTGAATCATTTCCTTGAAACCAATCAGTGGATGGTAATTCAAAGGAAGTTGAATTCGAAGAGATCTCATCAGCATTTGTTGTGGATGGTGCTACTGGAGCTACAGGAACATAAGGGCTAGCTGAGTCAGGCAGCTGATCACTAAACCTGAAGAGGTGAGTACTGCAATCATCATCATCATCAGCAGTACCACCAGGTGGTGAACTGTTGACAGGAGCAACAGCAGGAGTTTGATAAGGAACATATTGCAGTATGTCCAAATCAAATAAATCCACAGGACTTTGTGGAATCTTGTCCTTTGGAGATTCATTAAACTTAACATGTAGAGTTTCTTCAACCATCTTTGTTCTGCAGTTGAAGACTCTGTATGCCTTGCAAGTAGATGAATAACCAACAAAGTACCCTGCATCCACCTTAGGATCAAATTTATGGAGTTGATCCTTTGTGTTGAGAATAAAACAGGGACACCCAAATGCTTTG
Organism: Flaveria trinervia; assembly: GCA_025506515.1. NCBI lineage: Eukaryota > Viridiplantae > Streptophyta > Magnoliopsida > Asterales > Asteraceae > Flaveria > Flaveria trinervia. Next base: position 74,619,311 of record CM046444.1, read on the forward strand.
AAAAATAAAATCAGAGGAGCCAAATGATGGAGAACTTCATATGGAGTCTTCATCAACCTCTGATTTACTAAAACTCTATTTTGCACATAACAAGCTGTGTTGACAGCTTTGGCCCAAAAGGTCAGTGGCAAACCTGAGTCAGCCAGCATGGACCTTGCAGCTTCAATGAGGGTCCTGTTCTTTCTCTCCACTGCTCCATTTTGTTCTGGAGTCCTTGGAATGCTGAACTGCCTTTTGATTCCCTTTGAAAGATAGAAGTCATCAAGTGTATGATTTCTGAACTCAGTTCCATTGTCACTCCTAATACACTTGACTGGAAGGGAATACTGCTTCTCAATGTACAGCACAAAGTGAATAATCTTCTGAGCAACCTCATCCTTTGAATGTAGAAAGAAAGTCCATACAAATCTGGAGTAATCATCCACAATTACCAGACAGTATTTCTTCTTTGCCATGCTCATTACTCTCACAGGACCAAATAGATCCATATGCAGTAATTGCAAGCAGGCAGTGGACTTGGGCACTTCAATAGGAGGGAATGAGACTTTGTGTTGTTTTCCTTTTAAACAAGCAGTGCAGGTTTCATCACAGTGGAACTCCTTTATTGGTAAGCCTCTGACTAAACTATTGTGGGTAAGCTGATTTATGTTTTTGAGATTAACATGACCAAGCCTCCTGTGCCACAGTTTAGATTCTTGAGAAGAGGCTTTGGAAAATAGGCAAGGATTGCCTTTGAGATCTATCTTCTTAGAAGATCTAAGGCATACACTCTTCCTGTCCTGTTGGCTTTCAGGAGAGTGTGATCATCCAACACCTTGTCAATCAAGTGCAAAACTTTGGATGACAGAATCCTATAGTTTTGACTGGTGAAAAGGGCAACATGGCCTTTATCACACATTTGACTGACACTCAAGAGATTGTACTTGAGATTTTCCACATGATTAACATCATCAAATTTGATTTCTCCATTGGAGACAAAGCCCTTACCGATGATGTAACCCCTAGCATCATTGCCAAAAGAGACAAATCCCTTCTTTCCTTGAGAGTAGTCATGAAGAAGAGAGTTGTTCCCAGTCATGTGCATAGATCCCCCACTGTCTACATACCAGATGCTACTTTGGCATGTTGAAGAACCCTGCAAAATAAACAATTAGTTAGTTTTAGAGACCCAAACCTTTTGGTTTGGGCCTGGTCTCATCAATAGATGGTAAACTAACAGGTTTATATGAACAACAGCCTGAGTGGAAAAAGATGGTGTAGAAGAGAGTCCTTTGGCTTGGACCTCCTTTTCTGTGGTTTCAACATAGGAGAATCTAGTTGGTTAACTCTACCCAACAGATGTTGTACCATCATCATCAGCTGTGTCTGATTTTGTGATAAAGCTTTCAGCTCATCAGACACATTGCTAGTGGAGTTTGATAAGTCCTATGTTGCACCTTTTTCTTTTGAGCACCCTCAGCTGTCACCTGTTTAACCCCTTCCTTTTTGGATTTCTTTGAGGACTTAAGGATTACAGGATTTGATGTTGCTGATACAAATGTGGTCTCAAACTCAGTTTTCATTTTTACCATTTTCTCATTAATTTCTTCTTTTTGTTTGAGTTTGGAACCTCTTTTGTACCAACAATCATCTGTAATGATTGAACAAACCACATACTTCACATGGTTTCTTCTTCATCTTAGGTTGATCATCAACTAAAGAGGTTAAGCAACAGAAGACTTGTTCTTTAATGCTTTGGAAGCATTGTTTGCTTTCTTGACAGCCTCTTTAGTAGTCTTCAAACTCTTTCTACTGCAGTTTTCTTCTCTTCAGTACTGACAGCAGTTGAAGTTTGAACTTCAGGTGTTAAATCCTGCTCTCTAGTCCTTTCAGGACCTTCAGAATTAACTCCTGAGTTGATCAACTCATTAATCATGTGAATGTCAGCATTTGAACCATCAACATCAGCTGATAGGTTCAAAGAGGGCTTGATGCTGACTGCTACTTCTGATTGTATCAGAAGGTAGATCACATGATGTGATGGATTGGTTATCACTCTCACCATCAGATTCTACCTCTGCTCTTGGGGTAAAATCTGTAGGTGGAGCAGTGTGATTGTAACCAATTCCAAACTTCACATTTGAAGCAGATTGCTTACTAAGAAGCATTTCAAAACCTTTGCATGATTGTACCCATCTATCACACTCGACCTGGGTAACTGCAAGGGTTTCTTTGAGATCTTTGTACTTCTCTAGAAGTACATCTTCTCTAGCCTTATCATCACTTATTTGGCAATTCAGTTTTAAATCTCATCATTTTTATCTTTGAGCACAAACTCAACCTCAGCTTTGTTTTTGGAAATTATTTGTTCTAGCTCAATGTTCTTATTAATTAGAGCTACATTTGCTTCTCTAATGGAAGCAAATGCTGCTATGCATGGTTCAGAACATAATTTGGCTTTTGCCTCAGAGGATACCTGTGATACCTGAGGTGTAGAGGCATTAGAAAATGAAGTATCAGCAGACTCCAAAGCCATAAGAGCTAGATTCCCAAAAAGACTGTCACCACCATGTTGACCAGCACCTGAGAACAGTTGATCATGACCAGACAAGTCATCTGGTAAACTGCTCCAGTCAACAACTCTTGGGGTGAAGAAGCTGTGTTGTTGAGATTGAGGTTGTTGATGAGATTGGGATGGCTGAGGTTCTGGTAGTGCATGAGGTTGTGGTGCCATAGGAACTTGAACTTGATTTGACTGTGGCATGTAATAACAAGGGTACGGATATGGCATTTGACCCTGAGAAACAAAATATGCCAGAGATTGTTGTTGAGAATGATGACTAGAGGTGACAGGATGTTGCCCTCTGTGTTGTTGACTTTTGCCAGGAAAAGTCACAAAGGGTGCAGTGGAGTTAGATCCAGTTGATCTACACTCTCTTGCAAAGTGTCCAAGCCTTGGCATTTGTGACACCTCAACTTGCTCTTGTCAAAACCAACTTTGGTTTTGCGAGAGAGTCCTGGGAATTTTCTTCCAGTTCTTTTATAGAACTTCTGAGATCTGATATTTATCAAGGCCATTTGGCTCAAAATATCCATCTCTTCTAAGTCATCATCGCAATCCCCTTGAGATCATCCATAATGAAACATAGATTGTCATTATTACACCCAGTAAACTGACCATCAACACTCACAAATGCAGAATCAGAAGTGCTTGAAGAGAATTAATATGCTCATCATACTGGCATTCAGATGAAGCATATTCTGACTCATGAACCACCAAGGCAGTGTTGCCTTGTACAAAGTCTTCAGTGAGCTTTCCAGATGAAGATAGCTTTCTCTTCTGTTCTATCTCTCTCTCAAAAGTGAGCAGTTTCCCATGGAGTTGGGTGAGAGATAGTTTGTCCAAACTTGCACTGGAGCGTAGGACAATAGTATATGTGTCCCATCTCTCAGGCAGTGATCTGAGAAATCTGTTATTCATCTGAATATTGGTGTATTCAAGTTTGACCATTTTAAGTTCAGAGATCAAACAAGAGAACCGCTCATATTGTTGAGTCAGTGTCTCACCCTTTCTATGAGAGAATGTCTCATATTGTTGGGCAAGAATTTCTCTATTATTTGCCAAGACCTCATCTGTTCCTCCAAATTGTTCTTTCAAGGCATTCCAAGGTCATGGGCAGTTTCATGATGCATTAGCCCAGAATAGATTTCATTTGGCAGTGCCATGGCCAGAATTCCATGGGCTTTTGCATCAATTTCAAGCAACTTCTTATCCTCATCTGAGTATTGCACCCTCCTCTTCGGAACCATTTGATTGGTTTCCGGGTTATTTACCATAGGCTTGTGTGGACCATGTACCACTGATGTCCAACACCCTGCGCTGTTAACCGACAGGTGATGGAGCATACGTCTTTGCCATATGTTATACTCATTCCTAACCAGCATGGTGGCTTGGTTGAGGAACCAGTATTGTGAGGATCATTGGAGGGATCATTTTCATTTCAGTTCAAAAACATTTAGTTCAAGCTTTTAAAAGTTTTAGACAGACCACAACAAACTCAATGAGAACCAAGAAAAGATCTCAGGATGAATGAGCAGAAATATAGAAAATTCAATCTCTATAACCGTTTCTTGCAAAAACAAAAGCTAATTCAATCAAACTTAGATCTTGAATAGCAGTTTCAATGATCAATTATTAGATCGATCAATGATTAACCTGCTCTGATACCATTTGACAGGATCAGCGATCACAAGTTTGATGTATTAGGATACAAAGCAGCGGAATACAAACAAGAATTAGACAAATTGTAGCAAGCAATCGATTCTTGTAAGTATTAAGAGCGCATATGGTTATAGGGAGAGGATATATATTTTTGATTTCAAGGAATGTTTATAGATGTAGAATATTTCTAATCAAATCATTCGTTCATTCCATTCATTCATCATAGTTACAATAGTTGTCACTCCTTATATAGAGTGCAACAATCACTGCTGTTATCACGGAAAGTGACAACTGGCAGATCTAATACAAAAATAACTAATTCTTAACAAACTACTGAAATGTTAACAACTACTGAGAACATATCAGCGTGTTAAGTACAAAATATAAAACTACTGAAACTACAACGACTGAAGAACAAGCTCTTCAGTCGTTTTACAAAACTACTGAAACATAAAAATATAAAACTACTGAAGAAGTACTCTTCAGCAGTTGTGACAAACTACTGAGGCTTCAGTACTTGATCTTCAGACTTTGACCTTCAGGTGTTTCATCAGCTGATGACTTCAGTAGATATCATCAGCTGATGTCTTCAGTCTTTGTCATCAGACTTTGTACATCAGTTGTTGATCTTCAGCACTTGTAAACTCTTCAGCTGTTGTACTTCAGTACTTTGGTCTTTCAGCTTCAGCACTTGTGTTCTTCAGCTGTTGTACTTCAGCACTTTAGTTCTTCAGCTGTTGAAATCTTCAGCACTTGATCTTCAGCTATTGAAGTCTTCATCACTTGTCAAACTGCTGATGAGTCTTTCAGCAGTTGTTGTGATACCATGTGGGACTTAGAGGTTTTCTGATCTTGGCTCATTGGTTCTTTTGGTCCAACACAACTTAAGACACAAATTTTAAGAAATAATATGAATTAGTTTTAAAAAAGCTTACTCAAAGTTAATCATCCTAATAGCTGATATAAGATACTTAAATATCTGTTCATCAAAAGCTTTTGTAAACAGATTAGCATATTGTTCAATTATGTTAACTTTGACTAGTTTAATTAATCCGTTTTCAAAGTTATCTCTAATTAAATGATACCTGATGTTAATGTGTTTTGTCCTTGAGTGCAACATTGGGTTCTCTGTGATAGAGATATCACTGTTGTTGTCTATATGATGGGAGTCTCCTTGAAGTTTAATCCATAGTCAAGCATCTGATTCGGAATCCATAGCACTTGAGCACAGTAGCTTGCAGCTGCAATGTATTCAGCTTTAGAAGTTGATGCAGAGACACAGGATTGTTTGTTGCATTGTCATGAGACAACCCTTCCACAAAGAAACTGACATCCCCTAGATGTAGACTTTGCATTCATGTTGCAACCACTATAATCACTATCTGTATAAGCATACAGATTGATGTCATAATTCTTAGGATACCAGAGACCAAGGGTTGAATTACCTTTGAGGTATCTTAGAATCCTTTTGATAGTGATAAGGTGAGATATCTTAGGGCTGGCTTGATATCGTGCAAAAATACATCTAGAAAACATTATATTAGGCCTACTGGCCGTAAGATACATAAGAGACCAAATCATAGCCCTATAAAGGTATTCATCGACACACTCCCCCTCAAGATCAGGTCCAAGGGAGTGGTTTCTTGCTATGGGTGTCTTAGCAATCTTACAATAAGTCATGTTGAATCTCTTAAGTACATCTTGAACATACTTTGACTAACTAATGAAGATGACATCTTCAACTTGCTTTACTTGAATTCCGATAAAGAAGTTGAGTTCCCTCGTAGCACTCATTTCAAAGTCTTTGTAGAGCTTTGTATTAGTTGAACCAAAGATGATATCATCTATATATACTTTAACTACCATTTAGTCACTTCCTTGTCATTTGATGAAGAGAGTTCCATCTATAGTATCCCTTTTCTATCAATGTTTCTAGAGATACTAAGATAGAGTCTCATACCACTTCCTAGGTGCCTGATGCAGCCCATATAGAGCTTTGTCAAGCTAGAAGAAATAATCAGTATCATCTGGATTTGCAAAACCAGGTGGTTGTTTGACATACACCTCTTTATTAATCACCCCATATAGAAAAGAACACTTGACATCAAGTTGATAGACCTTGAAGTTCTTGGGTGCAGCAAATGCCAAGAATATCCTAACAACTTCCAGTCTTGCTACAGGAGCAAAGACATCAGTGTAGTCAATTCCTTCATCTTGTGTGTATCCTTGAATAACTAGTCTAGCTTTGTTTTTTCTAACAATGCCTCTATCATCTTTCTTGTTTGTAAACACCAATTTGGTTCCTATAGTAGTCTTCCCATGAGGAAGAGGACAAAGGTTCCAAACTTTTTGCCTTTTGAACTGAAGCAGCTCCTTTTGCCTGGCTTCAATCCAACTTCCATCCTTTAGAGCCTCATCAATTTTCTTTGGCTCTATCTGAGATAAGAAACAAGAGTGAAGACAAATATTTGCTTCATGGATTTGTCCTTTTGTTCTTACCCCTATGTCAACATCTCCTATGATGTTTGTGGTAGGGTGCGACTTGTGGATCCTTAGTTGAGAGATCATAGCAAGTTGTTGAAAGAGATCTAAATTAGAGAAATTTAGATATGGCATTGATGTTTCTCCCACCACATCAGCACACTTATCAAGAGAAACTTGATCCAATGAGTGTGTGACATCATTGTTGTTGCTATCTATGAAGTGGTTATCAGCATCAAGAAATTCTTGATCACTATCACCACCTCTATCATTTTCTTCTACATTTGAAGTGTCTTTATCTGGTTACGGAGCCTCTAAGCTGGAATTTGAAGGCATCCCAGATGTATAAGCTAAATTTGTTATTGTAGTGCTGATACAGACTTCATTTGTAGAAGTAGTTACAACTGGAGCCGAAGATGTGTTACTTGAAGGTCTTCTTAGCTCAAATGTTGGATCAGGATCACGTGTAGGTAAGATTTCTACATATCCTGAAACAGTCTCATAAGATTTGTTAAAACAGTTAGTACTAAATCAAGATCAAACAACCAATCAGGACCAAAACCAGCCACACAAGGTGTGTGTTCATTGAAAGTCACATTGGTTGACTCCTTAAGAATTCTAGTTCTGAGATTGCATACTCTATAATCCTTAGCTTGTGAAAAGTATCCAATGAAGTGTCCATCATCTGATTTCTCAGCAAATTTGGCTATTTGATCTTTGGTATTCAAGATGGTGCAAGGACATCCAAATGACTTGAGAAAACCAATGAAAGGTTTCCTCTTATGCCAAAGTTCATAAGGAGTCTTACCATGAGTCTTAACCACTAAATCTTTGTTCTGCACATAGCAGGCAGTGTTGACAACCTCTACCCAAAAGGTGATGGGCAGCTTAGAGTTAGACAACATCGTTCTTGCAGCTTCAATTAGTGTTCTGTTTCTCATCTCAGCAACACCATTTTGTTAAGGAGTCCTGGAGCACTGTTTTGTCTTGTAATACCCTTTTTATCACAAAATGTATCAAGGAATTGGTTCTTGAATTTAGTTTCTTGATCATATCTTATGGTTTTGACCTTGTTATCACATTTATTCTCAATCTTTAATATGAAATTCTTCAGAATCTCAAGGGTCTCATCCTTAGTTCTAAGGAAGAAAACCCAAGTGAATCTTGTAAAGTCATCTGTGATCACCAAACAATTAAAGGTCCTTCCTAGACTTATTACACTAGTGGGGCCAAAGAGATCCATTTGTAACAAGTGTAGGGGTGTAGTGATGAAATTTCTTTCCCCAGGCTTTTGAGATACCTTATGTTGCTTCCCTTTCCGGCATGAAACACAATGATCATCACTTGTAAACTCTTTCTTTGGCATTCCAGTTACCAAATCATTCTTAATCAATTTATTCATGTTCTTAAAGTTTACATGGCACATTCTATTACGCCATAAGAAAGACTTATCACTATTTGCTTTAGATAGAAGCATGAGACTTCTCCATAGGGATATGTCTCTTGCAAATCCATCTTGTACGTGTTCCCTTTCTTGGGCTCTAAGCAGAACATGCTCATGTAGCCTTGATCTCTAGAGCCTTCTTAGCTTTTCTCTTGCTCTTTCTGATCAAGTTCTTCCTCACAAACTTGGTCATCATAGTTTTCTTCTTCTCCTCAGAAGGATAGTGACCCTTCTTAGAATCCTCCTCTTCATTCTTCTCAGAGGAATTCTTCACTATTACTTTTTTATCCTCTTCACTCAAGGGTATATGAGAGGAAGCTCATCTTCACAAGTTTCACACCTGGGTGATCTTATAGATAAGATTGTGTATGGAGGAGCTATATCATTAGATCCTAGTCCCTGCTTGTTTTGATAACACACCTTATTGTGTAGGGATGACGATAACATGTTCTTGAAGGTCTTTTCTTCAAGAACACATTTCTCTGCTCTGGCTTTGCTAATCACAAGCTCAGCCTGGCATTTAGCCAACTTAGTTATGAGATCCTTCATCTGAGTCCTATAGTTGGTGTGCTCTTGTTTTAGAACTGAAATTATTTTCTTTAAGTCTTCTATCTTTAGACTTTTAGTCTTTCTAAAATCAGCTTTTAGGATATTTAAGGACTCAAGATCAGATCTCATTTCTATGTTGTTGGACCTGTATCTTTTAACTTCAGCAATGCATTCCGGGGTACAAAGATGTTCCAATACCTTGACTTCATCATGATCTATCATTAGTTCATGATTTGGAGAGGCATCTTCCACCTGAAAGCTCTATTCAAAGCCTCTTTCTTCAACAACAACTAAAGCTTGCTTCTTTGTCTTCTTATAATAGGTGGCTTTGTCTATATAGTTTGGTCTGGATTATGCTTGGCTACCATTTGTTCTTTGTTCCTTGCACTCCCTAGAAAAGTGGCCCATCAAGTTACAGTTGTAACACTTGACTTTGCTTTAATCCATTTCAAACTTTCCATTGGCTGCATTGTTGGGAACATCCTTCCAGTCCGCTTGTAGAGCTTCTTGCTTCTATGAGTGAGAAGAGCCATATGCTGGACTATCTCCATGTACTCCAGATCATGTAGATGGATACAATCTAGGTCTTCAAGGGTGAAGAGCAAGTTGCCACAACTTTCATCAAACACAAAGGCTTCAGAAGAACTTGGCTCTTGGAATGGGCTTCCTGAGTGTAGTTCTCTCTTGGTGTCTCAGGGTAGGTGATGAAAGGACCCTTTTGTGAGTTGTTAGGGTAGCATATGAGATGATGTTGTGGTTGTATGCTATTCCTTTCAACCTCATGAAGGGCTGAACCCATTTCATTGCTAGAGTTTCAAGATGAACTTTGCATGTTCATCTCCATTTAGTATCCACTAAGAATACCATGTAACTCTGTCAAGGTGAGAGTCTTCAGGTTTTCAGTTCTCTTGATAACCACAGCGTAGTGTGTCTGTTGCCTAGAAAGAGAGGACATGAACTACCTTACAATATCACTATTTTCAAGAGCAACTCCACTATCCACTAGGGTGTCCACAATCTCAACATACCTGAAATATTGTTAAGTCATGGTTTCACCTGCTTTAAAGGTGAAAATTTTAAACTGCTGCTTCAGGAGATCCTACTTGTTCTCCTTGGCTTCAGAGGAACCCTTATACATCAGTTTCAATGCATCCCACATCTACTTAGCTGTTTTGCATTTCTTGAAACCTTTGTATACAGAGTTTGGAAGAGCAATCTGAAGGGCTGTCATGGCCTTCTGGTCAATCCCTACTCTCTTTCTATCTTCATCGGAGTAGTCAACCACAACCTTGGGGATCATACCACCTCTAGTAGCAGAAGAGGTGCTTGGTATGTATGGTCCATTTTCAACAGACTCTCACATTCTTGAGTCTAGAGAACTGATGAAACCTTCCATTCTTTAGCATTAGGTGTCAAAGTCATCAAGAGTGATCAGTGGGGACTTTGTCATGGTTCCAGTTTCGATATTAGATTTTGGAAATGGCTACCATTTTATGAGTTAAGTGTTTTTTGTGTATGAGGGATCTTAAGATGGTGAGATCTTATATCAAGAGCCTGGAATGCTATGATACCAATGCAAGACCGGTGAAGGGTATGCATTTACAACACAATAACACAATGAGGAGAGTTGCTAAGAACACTTAACTAATCAAACAATTTCACTAGTTAACCTCTTCTAATGATACTAAGAACACAAGTAAATATGAGACGGAACAAGATAGCAAAATACACAAGGAGTTGGTTTTCGATATTGCAGTATATTGCTTTCTCAAGCTATATTACAAATGTTGCAAAGCATATTAGAAAGTTTCAAGTACTTGAGATTCATATACTACATCCTACACCCGACCATACTTTGAAGTCCAGCTCGATACAAGTGACTAGACACAAACAAAATCAATTGTAGAGTCAAAAGGCAGATTGCCTTTTGACTGATGACTATGACATGACATAGCTCACATCCTAATATATTACAAAAAGAATAAAGTACATCAAATAGAAACTTACAGACTCAAGACCTCAATATATAGTTACTAAAAGTATGGACCTTTTCACCAACTTATGCAAGTTGGTGACTTTACAGAGTTGCAGCGAAAAGGGGTCCAGCTTTATGTAAAGTACATAGATAAAGCATGTATCCTGAAAGTCTTTGGAAGAAATCTGTCTTCTAGTGTTGGCTTTGGAAGATTTTGTCTTTGAAGCTTCGGAAGACATCATCTTTGGCTTCGGAAGATTTTACACTTAGAATATTTTTGTTCCTGGTGTGAAACTTCCGAAGCATTCTTCTTGAGTACATTTATGCATGCATGAAGGAGACTTTGAGTGTTTGAGTTGTATCAGCCTTTACATTTAATTCTAACAGTGTGTGTGTTATGTTTTTGTGTTAGGGTTATGGTTGGTGTTAGTGTTTTGAGTGGTTAGGGTTTGTATTTGGTATTTGGGAATATGGGTATGATTATTGTTCTGATTTTTTTTAAAAGATTGAAGTGTGGGCTCATTAGAATCAAACAAATTGGGCTAACAATTGTTTGAATTTTAACAATGTGGGCTAGTTATAGATTAATAATTGGGTTGTATTTTTCTTAAAAAAAGGGATAAAAAATTGTTTGAATTTTGACCCTAGTTGCTAAGATTGCATAGAGTGATTTAAAATTATTTTTCCTGGGGGAGAATTATTTTACAATTTTTGGGGAAAATACTTTTGGGAGTATTAATTGCAATAATCAAAATAAAAATGGCTTTTGCAGAAATGTTTAAATCCTTCAAATCTGATAATCTCACAATTGCATAATGTCGGTTTGTTAATTTTGCAGCTTTAGAGAATGAAAAGATGTTAGATTTTGTTGATGGTTTTCTGTTGGTGGAAAGTAGTCTAAAGAAGTTTGATGCCCAATTAGGAAATCGTGAACAAGTTCTGAGATTGCTTGATTCTCTCCCATCAGAATGGAGCTTACACGACAAGTCGATTAAACAAGATAGAGGCTTTTGGGATTACAAACTGATGATGGATATCAAACGTTGTGAGTACTATGAAGCGACACATCTAACTCCAAGATCATTTTAAACTCTATAGGGAACCAGAAGAGAGATCAGATTCTCGCACCAATTTCGATGGTTTACCGAAACCTGGAACTAAAGAGGTACAAAAGGAGCTTAAGCAGACATCAATGGGTAAAGGTGGAGCTGAATTGAATGATGCAGTTTGTGATGCTGGTAAGGAAGAGGAATGGAAGCAAAATACCAGAGATTGCAACTGTGCGAAAACTCTTACTGCTGAAAGAGTCATCCTGGATCTTCCATACGAGACAATTCGGGATATGTGTTCTTCTGCTTGCAAAATTCATTTATTTGGTGTGTATAAAGCAAATAGGTTACTCTTAAATAACCAAAAAGAATTAACCACCATAAACGCAAAACTTAAAAAGAATGAAGCCAAGTATTTTATAAAATTAAATGAAGTTTTAAAAGAAAATGATCATTTAAAACAAACTATTCTTGAAAGAAATGTTTAAATTAATATTTTAAATGAAAGAGTCACCTTGGCTGGATTTGAAACAAGCAAGCTTAAAACAAAGCTTGATAGATGGACCATATCCGAAATGAAACAGGAAGAGCTACTGTGTAAACAAAGGGGAGCTAGGATTAAAACGAGAGTGGGTTGTGGTGAAAATCCATACGTTTATCCTCTTCCTAGCACCTATTGCTACTATCCTATGCCTCAACCTCATCCATCTAATGAATTGATTGAAGCTGCAGAAACTAATAGTTTAAATGCAGGTTTAAGCAACGTTAATCTTAAAGAGGTTAGAGATGTGAAAGATTCTCCTGTAGGTTTAGGATTCCTTGGGCACGGATCAGATAAGATTAATGATGATTGCACCTCTGGTCTTCAAACACCAATATCAGTTACCTTTCCAACTTTCTTCAAAATATTCAAAACACGTATCATTCTTTCGTTTGTTCCTGTTAGGTTTGTCAAAGAAGCAACAGTTGTTGAGTCGTCAGGCAATCAGAATCCTATAACCGAAGCCGACACAATATGAGGTGTCATTCAAGATCTTTTGGAAGCAGATCTATGTATATGAGACGAGATAAACTCATATGATGAATCAAACATAGATGAGCGTGTTGGTTCCTCACAGATCAAGATATCTCTTGACATTGTCAAGCATCAAAAGCTTCCAAAAGCTTAATTAAGACCAATATGGATCTCGTCTCCAACTACAAAACAACCCAGTCAATCATTGAAGATCTCATTCCCTGTTCAGCATAGAAAATTTCAGAACAAGCAAGAATCTACTACAAGCTCAAAGCAATCCTCATCACCACCTGCACAACATGAGACTACAAAGAATCAAAAGCCTTTCAAGGCTTGTTTTAATTGAGGAGAAAATGGTCATGTAATAAAGAAATGTCCTCAAAGACTTGCTTTGAATGGTAAAGGCAAACCAAATTACTTATTTGGATATAAGTCTACAAAGAACGTGCCAGATGGTAAAGGCAACACGAGTTGCTTCTCTGGTTCAAAACATAAAAAGAAAACATCTTTGAATACTTGGATGAAAAAGCCTCCATCCAAACCTTTTCATGTGAAGCCGGTTTCACATGATATAAAGATGAAAATGACCAAAGGTTCAAAACCAAATTCTTTTCCTTCCGGTCTTAAACAGAAAATGAATTCCAAATTTATTCATTCAAATCCATGTTAATTGAACCGAAACAAATTTGGCAAATTAAAAAGAAGGATACTGCAATCCCGATTGTTTAAACGGTTATATCCGAAACAGGTTTCTTATATTGATGAAGAAGGAACTTCAAAGACTACAATGGCTTAGGTTCCCCTCTCTAACTAATCTATTTATAAGTGCAAGAATAATTCAGGAGGACTGTTAGTAATCCGGTTTACTGATAGAGATTGTTCCTAATACAAATTTTAGGCGGAACAAACAGGTTAAGGTTACGGCATTTTATTCACAATCTTGTTTTAGATCTACACATTCACCGTTCTCACTTCAGAATAACTGCATATTCTTGAGAATTCATTTCCTATCTTCATATCAGTGTAGTTTGGAAGACCTTCTTTGGTAAATTTCTATTTTTGTATAGTTTTATAAAAACAAAATAAAAAAAATAATGTTTTCAAAAAAAATTAAAATTTAGGGCAGTGTAGTTTGGAAGACCTTCTTTGGAAAATTTCTATTTTTGTATAGTTTTATAAAAACAAAATAAAAAGAAATAATATTTTCAAAAAAAGTAAAAATTTAGGGGGAGAGTAAATCAAAATTAATAAAAATGATAAGAGAACTGGGAACTTCATTCGAGATATGGGGAAATGATTGTATATCTTCTTGAAATGCTTGTTTTTGCATGACTTGCGTTTTAAAATAAGAAATAACAGTAACTGATGTTGTTTTCTAATTTACATCTTATTTTCAATTGAAAATTTTAACAATGAAACAAATTCTTTAATGATATGCTTTGTAGACTCAGCCTGAAGAATAAAGTAGACAACAACATAATGATTTAAATTAAAATATATGCTTAAGGATGTCTAGATTTAAGCAATCATTCTGGCCTTCACGAAAACTGAGTACTGACAAAAATGGATTGAAAATTGATCTTTCACCCACCATGATATAATTCATATAAGCCATATCTTTGAGCAATTTTTGGTGTATTTATGTGTCTTGTGTTTGAGCTAATCTCCTTTGCTCAACAGAAGTACTAACCTGGAGTGATGATCTCCTTTGATGTATGATAGTACTGATTTGGAGCTCTCATTAACACCTGATTAAATGGTCATCTCCTTTGTTATACGTAAGTATAGACCTGGAGCTCTCACCATTTTGGACTAAGTTGTGTCAAATCATCTAACGATGAATTCATCAAAGAATGCAATAGTCTGTTGATGATCACTTGCACACTAATGCACAAGCCTTGTTCTATAAAGATCATAACAAAATTCAAGAAATCCTGAGGTTGGGTGAGGGTTTTTTGTCAAATGATTATGGGGTCCTAGCATTCTAAAGTATTTAATCAAACCTTAAGAAATCATCTACTGCTTGTTGAAAAAGATAGGGCATGGGTTTAAGTGGACAAACATATGAGCAATCATTATTAATCTATTTGAGAATTTCAATATCATTCAAAGATTATGATTAGATTCAGTTATCAATGTGATCTTATTGCATGTTGATGATTAATTTCATCTTTGTGCTAAAGTATATCTTGAGGATGTGATCTCAAGATCGACTTAGTTCTCGGTTATATAAAAATTTATGATAATAAAATGTTATAATAAATGTATATAATAAAAATAAAAATTATTAATAAATTTTCATTTCTAAATTTCTTTTAGGTCTTTCATATTATGTTGTTACAATTAAAGTAGAAATTACAGACTCAAGACCTCAATGTAAATTTATTAATAATTTCTACTTTGTCTTTTAAGCTTCAAAAGACTTCATGTTGGCTTCCACAGATATTGGTCTTGGCTTCGGAAGATTTCACACTTAAAATGTTTTCTAAGGAAGAGTGTGAAACTTTTGAAGCATTCTATTTCAGTACACTTGTGCATGCATACAGGAGAGACTTTTGATGTGTTGGGTTGCATGAGCCTTAAATGAAACCTTACATACACACATACATATATATATATACATATATATATATATATATATACATATGTATATCTATACACGTATATATATCTGTACTATATTAATATGCATATAAGAAGGGAAAAAGTCTTTTCATCCAAAACTCTTAAAATTAAGAGTTTTACAAGTGTTAAAGCTGTGTGTACAAATCTGTAAAGCTAGGGCTTGAATCCCTATTTGGGGCGCCTAAATATTCAAAATTCAAAGCCCCCACACACATTCAATATTCAAAATGCATCGGGCAGAGAGAGCTAGATGTTCGTGAAGGGAGGAGGTAAAAGTCTACGTTGTTGTGATACAACTCCATGAGCATGAGCTTTAAACAATGGCTTCACAAACAAAGAAACCACAGCCCCATCATTCTCAGCCCATCCCCCTTCAAATACAATAACGAAAGCTCACCATATGACTCTTTACATGCATCTGTTACTCCTAATCAGAATCTTTCATCATATAGATGGCCTAAAGGAAGAAGAGGTATAATCAATTTATTAGATATCTCTATGAAAGAAAAGGTCGAGTTAGGGTTCATAAAACATTTTAGTTGACTAATACTACTTCCGTGATGAACACATCGTTAATTTCCAGGTTGAAGATGAAGATGAAATTGAAGCTTACGGGCACTCTAAATTCTTAGAAAACGGGTAAGAAACAAACAGCTTCGAGTACTTCACACAGATGGTATGTCAAATTGGTTGTTTTGATTTTGACTTTGAATTTTAAATGTTCTAGTCGGATAAAGTGAAACCTCACATGCGTAAGAAAATAGCAATTTTATGAATGCTATGATGTATATACAATTACACATAACTAATGCTTATAACCATGACCAAGATGGCTCTATTAGAGCAAAATAAAATAATATGATGCAAGCTTTGTGTTATTCATCTTTTAACCCGTCTTCACTAGAGCAAAATCAATTGATTTGCTGCAAGCTTTATATACATAATTAATGCTTAACTATGTTGTTTTAATCACCAAGAATCAACCTTTACCTATACAATAATTATGTATAAAAAAAGTTAGTTCTGATTATTGTGTGTTGTTTCTTACGTACCTCATCCATTCTTTGGATGCTTTTTTATGGTCTTTTTTAGAATTTCCTATTATATTGTACATTTCATTGTTATGACTTTTAGTTGTATTATCATCAACCAAGTGAAAATGATTTACACACATCTTTTACGTTATAATTTGTAGACTTTGTATATCAATTAGAAAATATCTCAATAACAGTGCTGGAACATTAATGTTAATGTTGTAAATGCTTGGATTTGGGGACCGAAAGAAAGGTTTACCGCAAGATATTGCCCACATGACACGTAATTATTTAGCTCAATGAATAATTTTTGTGCGGGTCAACATAGGGAGGATTTATTACACGGCAAAAGGAACATTTTATACGGGTCAAAATGGATCGGGTTGCGTTACATGTCTAAACATATAAATTTTATACAGGTCAAAATGATATAACTTGGTTACATGACAAAACAAATAATTCTTTGTTTGGGTCGAAATGGATCAGCTTGGGTTAAATGTCAAAACAAATAATCTTTTGTATGAAAAAAAAAGAGTGAGATGGGTTACGTGGAAAAGCGTTTAGTTTTTTTACCGGTTAAAATGGGTTAGATTTATATATCAAAAGTAATAAATTTTGTTTGGGTGAGAATGTTGGGTTGGGTTCAGATTCTACTCTTTTAGTTTGTAATAAATTATTAATTTTATTTAGTTTATTAATAACATTATTATGCTTGTTAAAATAAATGAAAAAAATGGCGATGTGGAATTAATAGTTGTTCATTATAAGGATATTGTTACTGGTAAAATGTGTTTGTGGAAAGGATGAATGAAAGTTAATGGATGATATGACATACTGACTATGACTGCTTGTGAGAAGAACGTCAGTTAACATTGCAGACAATCTTATCATGAATGGTTCGCAAATTGCTCGTGGTAATTATGCTATTTCATTGGATCTCTTTACATAATTTTTTTTATTTTTGGTTTTTGTTCTGTAAGTTGTTAATCATCTTATTTGATACACAAATCATTTTGTAATCTATTTTATATTGTGACATTTCCTGTGTTTTATACTTTCGGCCCAACTCAAGCGAGCAATGTTATTCAAACAAGTTGTTTTGCTATGTTTAGAAGTCAAAAGAAGTTGGTTATTAGTACCTCTTTCACGAGTGGAGATGATAAACTACCTGTTCGTTTATTTCCATTTGTATTTTATTACGGTGAATAAATTATGACTTTGATTTTTATTTTAGCTTCTTAAAATGGGAAATTTCTCCATTAGCATTGTATGTGAATAAATTCAAATTTGACTTCCGTATGTTTAAATGCTAAATTAATATAATATTATTACTAACTTGATTGAAGTATCAATGTTATTGCTTACTAAGATTTTGAGTACACAGTCCAGGTTTATAAATATAGATTTCATTTCAACTAATATTCTCTTAATAAGTTGTTAGACAACATTAGTAATAAAAACATACATGTTTACTTTTGTTTCTTTTTAAGCCATGTTTGCTAACGTTGAATAATGAAAATAAGTTTTTAATTAAATAATATGTCTAGTTTTTTGAACAGGTAACAATAACAGTGTATTTAATATTTTTTAATTAATTACCATTCTCAGCATTCTGTGGATATATTTTGTAAATTACAAGGAAAATCATACAACTACATTAAAATTCATAATACTTGACGTATAATACATTATATCATGAAAGGATTAATAAATAACAGAAAACGAGTACCGCGTTTCAAATTATCGTCGTCGCCTCATCGCACGGGCCCCTTACTAGATATATATATGTATATATATGTATATATACATACATATATATATATATATATATATATATGTATGTATGTATGTATATATATATATTACATATAACATATATATATATATATACATATATATTATATATTTGTATATAATATATATACAAATAATATATATATATATATATGTATATATATGTATATATATAAATGTATATATATATATAAATGTATATATATGTGTATATATATATATATGCTAAATCCATATTTCAGATTCATTGAGCTTGGATTTTAAGATTCATATCGTTCGTAACTAGAAATGAAAATTAAGATGGGTGGACGTGTGTGAATCAAAAGACAAAGAGATGGATAATAATAATATTATGATTCATTGATGTTGATAAACAAGTTACAATAAGAATCATAGATGGCTGGTGAAATCAAACCCACCCAAGGAGAGGATTTCTCATTGGGTGGTGATTTACACCATGAGAAACACACACACACAAAAGCCACACTTGCAAAAATGCACTAGTGGGTCTATTTATATTATTATTACAACATGACCTAATTTTGACTTTTCTAATCGTCTTGATCTTGACTTTGTCATGTTGAATTGTCTTGTATGTGTTTGTTGTAATCAACTTTGTCTTTGAACTTGTACAATGAGATCTTCTGTTGGCTGTAATTATGATTTGGTAAGCTTTAGTTTATTCCAGTGTTGGACCCCAACAATACTCCCCCTAAACTGATGGTTGCCAAACCATGAATTTGAAGATCTTCTCTCTCACATGTCTTCTTGATTGACTGATGTTCTCACACAATTCACTGATGTTCTCCCCCTCAGATTAAGCTCCACCTAATAATTTCTGACAAAGGTTAAATCACTTGAGAGTCTTTTTGGATTGGATTGGGGTTGTATCACTTTGGATTATGTTCATATCATAACTAAAAGATTAGAATGTATTAGGCATATGGTGAGGCTTTGAACTTCAATAAACTGCATGAGCAACATGGATCAATGTTTAACACACTTCCACTCTTTTGAAATACTTGATAAATGACATTCTTCAGTTAATGAGGACTCCCTTGATAAAGTCCAGCTAACTGTCCGTGTTAGGATCAGTGATCTATGTTTGATTGATTAGAGAGTATAGCAGCGGAAATCGAACAATAAATTAACCAATTCACAAGAACGAAACGATATTCAATGAAGAACAAAGACGGTTATAGAGAGAGAATTTCTGCAAATATATTTCATTCAAAATTCGCTTTCGTGGTAACGAATGTCACACTTACAATTAGGTCGACACCTCTTATATAAGAGATGTAACGTCTGCTGATGTCACTTGATAGTGACATCTAACAGAATTATTACAACTGAAACACAACTACTGAAGATGTCAAAACAGCTGACATCTCCTTACAAAAATGCTAAGTGTTATCAGTTGTTATAACTACTGAAAACATAAAACTACTGAAACTACAACGACTGAAGAACAAGCTCTTCAGTCGTTTTACAAAACTACTGAAAGTAAAGACATAAAACTACTGATATCACAACTACTGAAGAAGTACTCTTCAGCTGTAGTGACAAACTACTGAAACTTCAGTACTTGGTCTTCAGACTTGAACTTCAGATGTTTCATCAGCTGATGACTTCAGTAGATATCATCAGTTGATGTCTTCAGTCTTTGTCTTCAGACTTTGTACACCAGTTGTTGATCTTCAGCACTTGTAAACTCTTCAGCTGTTGTTTTTTAGTACTTTGAACTTCAGCTTCAGCACTTGTGTTCTTCAGCTGTTCAGCTTCAGTACTTGTGTTCTTCAGCTGTTCAGCTTCGGTACTTGTGTTCTTCAGCTGTTGTACTTCAGCACTTTAGTCTTCAGCTGTTGAAGTCTTCAGCACTTGATCTTCAGCTGTTGAAGTGTTCAGTTCTTGTCAAACTGCTGATGAAGCTTTCAGCAGTGTTGTGATATCATGTGGGACTTAGAGGTTTTCTGATCTTGGCTCATTGGTTCTTTTGGTCCAACAAACTCCCCCTGAACCAATGCAACCAAAACCTCTAATTTATTTATTTTCCCACTTATTGTTGGCAGAAAGGTTGGTCTTTTTCCTTCTTGATCAGTAGAGAAGATGACCCATATAAGCTCCGGCTGGGAAGAAATCTCAGATATTTGTTTGGCAAGATATGAATGGGAACTCTATTTTGGGGAACTGGACACAGAGTTGTTATCCCATTCATGAGATCTACTTCCGTGTATGAGCCTGTAGGATTCTCTGGTGTAGGCTCCGAGAAACATGATTTGTTCTTCCATGGTCAGGTTCTCGGCTTCCCATCAAACAATCCTTCGCCCATACAGCTCTGAGATGTACTTGGCCTGTTTGCCATTTTTGAGCTCAACTGTTGTAATCTGTCTGTATGCAAACTCATCAGGATGATTCCCTTCAGTAACAGACTGAGCTCATTTTGTTTGAAGTTCTCAAGTCTCTTGTAGACTAACCCCTTTTTAATAATTCTGTTCTCTAGCATCTTCTGGGGTGGTTGTTTAGTCTCGTAGGCCTTCTTAAAATCTTCGACAATCTCCCAGGGTGATAATACAAGGGCCACTGTGATCTCTTCATCTACGATCCTCTTGACTTGACCCTTGTATCTCGAAGGAATGTCTTTCTTTACAATCCTGTGAGCCACCCTCGGATCAGGCCATACTATCACCCTTTCCTCCTGATATTGAAATGTGTTGGCAAGAGTGTACAACCTCAGAGCTTCTTTCTTCATACTAATAATTGATGAAGAAGCAGCATAAGTTTTGTCAATGCTTTTCAGCATTTCATCATCATGAAGCTTTTGCTGCTCCTCTTCTTCAATCTTTACTCTCACAACATCCATCTATGAGGTGGGATTGATGGGCATAGGTTTGGCTTTCGCCAATGTTAGACTGCAGACAGAGGCAGCCTATTCTTCCACATCATCATCTTCTTCTTCTTCTTCTAGCCTCAACACCCTTCTCTTCTTCTTCTTGGGTGCATCATCGGCTGTTGGTTTAGAGGGTAAGGGAGTTGGTTTTGTGGGTTGTGATTGTGGTTGTTTAGATTTGGGCTTTGAGATTGGTTTGGAGATTTGAGGGGTAGGCTGTTTTTGAGTGGGTGGAAGGGAAGGTTGTTCCAGCATTTTGGTTGTGAGTTTAGCTTTTGTAAGTCTTGCCATTTCAAACCTTTTCCAGCCCCAGCCTCATCAAGGGCTTCAATGATAATCCCCTTATGGAATTGCTCAGACAGACAGATTCTGGTGGCTATAGCTAGAATACTGTCTCTGGTCCACGCACGAATCTCCATCAAAGATCTTCCTAAGTATTTGGCAATGAAACGGATCATGATCTCCAATCTCTCCTTTTCCAGTACATCATACCCAGCCCATCGGGTTTGAATCTCCTCCACTTCCACCTCCTGATCTCACTATCTAATGTGGCTGTATCAAAACCTTGCTTGAAGAGTTGTTCAATATTTTATCCATGGATTGGCTGTGTGTGTCATCTGCATCTTTTACCAGCTCTTCCAAGAATTTTTCTTCAGCAGTAGGTTGATCATCAGCACTTTTCTTTCTTTTATAGGTGATTAGTTGTGCTTTTCTTTTTCCAACTCCTGGATTTGTTCTTTTGCCTTCTCATCCTCTGTTCTTTTTCTCTTCTTTTCTTTCACTGCAGTACTCTCCCCCTTTTTGGATGCATTGGTGGGAGAAAGTGTCTTTTGCACAGCAGCATCAATCAGTGGTTGTAGAGTTGAGGAAAGCCTCTCATCAATGGCTTTAGTAACAATTTCATTAATAATGGGAGTGATGAGAGGTATGGATTGTTGGAATACAGCAACCATCTGCTCTGGGGGTTCTGTCCCGGAGAGATAGTGCCAAACACAGAAGTTGGAGGCTCATTGGAGTGAGAGGGTAAAGTGTTTAGGGAACCTTCAACTGAAGGTGCCATCTGTGGGTTGGTGGAGGTAGATGGTCTTTGGTCCTTAGAAGTTTTGGCAAGCAGCTCTTTGAGTCTGCTCACCTCCTCTTCCAGGATGGTGTTTTGGGCTAGAACGTCATAGAAAAAGCCCAGTCATCATCAGCAGAAGCTGAATCACCTGACCTCCTGCTTGGAGCAGGATGAACATGCACTGAGTGTAGCTCAGTTGTAGCATGTGCCCCTTTGTCTTGGTACTGGGGACTTCCGGCCTCAGGACTGTGTCCGTCATTAGCAGTTGCCTCTGGTAAGGTCTTAGAAATGGTACCAACTACAACCTGATCATATGCTGATGCAGGAGAAGTGGCAGCCTTACCAGAAGTTCCAATCTCCATTGCTACACTAGGAGAAGGAACATTGTAACCCCTATGCTGTGGTTCTCAGCTGCACTTTGGTCCTCCCCTCAATGGTAGAGGTGTTCCCAGTAGTAATTGGTATCTGGGAGGGGGTGAGGAGTGCAACTGAGTCAGCACTTGTGCAACAAGCAATGTAGGACTTTGGGGGCGGTTGCATGGGGTGAAGGGATAGAAGCAGTGTGCACCTGGGGAGGATGGTGCGCTTCAATGGCAATCTCCTCAAGTGAGGAAGATCCCAGATGTGTGGGTACCTCTTGTGTGGTTGCTGCAGGCTCCTGTTGAGAGGAATCCCGAGCGGCTATGGCTGGAGAGAACTTATATCCACTAGGGGTTATAACTAGTGGATATAGCCTTCGTTTGTGTTGCAGGGGCATCCCAGGGGACTCATTTCCCTGAGTAGCCGTTTTGGGTTCTTTTTGTGGGTTTGGTGGGGACTTTGGATTTGGAGGTGGTGGCTGTGGGTTCCAGCTGCGTGGGTTTGCGCAGCTTGGTAGCCATTTTGAGTGAATGGTCAGAGTTTGCCGGGAGTATACTTCAGGCAAAACAGCCATAGCAGGACTCCCAGCCAACAAGTCCCTCAGCTTGAAGCTGTTTTGTAATTATGGCCATTATGAACCGTGGATATAATATCCAACGGTTAGCAGTTAGTTTTTTCAGCCATATCCTTGAGCTCTGAAAATATTATTTCTGAAAAATTTAAAAGGCTGTTGCTCAAGAATAGAATACATTACCTGCTGCCACTTTGTAGACATTTGATCCCAAGACGAAGTCTTAGGAGCCAAACAGACATTTACCATGTGAAAGATTAGACGTTCAGCGTCATGGAAATGTTTCTTCAGTATAGTGGAGGCACTAAGGTTGCCCTGATATCCATGGTGGGCAAAGGATAAATCAGTTGTGCCCTTTGGATATCCAGCAGGAGAAGTAGCATCATCCAGATGTAAAGTTTGACGGAGGATATCGGGAGTGATGACCACTTCGTGGTTGTTGACGACCGACCGGAGAGACGCTGTGTTGTTTCTCCCAGTGGTGAGGGTGACGTTCATCCAAACTGTTGAGGGATTCGGCATGAAGGATGGGATTGAGAAGAAATGCCGTTTTGTATTGTGACTGGACCATAAGATCGATAGCAGTATCGAACTTATCCCAGAATGGCGATTTGGTTAGGTAAGCTACACAGTTGTGTCGCGGTTTGATTTGCATGGACGCCATTTAGAAAGAGAAGTTTTGGAGAGATGAACGTTAGGTTTGAAGAAGATGAGGCTCTGAAGGATTAGGTCAGGGATATTTATAGGGTACGGGTTAGAAAACGACTGAAGGATTTGGTGTTAGTCATCAGTAGTTTTAAACGACTGTAAAACGACTGTTGACATGGTATTACCCTTCCAGACGTTGAAACAGCTGAAGTCGTGGTGTTAGGCATCAGTAGTTAAAAAACTACTGAAGCCATGGTTTTGACTTCAGATGATGAAACAACTAGGACTTGGTGTTTGTCATCAGTAGTTGTGAAACTACTGAAGACAGTGGTTTTGTCATCATTTGTTGTAAACGCTGAAGACTTGGTATTAGTCATGTGTAGTTATAAAACTACTGAAGACATGGTTTTGCTTCGTTGTTTAGAATGAAACAGCAGTTGTAGAAACAACTGAAGAGAAAGTTCTCTTCAGTAGTTTTCGTCAATTCATAGCCTTTCAGCTGTTTCAAACTGTCCTCAACACTTACTCATCAGACTTTGCATCTGCTTTTCAGGTGTTTCATAGGACGTCAGTACTTATCTGTTTGTACTGATTTCAGTAGTTGTAACTACATCAGTAGTTGGAACAGATAAAGTACTTCAGTACTTGTGAGGCATTTAGCCGTCAGTAGTTAAAAAACTACTGAAGGGGAAAGGACTCATCAGTACGTATATGTGACATGAGTACCAATGATCACCAGTAATTATTACTGAAATCATCAGTAGTTGTCACTTATTCTAGCTGCAGCATACCAAGCCTTAACACAAGTTTTGGAAAGTAGAACTATCCAAAGGCTTAGTAAAAATATCTGCAAGCTCATCAGCACTAGGCACAAACTTAGGATCAATCAGACCTTTTTCAAAGCAATCCCGAATAAAATGATGTCTGATCTCTATATGTTTGGTCCTAGAGTGCTGGACTGGATTTTTGACAATACACAGAGCTGAAGCACTATCCATTAATAATGGAGTCTTAGTCTCTGTAATGCCATAATCCAGAAGTTGGTTCTGAAGCCAGAGTACCTGAGAAGTACAACTTGCAACAGCAATGTACTCGGCCTCAGCAGTTGATGTAGCAACAGATGTTTGTTTCTTACTCTGCCAAGAAATCAAACAGTTACCTAGGAATTGACAACCACCAGAAGTTGACTTTCTAGTTAACTTGCACCCTGCATAGTCACTATCTGAAAAAGCAACTAATTTGCATGAGTGTCCAGTGGAGTACCATAAACCCCAGAGATTGTGTACCTTGCAAATATCTAAAGATTCTCTTGACTGCAATCAAATGAGACTCTTTAGGAGCAGCCTGAAATCTAGCACAAACACATGTAGCAATCATAATATCTGGTCTAGAAGCTGTTAAATACATCAAGGACCCAATCATAAATCTGTAAAGTGTTTCATCAACAGCTTTACCTTTCTGATCAGCATCCAGTTGTGTGGTGTTGCACATGGGAGTAGAACAGGGCTTACAGTTTTGTAAATCAAACTTATTCAAAAGATCTTTTGTATATTTTGACTGATGAATAAGGTTCCATAGCTTTTTGTTTAATTTGCAAGCCTAGAAGAACTGTAATTTTCCCATTGCACTCATTTCAAACCTCTTTTTCATTAATATTGTAAAATCATCACACAACTGGGGATCAGAGGATGCAAAAATGAATATCATCAACATAAATCTGAACAAGTAGCTTATGCTGATCCACCTTCTTGATAAACAAGTTTTATCAATGGAGCCTCTAGTGAAATTATTCTTAAGAAGAAAAGTAGAGAGTGTCTCATACCAGGCTCTAGGAGCTTGTTTCAACCCATAAAGAGTCTTATCAAGTTTATACACCCATTCAGGATGTTTATTATCCTCAAAGCCTGGTGGTTGACACACATAAAGTTCTTCCTTTATTTTACCATATAAAAATGCACTTTTGACATCCATTTGAAAAATTTAAGATTGTGGAATGCAGCATAGGCTAAAAACAATCTGATTGCCTCTAGTCTGGCTACAGGGGCAAAAGTTTCATCATAGTCAATACCTTCTTCTTGTGAAAACCCCTGTACAACCAGTCTAGCCTTGTTCTTAACAATAAGCCATTTTCATCAGTTTTATTCCTAAACACCCATTTAGTGCCTATTGCACACTTACCTGGGGGAGAGGAACCAGTCCCACACTTGCTGTTTCTTGAACTGAAGTAGCTCAAGCTGCATAGCTTCAACCCATCCATTGTCTCTCAAAGCAACATGGTAGTTCTTTGGCTCTAGCTAGATGATGAAGAGAGAGCATAGAAGCAGAAGTTAGACAATTGACTTCTTGTTGAAACACCAGCATTGATATCTAATCTGAGACATGGGGTGATTCTTCAGTTCTTGATAAACAATGAGATCTATGCAAGTGTTTGTAGAACCTTCAGCAGCAGCAGATGTTGATGTAGACTCTTGAAACCAAGAATTAGATGGTAACTCAAAAGATGTAGAGGAAACAGAGATCTCATCAGCATTGTGTGGATGGAACTGCTGAAGCTACAGGAACATCAAATTTAGCAGACACATGCAGTTGGTCATAAACTTAATAGGTGAGTATTGATATTATCATCATCATCATCAATACCACCAGGTGGAAGACATGCTGCAGAAGATGATTTATCCACAGGATCTGCAACAGCTGGAGGTTGATAAGGAACATATTGCAGTATGTCCAAATCAAACAACTCCACAGGGTTTGTGGAATCTTGTCCAAAGGAGATTCATTAACTTCACATGCAAAGTCTCTTCAACTATCTTTGTTCTGCAGTTGAAGACTCTGTATGCCTTGCAAGTAGATGAATAACCAACAAAATACCCTGCATCCACCTTAGGATCAAATTTATGCAGTTGATCCTTTGTGTTGAGAATAAAACAAGGACACCCAAATGCTTTGAAAAATGAAATTAGAGGAGCCAAGTGATGGAGAACTTCATATGGAGTCTTCATCAACCTCTGATTTACTAAGACTCTATTCTGCACATAGCAAGCTGTGTTAACAGCTTCAGCCCAAAAGGTCAATGGCAAACCAAAGTCAGCCAACATGGACCTTGCAGCTTCAATTAGGGTCCTGTTCTTTCTCTCCACTACTCCATTTTGTTCTGGAGTCCTTGGGATGCTAAACTGCCTTTTGATTCCCTTTGAGAGATAGAAGTCATCAAGTGTATGATTTCTGAATTTAGTTCCATTGTCACTTCTAATACACTTGACTGGAAGGGAATACTGCTTCTCAACATACAACACAAAGTGAATAATCTTCTGAGCAACCTCATCCTTTGAATGTAGAAAGAAAGTCCATACAAATCTGGAGTAATCATCCACAATTACCAGACAGTATTTTTTCTTTGCCATGCTCATTACTCTCACAGGACCAAATAGATCCATATGCAGTAATTGCAAGCAGGCAGTGGACTTAGGCTCTTCAATAGGAGGGAATGAGACTTTGTGCTATTTTTTCTTTTAAACAAGCATGCAGGTTTCATCACAGTGGAACTCCTTTATTGGTAAGCCTCTGACTAAACTATTGTGGATAAGCTGATTCATGTTTTTTAAATTAACATGACCCAGCCTTCTGTGCCACAGTTTAGATTCTTGAGAAGAGGCTTTGGAAAATAGGCAAGGATTGCCTCTGAGATCTATTTTCTTGGAAAGATCTAAGGCATACACTCTTCCTGTCCTGTTGGCTCTCAGGAGAGTGTGATCATCCAACACCTTATCAATCAAATGCAGAACTTTGGATGACAGAATCCTATAGTTCTGACTGGTGAAAAGAGCAACATGGCCTTTATCACACATTTGACTGACACTCAAGAGATTGTACTTGAGATTTTCCACATGATTAACATCATCAAACTTGATTTCTCCATTGGAGACAAAGCCATTTCCAATGATGTAACCCCTAGCATCATTGCCAAAAGAAACAACCCCTTCTTTCCTTGAGAGTAGTCATGAAGAAGAGAGCTGTTCCCAGTCATGTGCATAGATCCCCCACTGTCTACATACCAGATGCTACTTTGGCATGTTGGAAGAACCCTGCAAAAATAAACAATTAGTTAGTTTTAGAGACCCAAACCTTTTGGTTTTGGGCCTGGTCTCATCAACAGATGGTGAACTAACAGGTTTATTGGAAACAACAGCCTGAGAGGAAGAGATGGTGAAGAAGAGGAATCCTTTGGCTTGGACCTCCTTTTTGTGGTTTCAACATAGGAGCATCTAATGGTTAACTCTACCCAATAGATGTTGAACCATCATAACCAGCTGTGTCTGATTTTGTGATAAAGCTTTCAGCTCATCAGACACATTGCCAGTGGAGTTTGATAGTTCCTATGTTGCACCTTCTTCTTCTGAGCACTCTCAGCTGTCACCTGTTTAACCCCTTCCTTTTTGGATTTCTTTGTGGACTTAAGGGTTACAGGATTTGATGTTGCTGATACAAATGTGGTCTCAAACTCAGTTTTCATTTTTACCATTTTCTCTTTAATTCATCTTTATGTTTGAGTTTGGAACCTCTTTTGTACCAGCAATCATCTGTAAGATGATTGAACAAACCACATACTTCACATGGTTCTTCTTCATCTTAGGTTGATCATCAACTAAAGAGGGTGAAGCAACTGAAGACTTGCTCTTCAGTGCTTTGGAAGCATTGTTTGCTTTCTTGACTTCCTCTTTAATAGTCTTCAAACTCTTTCTACTGACAGTTTTCTTCTTTTTAGTACTGACAGTAGTTGGAGTTTGAACTTTAGGTGTTAAATCCTGCTCTCTAGTCCTTTCAGGACTTTCAGAATTAACTCCTGAGTTGATCAACTCATTGATCATGTGAGTGTCAGTAGTGGAACCATCAACATCATCTGATAGGTTCTGAGAGGGCTTGGTGCTGACTTCTACTTTTGATTGTGCTGTATCAGAAAGTAGATCACATGATGAGATGGATTGGTTATTACTCTCACCATCAAATTCTACCTCTGCTCTGGGAGTAAAATCTGTAGGTGGAGCATGTGATTGTAACCAATGCCAAACTTCACATTGGAAGCAGATTTCTTACTAAGAAGCATTTCAAAACCTTTGCATGATTGTACCCATCTATCACACTCTACCTGGGTAACTGCAAGGGTTTCTTTGAGATCTTTATACTTCTCTAGAAGTATCTCTTCCCTTGCCTTGTCATCAGTTATTTGCATTTAAGTTTGTAAATCTCATCATTCTTACCATTAAGCACAGACTCAAATTCAGCTTTGCTTTTGGAAATTATTTGTTCTAGCTCAATGTTCTTGTTGATTAAAGCTACATTTGCTTCTCTAATAGATCCAAATGCTGCTATGCATGTTTCAGAACATAATTTGGCTTTTGCCTTAGAGGATACCTATGATACCTTTGATGTAGAGGCATTAGTGGATGAAGTATCAGCAGAATCCAAAGCCATAAGAGCTAGATTTCCAAAGGGACTTTCACCACCATGTTGACCAGCACCTGAGAACAGTTGTTCATGACTAGACAAGTCATCTGGTAAACTGCTCCAGTCAACAACTCCTGTGGTGAAGAAGCTGTGTTGTTGAGGTTGAGTTTGTTGATAAGATTGGGAAGGTTGTGGTTCAGGCAATGCTTGTGGTTGTTGTGCAATTGGAGCTTGAACAGGATTTGGTTGAGGCATATAATAGCAGGGATAAGGATATGACATTTGACCCTGGGGAACAAAGTATGCAGGAGAACTAGGATGTGAATATGACCAGAACTAGCAGGATGTTGCCCTTGTTTTGTGGACTAGTACTAGGAAAAGTCACAAAGGGTGCAGAAGAGTTAGATCCAATTGATCTACACTCCCTTGCAAAGTGTCCCAGCCTTTGGCATTTGTGACACCTCAACTTACTCTTGTCAAAACCAACTTTGGTTTTGCCAGAGAGTCCAGGAAATTTCCTGCCAGTTCTCTTATAGAACTTCTGAGATCTTATATTAATCAATGCCATTTGGCTCAGAATATCAATTTCTTCTAGATCATCATCAGCTATTCCTTTCAGATCATCCATAATGAAGATAAATTGTCACTATTACTGCCAGAATGACTCTCAATACCAACAAATGCATGATCAGAACTTTTGTAGAGAAATCAATATGCTCATCATAATTGCTTTCAGATGCAGCATATTCTGACTCATGACCAACCAAGGCAGTATTCCCTGGTACAAAGTCATCAGTGAGCTTTCCTGATGAGGATAGTTTCCTCTTCTGCTCTATCTCTCTTTCAAATGTAAGCAGTTTCCCATGAAGTTGGGTAAGAGATAGGCCATCCAGATTTGTAGTGGAGCATAGGACAATAGTGTATGTGTCCCATCTCTCAGGCAGTGATCTGAGGAACCTGTTGTTCATCTGGCTATTGTGTATTCCTGTTTCACCATTTTCAGCTCAGAGATCAAGCAGGAAAAACGCTCAAACTGTTGAGTCAGTGTCTCACCCTTCCTATGAGAGAATGTCTCATATTGTTGGGCAAGGATTTCTCTGTTGTTTGCTAAGACCTCATTTGTGCCACCGAATTGTTCCTTCAGGGCATTCCAAAGATCATGAGCAGTTTCATGATGCATAAGCCCTGAATAGATTTCATTAGGCAGTGCCATGGCCAGAATTCCATGGGCTTTAGCATCAATCTCAAATAGTTTCCGATCTTCATCAGAGTATTGTTCCTTCTTCTTCGGAACCATTTGATTGGTTTCCGGATTGTTCACCATAGGCTTATGTGGTCCATGTACCACAGATGTCCAACACCTGAACTGTTAACAGACAGGTGATGAAGCATTTTTCGTTGCCATATGTTATACTCGGTCCTAACCAGCATCGGAGGCTTGGTTGAGGAACCGATATTGTGAGGATCATTAGAAGGAGTCGTCATATCAGATTCAATCAAATTCGATTAAGCTAAAACATATTTAGAACAAAACGCAACAACCAATTGAACCAAGAGAGATCTCAAAATAAATGAACGAAAGCGACAGAAATTCAATAATCTATAACCAGTTCTTGCGAATACGCTAATTCAATCAAACACAGATTCAATTAGCGGTTTCAATGATCAATTGTTAGATCGATCAATGATTAACCTGCTCTGATACCACTTGTTAGGATCAGTGATCTATGTTTGATTGATTAGAGAGTATAGCAGCGGAAATCGAACAATGAATTAACCAATTCACAAGAACGAAACGATATTCAATGAAGAACAAAGACGGTTATAGAGAGAGAATTTCGGCAAATATATTTCATTCAATATTCGCTTTCGTGGTAACGAAATGTCACACTTACAATTAGGTCGACACCTCTTATATAAGCGATGTGACGTCTGCTGATGTCAAAACAGTTGACATCTCCTTACAAAAATGCTAAGTGTTATAAGTTGTTATAACTACTGAAAAACATAAAACTACTAAAACTACAACGACTGAAGAACAAGCTCTTCAGTCGTTTTACAAAACTACTGAAAGTAAAGACATAAAACTACTGATATCACAACTACTGAAGAAGTACTCTTCAGCTGTTGTGACAAACTACTGAAACTTCAGTACTTGGTCTTCAGACTTGAACTTCAGATGTTTCATCAGCTGATGACTTCAGTAGATATCATCAGTTGATGTCTTCAGTCTTTGTCTTCAGACTTTCTACACCAGTTGTTGATCTTCAGCACTTGTAAACTCTTCAGCTGTTGTACTTCAGTACTTTGAACTTCAGCTTCAGCACTTGTGTCTTCAGCTGTTCAGCTTCAGTACTTGTGTTCTTCAGCTGTTCAGCTTCAGTACTTGTGTTCTTCAGCTGTTGTACTTCAGCACTTTAGTCTTCAGCTGTTGAAGTCTTCAGCACTTGATCTTCAGTTGTTGAAGTCTTCAGCACTTGATCTTCAGCTGTTGAAGTCTTCAGTACTTGTCAAACTGCTGATGAAGCTTTCAGCAGTTGTTGTGATATCATGTGGGACTTAGAGGTTTTCTGATCTTGGCTCATTGGTTCTTTTGGTCCAACAGTCCGCTTAGTAGTGAGACATGGTGCAAAATATCATGAAAAAAATGTGAGCATAAGTACTTCAAAAAGGGCATTTGATAGTTGTACATGTCATTGGATGAATCTGTGAAAAAATGATGAAAGTTGATTCCTATACTGTTTTTATTGTGCTTTCATCATCAAAATGGATGTGCTTGTTGGTTGCAATCATCCATATTCATATTTTTCTTTTCTTTTTAAAGTCTTGTTCATCAGTTGTTCATAAGCATTTCTTACAACACATCCGCATTTCTTTCCTAACTCATCTGCATTTCTTTGCGAAACATCCACATTTCTTTCCAAGGCATCCACATTTGATTTCAATGTATCCGCATTTTATTTCAAAGCATCCATTTTGTGCTTAATGTACCCGCATTTGTTTACAAGTCAACCGCATTTGGTGATAAGGCATCCGCATTTGTTGGCAAGTCATCCGCATTTGGTGACAAGTTATCCACATTTGTGTATAACACATCCTCATTTGTGTATAACACATCCACATTTGATCAAGCTTCATCCACATTTGTTTTTGTCCATCCGCATTTGTTTTCAAACTTGAAGAAAAACGATTTCACACCATAGTGCAGGTCGGAAAATTAGCAGTAGCTTCCATTTCTTCATCTTTTCTTTGTTTTTAATGATAATCATGTTCAATTGCATCGAATTTTGAGGAATAATCCAGGGAATGATTATGTTTCTTCAAATCGTACCAGATTAGAACAGATTTGTTGTTTTTCTTCTGATTTCAGGTATGAACAATTAGGTTTTTGATGAACAGGGACTTTCTTCTTGATTTTTCTTCTTTTCTTCATTGTTCTTGACATCATTAAAGATGAAATCAGATCTTAAAACTAGATAAATCCAGCAACCAACAACTTTGACACCATTTTGGTTAGGCCTTCATTTTGGTTCTACAAGTTGTTAATGATCTCAGCCTATTCTTCAATCAATTCTTCTTGCTCTTCCATAGCAATTGTCTGTATGGCTAAAGTGTCCACATGACCACTTATTTCCTCTCTGGATTACTGAAGAGCAGCTTTTAAATTTTCAATTTCTTTTTCCTTTTCTTTCATTTCTGCCTCATATATGTCTTTCATCTCTTTCAACTCATTATCCTTCTTATCAAGCTCTAGAAGTATTTCTTGAATAATGCTAGATCATCTATTGAATAATCAGTCCATCTTTGCTACCTTTTGCATCAATTCTGAAATTAACTCATCTTTCTCATCTGGTTTGTTCATACCAGATTCTACATAGTTTTCTAAAGGAGCAGCCTAAGAAATGACTTTCTTTACGGGCATTAGACTTGGGTCATCTTCCTCATAAGATGATGATTTGGATTTCTCTAAGGAGCTGGTAGAATCACCAAACTCAACAGGTTCGGTAGTAATTGGAGATGGTTAAGTAGATAAAACGGTGAATGACGGATTGGAGATATGTGTGGAGAAGTTTGTGCTTGAGGTGATAGGATTGGTGATCTGTGAGATGATGGTAATGGGGTTCTCTGTGGAGATGGTATTAGTGAGGGTGCAAATGGTGATGCCATATCATGAACATGAGGTTCAGTGTGAAGATCACCCCATACTTCCACTTGGGGTGACACTGCCCTTTGACCTTCATCTCTTTCTCCAACATGCTCATCGACAGTTTGTTGATCATGAGTAGCTAGTTCTTCTTCTTGAATTGGCTCATCAGCAGGAGCCTCATCTTTTTCAACATGTTTATCAGCATTGATTTGTTGAAACATCTAGGGTAAAAGAGGAGAGTGGGCTCCACTATAGAAGTTCCTTGGATCTCTCTTTTTGATATACTTGTAGAACTTGGCATCATAATGAGGGATATCCAAAATAGGTCATTCAGGTACAACATCAGGGAATGCTTCATTGATGAGGCATTGTAGGAACCTTGGGTATATCATGAACATGTATCTTCTTCCTTCCTAAATGTTGAATACTAGACAATTGAACACATAGGCAGACATGTTGAATGGCCTATTGGTGCATAAAGCACATATTACTGATGAAGTGATTAGGAATATCATTCCATCCTGTCTTCCTCTTAGACAAACAATGTTGATAGAGGTGAATGAGAAACCTCTATTATAGGTCCACCAGTCCTTCACTCTCTGCTTTCTTTCATATCCTCCTTCATAACCAATGTTAGCAAAGAAGGTAGTGATTTCTTCATCACCAACTATAGACACTGTCTCACAGTTTTTTCAATGATGGTCAGAGATGGTCTTCATCAATTCTTCTTGACAGAGTCTTCTCACTATTTACTTATGTCACTGCATCAATACTCCAGAAAGACCTTATGAATCTCTCATGATCTGTGTAGGTTGGACTCACCTTTAGTTTAAGTTTGTTTACTTTTAATTGTAATAGGTCTTTTGTTAGTTTTCTTTTCTAAGTACTTAGACTTTTGTATTTTGGCAGTCTAGCGAATCTGTGAGCAAAACTATAAGTTCCCTCACAGTTTGCTGTTTTGATTCACCTGACGAAACTGCTGTTTAATCTGGCGCAACTATAGTTTCCGCAGTACGGTTTCGCTAACAGTGAAACTATCTGCGAAACTATAGACTGCTATATATTGTTTTGTTTCTTCTCTTTGTAGGTAAGTTTGCAAAAACCCCAATCGATTATCATTGTTTCAAGTTACCATTTCAAGCAGTCAATACATAGAATTATCCTTGTGCTTTATGTTATTGACTATCATTAAACATTGTCTTGTTATAAATGGTTTATCATTGTGTTCAATCCTCTTTGATATTGTTATTTAGTGTATTTGTTGGATATTGAACGATTCTTAATATCATTTGCATTGTTGTACGATCACAGGACCAACAATATGGTATCAGAGCCTTAGTGCTCAAGATTTGTTGAGTTCTTTATGGTTTTTGTTCAATATTTTTTCAGTCATTTGGATCACTCATTGGATGTTTTTGATATGGAACTGATTGAGTTTACCTTGTTTTCTGTTAGGGAAGCCTTGTTAATCATCAGATCTCAAATTTATTGAGTTTTTGATGATTTCAGATTGCTTTTGTGTTAAAAAAGGTTTTGGGATCGATGAGCGAAACTGTAGTTCTTTCAGCGAAACTGTCAATCATCTTCTAGCGAAACTACGGGTATATTGATTTGGAAATTGTTCTTTTGTTGTTCTGCGAATCTAGCCTTTTGAACGAAAGTTCACCAGTTATTATGAAGGACTTTCAAGCGTAATTGCTGGCGAATGTGTGTTTGAACGAATGTTCAAGCTTGTTTCGTGCGAACCTATCAGCGAAACTAAGCCTGCTGTGACAATCGGCTAGCGAAACTACTACCGAAATTGTTAGCGAAACTATCTTCCTCTGCGAAACTATCAGCGAAAGTAGTTTTCTGCGAAATTGTCAGTGAAATTATTCTTCTTCTTGCCGAAACTACATAAATCTTGATGAAACTACCATGTCTAAGTTAACATCACTCACCCTTGTCGATCTTGAAAGCGTTGCTCCAAATAGACCTCTGAGACTCATTAACGGAGACAATTTTGAAGATTGGAAGAGATGTCTTTAAGCTTTCTTCTTCTACACTGATCATAACCAATGGGAATCAATTATTCTGGTCGTCACATACCAACGGTTACTGTTGGTGATATTGTCTCTGAAAATAAGGACCCATCCTCCTTCACCGAAAAGGATCTAAAATTGATCGACCGCAATCAAAAGGCTTTTGGTGCTTTAACTCTTTGTTTGGCTCCGGACATTTACAATCGTTTTGCAAAGCATAAAAATGCTAAATATCTTTATGATGCATCATTATGTGAGTTTTATGGTGGGAATGCAGATTTGGTAAAGGATAAGAGCATTCAGGCTGAGAAGGAATTCAATTCTTTTGTTGGATATAAGAATGAGAGTTTGACAGATCTCACAAATCGTTTCCTGACTGTATCAAGCACCTTAAAGAAATATGATGAAAAGCTTTCCAACAGTGAACAAGTTAACAGGCTTCTAGATTCTCTCCCACCTCAGTGGAGTCTTCATGTAAGGATGCTTAAACAAGAAAGAGGATTCACAGACCACAAGCTTATGGATATTATCAATAAGCTGAAATCCTTTAAGTTGGACATAAAGAGACGGGAGTTTAACCAGACTATGATGCCCACGCCTAGTTTTTCACAAAATGTTGCTTTAGTGTCATCCGCTGCAAGCTCTCAAATATAGAACTCAATTCAAGGAGGAATTAATACAAGTACTTTCTCAAGTGGAAAAAGTTGTGTTGGAAGAGATCTGGGAAATCCAAAGGCCAATGTTGAAAGTTCAATGCCATCTGAAACTATGGCTCTATTTGGAATGTTTGTTCAAAGCTATGAAGCACTGGTAGCTAGAGAGTTAAAAGGGAAGGGAATGCCTATGGAAGACATATATCAGGTGGATCCTGATGATCTTGAAGAAACTGATATTCAACGGCAGATGGCTATGTTGACCCTTAGAGCTCGAAGATTTATGGAAAGAGCCGGACCGAAGAACTTCGATGGTCAATCATCTAATTCAAAACTAGGATTTGATAAGTCCAAATTGAGATGCTTCAATTGTAAACAATTCGGACACTTTAAACATGATTGTCCGTCTCCAATTGTCACCGACTCGAGTAATTCAGGAGTTCCAAGGTTAATAGCTGAGAAGGAGAAAGAAGATGTGAATCACAAGAAGGAGACTGCACTGATTTCTAATTTTGATTGGAGTGTTGAGGTTAAGGAAACAAGAACTGAGATAAATCATGCTTTGGTTGCTGAGCTTGTTGAAGGGAATGAAAAAGAAGATGGTAAAGATGGATTTGATTTGTTCAAGGAATTCAAAAAGGAAGTTGTGACATCTGAGAATAAGAAGGTAGACAAAGATACTTGAATCGGGGGAGGTAAATCTGCAGCTATAAGAGAGGAAGGAAGTTCATGCACTGGGCGAAGGAAGGAATGTGATGATGATACTGCCACTGTTGAGGAAGAGAAGTCAAGTACTCTAGTGTTTAAATGTGAAAAGGCCTTAGCTGCTGAAAGGATTGTGATGGGACTTCCCTATGAGGTAATTCAGGATATGTACTAATCTGCTTGCAAAATTAGATTATTTGGGATTTACAAAGTTAATTGACTGTTAATTGATAATGAAAAGGATTTAAAGCGAATCTGTGATGAACTTAAAATGAATGAATCAAAATACTTTGTTAAATTAAATGAACATTTAAAAGAAAATGATCATTTAAAACGAATTGTTTTAGAAAGAAATATTGAGATTAACACTTTGACTGAAAAAGTTACCCTTGCTGAATTTGAAACGAGAAAACTTCAGTCAAAGTTGGACAAATGGACCATATCAGAAATGAAACAAGATGATCTATGTAAATCTCAACGCGGAGCTAGGATTAAAACGGGATTGGATTTTGAAAATGTAAAGGTTTATCTACCGCCTAGTACATACTATTATTCTCCTATGCCTGTTCCTCATCCTTCTAATGATTTAATCAAAACATATATTGACAGTATGTCTACAGGGTTAGAGGGTGTTAATTCTAAGCATGTTCATGAAGACTATGACTATGGACAAACTAGTGGGCTTAGATGCACTAGTATTAGTACACTTGAGTGTCAGTCGTCTGTGCTAGATCACAAGTCTAGTTCAAATCTGTTTTTTGTTTCTAGTTCTCCTGTAACAGACTCTGATGTCTCATGTTCTCATGACGATTCTATTTCATCTTTTAATTCAGTACATTGTGGTGATGTTTCCTCTTCTGATGATGTTTGTGATGTAACTGATGTGTCTGCTAAGTCAATTGAGCAAATTAAAACTAATTGTTTTAAAAAATTCTTTTCTCATCCCATTCCATCTTTCATTCCATCAAATATGTCTTTATCTGATGAAAGAATTTCATATTCGTCGGAAATTCATCTATTTTTGTAAATAATTTTTCTCGTTCAAATAAACTTCGACCAGTTGACATGTGTGAGACTTTTTGTGACGTGGGTTCTAGTGTATCTGAATGTGATAAGGAAATTATCATTGATCATATTCTTACCTCATCACATCACAGAACTAGACACAAATCTCACTGTTTCAGCTGTGGTCAAGAGGATCATCTTGTCAAGAATTGTCCTACATTGCTTAATAGACATCTTAATAGGAATTGTTTTGGAAATAAATTAACAAAATTGGTTAATAATTTCTTTTGCAAAAATTCTACTTTATCCAAAGATAAAGTGGTTCAATCATGGGTTCCTATTGCACCGGGTTAATCTATTATTTACTTCATTTCAGGAGTCATCCACTAAAATTGTGAACAACATATGGCATGTAGATAGTGGTTGCTCCAAACATATGACAGGGCTGAAAGACTTACTGACCAATTATCAGATTATTGACGGAGGATACTTTTGCTGGCGACAAAAAGGGTGGAAAAATGATTGGGCAAGGAGAAGTAACCAATGGTTCCTTAACCTTGGAAAAAGTCAACTATGTTCCTGGGCTGGCATTTAATCTTCTGAGTATTTCTCAAATCTACGATAAAACATTCCAGTCTTGTTTAAATCTAATGAATGTCTATTTTTAAAATCAAAGATTAATATTCCAGAAAAATTAATTATTATGTGTGCTCCAAGAAAACATGACACATATCTTCTTGATATGAACTCCAGCAAGTCAAAGTCTATTGCAACTTGCTTTCTTTCTAAAGCTTCAACCTTTGAATCACTCTTATGGCATCGTCGATTGAGCCACGTTAATTTTAAAATAATAAAAAAATTAGTGAAAAACAATCTCGTGAGAGGACTTCCTTCAAAAGATTTTTATGTTAACGAAAAATGTATGGCGTGTGCCAAGGGCAAACAACACAAAAAA
Source organism: Flaveria trinervia (assembly GCA_025506515.1). Taxonomy (NCBI): domain Eukaryota; kingdom Viridiplantae; phylum Streptophyta; class Magnoliopsida; order Asterales; family Asteraceae; genus Flaveria; species Flaveria trinervia. Next base: position 74,657,935 of record CM046444.1, read on the forward strand.
CCACATAAGCCCAAACTTGAAAACAGCATAATTTGTCATCTCGAGCTCTTACATACTGATTTGTTTGGCCCAATTAGCGTTAAATCTATTGCTAAAAAATATTTTTGCCTTGTTGTTACAGATGATTTCTCCAGATATTCCTAGGTGCGATTCCTGCTCACAAAGGAGAGGTTGCTGAAGAATTACAGAAATTAATTCTTTCTATCGAGACAATCAGCAAGAGAAAGGTTATGGGCCTGAGAAAAGACATTGGCACTGAATTCAATAATCAGATTCTCGATTCCTTCTGTGCTCAAAAGGGGATCGTAAGACAGTTTAGTGCCGCCAGGACACCATAACAGAATGGTGTCGCTGAACGAAAGAATCGCACTCTCATTGAAGCTGCACGTACCATGCTAATAGAATCTTCTCTACCTATTATCTTCTGGGCATAAGCTGTAAATTGTGCTTCATATGTTTTAAATCGAGTGTTGATTGTCAAAGATAAGATGAAGACTCCTTATGAACTCTTTCATAGAATGAAACCTTTAATGACTTCTTTCGGCCTTTTGTACCTTCATGCACTCTTCTAAACACTCAATCGCAGAAGACAAAGTTTGGTGCTGTATCTAATGAATGTTACATTGTCGGATACTCCTGTTCTCAAAAGGCCTATCGCGTTTATAACAAGAGAACACGTATCGTTCAAGAGTCATTCTATGTTGATTGGTAGGAATCTAACTCTTCTAATGTTCGATCTAAACGCATGGTTCTTTAACTCCGATACTGTGTTTAATTCATTCAATCTTCCAGTTTTCGACGATGACGCATCCACTCCAATTATTCAAACCAACATTATCTCTTTCACTACATCACCTGTCCATTCCACTCCATCGGAAAATAATGTCATTTCAGCTCATGTCGGTTCATCTTCTCCATTGCTGGGTTCCTCTTCACCAACATCTCCATCCTCATCACATTCATCTATTCCCTCACAACCTATTCCCTCTCCCTCTTCCTCATCCAATCCTTCACAATCTGTGAGTGAAACTTCTCCTCACACTTTCCCTTCAGACACCGACTACAAAACCTTGAAAGCTCATCCTCTTGATAATGTTATTGGATCAATCACCGATGGTGTTCGGATGTGGAGTCAATCTGGTTTGATTAATATTTGTCTCTTTTCTAGCTTCATTTCTCAAACCGTCCTAAAAAATGTACATCTCGCTCTACTGGATCCTTCCTGGTTGGAGTCAATGCAATTGGAGCTTCAACAATTTCGAAAGATTAAAGTTTGGACCTTGGTTGATTTGCCACCCAAAAAATGCTCAATTGGTACCAAACGGGTGTTTAAGAACAAACCGGATGATTGTGGTGTGGTGGTGCGTAACAAGTCTAGACTTGTTGTGCAAGGTTTTGCTCAAGAAGAAGAATTGACTATACTGAAGTCTTCGCTCCTGTCGCCCGTCTTGAAGCAATGAGGATCTTTCCTGCTCATGTTGCCTATAAACAGTTCATGGTCTATCAGATGGATGTTAAGTGTGCTTTTCTTTACGCAGACATTGATGAGGAGATATTTGTGTGTCAACCACCAGGTTTTGAGGACCCTGACTTTCCTGATAAAGTATACAAGCTTGACGAGTCTCTGTATGGTCTTCATCAACCACCTCGAGTCTGGTATGAGACCTTGACACAGTATCTCCTGAGCAATGGTTTTTCTCGTGGTACCATCGATATGACTCTCTTAAAAAAGGAAGTGAACGGTGAAATGCTTTTTCTCCAAGTTTATGTTGATGATATTATTTTTGGATCTACAAATTTTGTTTTATGTCGGGAGTTCGAAGAAGTGATACGTCAACGATGTGAAATGAGTATGATGGGAGAAATGTGCTTCTTTCTTGGTTTGCAAGTTGAACAAAAGCCAGAAGAAATTCTTATTCATCAGGAGCATTATATTAAAGAAATCTTGAAGAAATTTAAGATGGACGACACATCTCTTGAAATGACTCCCTTTACGTGCAAGTAGAACAAAAGCCAGAAGGAACCTCAGCACTGATTCTTAGAGAGATGGGAGTGGTCTGCTTCTCAGGAGAAGTGGGAGCTCCAGTGTCCATTTCTTCCTGTATGGGGGAGTATATGCGGCCTCCATAGACTGAATAGTCTGAGCATGGGTTCATTTGGATTTTCTTTGGTAAGTGATGGTGATTTGAGGCTGCGTTGGTGGTTGGGAGGTAGCAGGTGTGGGCTCAACACTAGCTTGTGCTGCTAGGTTGTCACCTTGAGCAATAAGCTCTAACATTTTTGGGACAAGGGCTGTTTCTACCCCAGAGAAGCCAACAGTGGGCTTTCTTATTATTTTAATGATGTCGGGCTTCATCTGTCTCAATTTAAGAATGTTACATGTCTCCCTTAACTGTGAGCCCAGTTCACAGTTAAGAATGTACTCGACATATCTAGGAAACATGTAATATTCTGAGTCTAAACTAGCAAGTAAATTGGTATAAACAAACTGAGAATACTTGAATTTGACCCCCTGAACCATTCCATGATTATGAAGGAGAGATCTTCAGGAATCTGGTCCCATCCACCATGTTGGTTTGGTAAGCTATGGATGACCACATGGAGAAGGAATCTCCACTGCGATGAGACCTTCCCTTTCCTAAAGGTCTTTACAGAGATATCTCCTTCATATCCCATCTACTCAAAGGAATGATTGACAGCTTCCTTTGGGAAGAACACCTCACCTTCATCATCCAGCTGAAGATGCCTATTGATGATGGCTAGAGTGATGAAGATTGTTCTCCCTTGCACTATGGCAGACAGTGCCTTCTCCACGTCCATAATGACCTCTTGGCAGGTCTTCCAGAAATCAAGCAGTTGATCCTCATAGAGAGGAGGATCAATGGTTAGGGAGGTGAAGTAGTTAGACAGAGCTAAAAATCGACAAACCTCTGAGAAATGAAGATCTTTCTTAGAGCTTAACAGAGCAAACTGATGATGTTGTATGTGTAGCTGCATGGTAAAGTCCGGTTCATTTCTGTGAGCAAGGTTGGCTATTTTGAGGTACCTTAAAGATGAAGAAAGAAGGAAGAAAGAAATTTCAGAGAGAAATTTAGGGTTTTAGGTTTTGGAGGAAGAACAGATGATAGAAAGAGGGGGAAACCGTTGGGTTTATATGTGAGAGGGATTTCAGATAAAGTTTAATGAAAGAGGATAAACTTGGAAATCCAGATGTCGGTCCCACCTCTGAAAAAGTAGTTTACTTTTGCTCAACAAGTAGTTTTCTTGGAAGTCAAAAAGCTTCTGAAGGTTTATTATTTTCGAAAGTTTTAATTAAAAATCTTCCAAAGCTAAAATGACTTCAGAAGATTTTCCTGAGAGTTTTGAAAATCTTGCTTCGAAGAGAAATTAAAACTTGATTGCTTTGTATATAAAATACAAAGCTTTTGAGAGTTATTTTGCTTCGGAAGTAAATTGTCCTTGAAAATAAGTAATCGTCTGATGCAAGTATTTAAACTTCGGAAGATAGATCTGAGAACTCTTCCGAAGGTAAAATTTTTCAGACAGTTATTTATTTTGAAGGCATGATTTGCTTCTGAAGTTAAAAGCATAACTTCCAAAGTATCGGAAATTTTCAAAAATCTAAGGAAAGTCTTCAAAAAGAAATTTTTGTCCAAAGAAAACACGAGCTTATGAAAGTGATTAACCAGACAACTTAGGACACACATATTTTAAGAAATAATAAGAATTAGTGTTAAGAAAAACCTACTCAAAGTTAATCATCCCAATAGCTGATATAAGATATTTAAATCTCTGTTCATCAAAAGCCTTTGTAAACAGATCAGCATATTGTTCATCTGTCTGAACTTTGACTAGTTTAATTAATCCCTTTTCATAGTTATCTCTTATTAAATGATACATGATATTGATGTGCTTTGTCCTTGAGTGCTGCTCAGGGTTCTCTGTGATTGAGATAGCACTATTGTTGTCTATGTGAATGGGAGTCTCCTTGAAGTTTAACCCATAGTCCAGCATCTGATTTTGAATCCAAAGCACTTGAGCACACAAGCTTCCAGCAGCAATGTACTTAGCTTCAGCAGTTGATGCAGAGACACAGGATTGTTTCTTGCATTGCCATGAGACAATCCTTCCACCAAGGAACTGACATCCCCCAAATGTAGACTTTGCAGTCATGTTGCAACCACCATAATCACTATTGTATATGCATACAGATTGAAGTCAGGATTCTTAGGGTACCATAAACCAAGTGTGATGCACCTTTTAGGTATCTTAGAATCCACTTGACATTGATGAGGTGAGGTGAGACATCTTAGGGTTAGCTTGATATCTTGCACATATGCATGTAGCAAACATGATATCAGGCCTGCTAGCAGTAAGATACATAAGAGACCCAATCATAGCCGTGTATAAGTGCTCATCTACACACTCCCCCTCAAGATCAAGTCATAGGGAGTGGTTTCTAACTATGGGTGTCTTAGCAATCTTACAATTAGTCATGTTGAATCTCTTGAGTATGTCATGAACATACTTTAACTGACTTATGAAGATGCCATCTTCAACTTTCTTCACTTGAATTCCCAGAAAGAAATTGAGTTCCCCCTTGGCACTTATTTCAAATCTGTCTTTCATTTGCTTCTCAAAGTCTTTGTAGAGCTTTGGATTAGTTGAACCAAAGATGGTGTCATCCACATACACATGAAGTAGCAATATGTCATTTCCCTGTCCTTTGATGAAGAGAGTTCCATCTATAGTACATCTCTTGTATCCATGTTTACAAAGATATTCAAACTGTGTCTCATACCATTTCCTGGGTGCCTGATGAAGCCCATAGAGAGCTTTGTCAAGCTTGCAGACATAATCAGGATGATCAGGGTCTACAAAACCAGGTGGCTGTTTGACATATACCTCTTCATCAATCACTCCATACAAAAAGGCACACTTCACATCAAGCTGAAAGACCTTGAAGTTCTTGGATGCAGCAAATGGCAGGAATATCCTAACAGCTTCTAATCTTGCAAGTAGAGCAAAGACATTAGTGTAGTCAATCCTTTTTTCTTGTGTGTATCCTTGAACAACCAGTCTAGCTTTGTTCTTGATGATGATGCCTCAATCATCTTTCTTGTTCCTAAACACCCATTTGGTTCCAATGGTAGTCTTCCCATAGGGAAGAGGACAAAGGTTCCAAACTTTCTACCTTTTGAATTGAAGCAGCTCTTGTTGCATAGCTTCAACCTAACTTCCATCTTTTAGAGCCTGATCAACTTTCTTTGGCTCTATCTGGGATAAGAAATAAGAGTGAAGACAAACATTTGCTTCATGGGTTTGTCCTCATGTTCTTACACCTGAGACAACATCTCCAATTATGTTTGTGGTCGGGTGCGACTTGTGGATCCTAAGCTTAGGGATCACAGCAAGTTGCTGAGAATGATTTAAATTAGAGAAATTTAGATCTGGCATAGATGTTTCTGCCACCACATCAGCACACTTTTCAAGAGAGACTTGATCCAAGTAGTGTGTGACATCATTGATGTTCTCATCTATGGTGTGCTTAGTGGCATCAAGAAATTCTTGGTCACTATCACCACCACCATTGTTGTCTTCTACAATTGAGGTGTTCTTATCTGGTTGTGGAGCCTTTGAGCTGGAATTTGAAGGCACCTCAGATGTATTAGCTAAGTGTGTCATTGTAGTGCTAACAGAAACCTCATTTGCAGAAGTAGTTCCAACTGGAGCTCAAGATGTATGACTTGAAGGTCTTCTTAGCTCAAATCTTGGATGAGAATCACCTGTATTTAAATTTTCTGCAAATCCTGAAACATTCTCACAAGATTTGTTAAAACACTTGGTAACTAAATCAAGATCAAATAACCAATCCAGACCAGAACCAGCAACACAGGGTGTGTATTAATTGAAAGTCACATTGGTTGACTCCTCAACAACTCTAGTTCTGAGATTGTATACTCTATAAGCCTTAGCTTGAGAAGAGTATCCGAAAAAATGCCCATTATCTGATTTCTTAGCAAACTTGGAAATTTTATCTTTGGTATTCAAGATGGTGCAAGGAAAACCAAATGACCTGAGAAAACCAATGAAAGGTTTCCTCCTGTGCCAAACTTCATAAGGAGTATTGCCATTAGTCTTAACTACTAAAACTCTGTTCTGCTCATAGCAGGCAGTGTTGACTACCTCTGCCCATAAGGTGATGGGCAGCTTAGAGACAAATAGCATGGTTCTTGCAGCTTCAATCAGTGTCCTGTTTCTCCACTCAGCAACACCATTCTGCTGAGGAGTCCTGGGAGCATTGTATTGTCTTGTAATACCCTTTTCATCACAGAATGTATCAAGGATTTGGTTCTTAAATTAGTTCCTTGATCACATCTTATGATCTTGACCTTGTGATCAGATTGATTCTCAATCTTTAAAATGATATTCTTTAGAATCTTAGGAGTCTCATCCTTAGTTCTAAGGAAGAAAACCCAAGTGAATCTGGTAAAGTCATTTGTGATCACTAAACAATAAGAGGTCCTTCCTAACACATTACACTCGTGGGGCCAAAGAGATCCATATGTAACAAGTGTATGGGTGTAGTGATGGAGTTCCTTTCCTTAGGCTTGTGAGATACCTTATGTTGCTTCCCTTTCAGGCATGCAACACAGTGGTCATCACTTGTAAACTCTTTCTTAGGTATTCTAGTTACCAAATCATTTTTAATTAATCTGTTCATGTTGTTAAAGTTTACATGGCACATTCTTTTATGCCATAGGAAAGACTCATCACTATTGGCTTTAGACAGAAAGCATAAAACTTCTCTAGAGGGAAATGTTTCTTGCAAATCCATCTTGTACATGTTCCTTTTCCTGGGGGCTCTAAGAAGGATATGGTAATGAGGAATGACCACACCAGGCTTCAAAACAATGCACTCTTGCGCAGTGAAGAGCATGTTATGACTCTGATCACAAAATTAGGATACACTCAGAAGATTGTATCCAAGCTCTTTGACAAAGTTTACCTTATTAATATGAGCTTACCATTTGTGACCTTGCCCCTTCCAGAATTGTAACCACCTTCATCTCCTCCAAAGGCAACTAGTCCTCCATTAATTGTTTCAATGTTTTCGAGTAGTGGCCTATTGCCTGTCATGTGCCTGGTATAGCCGCTATCAATGATCCAAACATTTTTGTTTGTTTTCAGCTGTCCCTGCACAAAGAAACTGATTACTTACATTTGGAAACCGAAGCCTTGCTTGTCTTGGGCTTATTAACAAAAGGTAATTCAATAATAATAGATCATATGGTTGTGCTAAGAGGATCTTGAGCTGTTGTTAATGGAGAATTCTCAATCACTTGGTCTTTCTTAGACTTCCACACCACCTTTGGAGTCTTGGACTTGACCTTCAAAACTTTGGAAGCTTTTGGAACTTCGGAAGTTTTGATGACTAAACCTTTGGAAGATTCTGCAGACACTGCAGTAGACTTCTGTGCTTCGGAAGAACTCCTTTCATCCAAGACCAACTTTTCTTTCGAGGGTAATTTTTCACCTCCCTCCTTTTTAGACTTGGAGCTTCCGAAGGAAACATGTTTTCCTTTTGAAGCTTGAATCTTCTTAGAACTCTTTGAAGTCTTTGTACTGGTCATATGGACAGTACCTTTGGATTGTATGGACAATCCTTAGCAATGTGAGAGGTACTTTCACACATGACACACACCATTTTCTTCTTCATAAGAGTCTTTTGCTAGGAACAAGACTTTCTTTGGTCACATGCCTTCTCTACCTTCATCTTTGCAGATGCTGAGATAGTTCCTTTGGGCTGCGAACTGTTCTTGGAGTTTGATGGTCCAGGCTGTGCAGCAATGGTACACAACAGGTCAGTCTTCTTCTTGCTACTAAGATGAGTTGAATAAGAACCAGAACTCTTAGCAGAAGAGTTTTGGTTGATGTCTTCAGTCCCTACCACTTTAAACCCTGCAGAGATGAAAACTTGTTTCTGCTTAGAGTCAAAAGTAGCCTTGATCTCTTGAGCCTTCATTGCCTTTCTTTTGCTCTTTCTGATGAAGTTCTTTCTCATTGACTTGGTCATCACAATCTTCTTCGTCTCCTTAGAAGGATAGTAGCCCTTCTTAGAATCCTCTTCACTCTTTTTAGAAGAATTCTTCACTATCTCTTCTTCATCCTCTTCACTTATTATGAGAGGAAGCTAATCTTCACAAGTTCCCCACCTAGGAGATCTTATAGACAAGATTGTGTGTGGAGGAGCTATCTCATTGGATCCTAGTGCCTGCCTGTTTTGATATCACACTTTGTTGTGCAAGGATGAGGATATCATGTTCTTGAAGGTCTCTTCTTCAAGAACACTCTTTTCTGCCCTGGCTTTGCTGGTCACAAGCTCAGCCTGGCACTTTGTTAACTTGGTTATGAGATCTTTGATTTGAGTCCTAAAATCTGTGTGTTCATGTTTTAGTACTGAAATGGTTTTCTCAAGGTCCTCTATCTTCAGTTTATAATCATTTTCAGACTTTCTAAAATCAGAATTTAAAATTTTAAGGACTCAACGTCAGATCTCATCTCCAGGTTATAGGAACTGTAGCTATTAAATTTAGCAATGCATTCAGGAGTACAGAGATGTTCCAATACCTTGGCTGCATCATGATCTGCCATCCATGCTTGGTTAGGAGAAGCATCTTCCACCTGAAAGCTCCAGTCAAAGCCTCCTTCTTCAACAACAATAGCAGCCTGCTGCATTGATTTCTCATTCTGGAGAGCTTTGTTAGTGTAGTTTGGTGTGGATTGTATTTGGCCACCATTTGTTTTAGGTGCCTTACACTCTCTGGCAAAGTGACCCATCAAGTTACAGTTGTAACACTTGACTTTGCCTTTGTCCAGGCCAAACTTCCCACTGGTTGCATTGCTTGGAAACTTCCTTCCAGTCCTCTTGTAGAATTTCTTGGCTCTGTGAGTGAGAAGAGCCATCTGCTGGACTATTTCCATGTATTCTAGATCGTCTGGATGAATACAGTCCAGGTCTTTAAGGGTGAAAAGAGAGTTGCCACAACTTTCATGAGAAGACACAAAAGCTTGAGAAGAGCTTGTCTCTTGGAATGGGCTTCCTTGAGTGTAGTTCTCCCTTGTCGTCTCTCGGAAGGTGATGAAAGGACCCTTTGGTGAGTTGTCAGGGTAGCATATGAGATGATGTTTGGGTTCTATGCTGTCCCTTTCAACCACATGTAGGGCTGAACCCATTTGGTTGTGGAGTTGCCAGGTGAACCTTGCATGTTCATCTCCATCTGGTAGCCACTGAGAATCCCATATAACTCTATCAGAGTAAGAGTTTTAAGATTTTCAGTTCTTTTGATCACCACATAGTAGTGTGTCCATTGCCTTGGACGTGAAGACATGAACTTCCTTACAATGTCTCTGTTCTCAAGAGAGACTCCTTCATCCACTAGGGTATCCATAATCTCAACATACCTGAAGTACTGCTAAGTAATGGTTTCACCTATTTTAATTGTGAAGTTTTCAAACTGCTGCTTCATGAGATCCTTCTTGTTCTCCTTGGCTTCAGAGGAACCCTCATACATCAGTTTCAGTGCATCCCACAGCTGCTTGGCTGTTTTGCACTTTTTGAAACCTCTGTACACAGAGTTTGGAAGGGCAGTTTGAAGGGCTGTCATGGCTTTTTTGTCAATCTCTACTCTCTTCCTATCTTCATCAGAGTAGTTAGCCACATCTTTGGGGATCATACCAGCACCTGTAGCAGAAGGGGTGCTAGGTATGAAAGTTCCATTTTCAATAGACTCCCACATTCTTGAATCAAGAGACCTGATGAAACCTTCCATTCTTAAACACCAGTTGTCAAACTCATCAAGAGTGATCAGTGGAGACACAAGTTTCTACATAGGCAATGGAGCAAAAGTTGATGTCGAAGCCCAAGGAGACTGTATTTTGAAACTTTCAAATGGTTTGGAAGTTTTTCTTAAGAACATTTTGTATGCTCCTAGTTTGTATAGGAACATATTTCTGTTTCCCTTTTAAAATAATGTAGTTATGATTTAAAGTTTGTAAACAATGGTATTTATGTTTGTATGGATGATGTATTTTATTTTAAGGCTATGCCTTTCAATGGTATCTATGTATTGGTTCATGATGATTCATCCTTTAATAACTCGTTATACCAAATGAGCACCAAGTAACTTAAAATGGGTTTAAGTGATTCATATGTTTGGCATTGTCATCCTGGTCATATAAACAAGAATCGGATTCAAACACTTTAAAAGAATGGTCTTTTGAAAACAAATGAAAATGGTTCATTTGATAAGTGTAAATCTTGTTTATAAGGTAAGATGACCAAGTCGCCATTTAGTGGTACTAACGAGAGGGCAAAAGACTTATCGGGAATCATACATTCGGATGTATGTTGTCCTTTTAAGACAATGACTAGAAATGGTGAAAGATACTTCATTACTTATACCGACAATTATAGTCTTTATGGTTATGTGTACTTGATGACACATAAATACAAAGCTTTTGAAATGTTCAAAATCTTCATGAATGAAGTAGAAAATCAACTCAACAAACCTATCAAAGTTCTTCTTTCAGATAGAGGATGTGAATACCTCAGTGAGACTTTTTCAGGATCATTTGAGAACTTGTGGGATCATCTCACAACTTACTCCACCAAGAACATCACAACATAATGGTGTGTCTGAAAGGAGAAACCGAAACCTATTGGATATGGTTCGATCTATGATGGCTATAAGCTCATTACCTCTATCATTTTGGTGATTCGCATTGCTATCCATGACTCGTATTTTGAATATGGCCCCGACCAAGAAAGTGGATTCAACACCTTTTGAAATATGGCGTGGAAGAGTTCCATCACTATCATATTTAAAAGTATGGGGTTGCGAAGCTTATGTTAAGCTAAACACCGAAAACAAGTTGGAAAGTCGATCCACTAAGTGTATATTTGTGGGATATCCCAAAGACTGTATAGGATACTACTTCTTTGATCGTACAGTGTAAAAGGTATTTATTGCATGAAAGGTAGAGTTCTTGGAAGCTAAGTTTCTTATGGAAGGAATGACATATAGAATAGTGGAATTTGATGAGAATCAAGATCCACAAGCCGATACATGTTTGGTTGACACTAGCAATCAACAAGAGTTTGTTGATGATGATCAGAGGTTGATCAATACACGAAAAACATTCGCATATCTGGTAGAGTTAGCATTCCACCTGAAAGATATGGATTTTTCATGAATGGATGCTTTGTGGTTGACTATGATGAGCCAACAACATACCATGATGCAATGTCCAATTCAGATTATGACAAATGGCTGGAAGCCATGAATGTAGGGATGCAATCCATGTATGAAAACCATGTTTGGGAATTGGTTGACCCTCCACTTAACTCCAAACCGGTTGGATGGAAGTGAGTTTTCAAGAAGAAAATGGATATGCATGGAAACATGGATACCTATAAAGCAAGACTTGTAGCAAAAGGTTCTACTCAAACTCAAGGGGTTGATTATGATGAAACCTTCTCGCCAGTGGCAATGCTAAAGTCTAGGATATTATTTGCCATAGCTACATATTATGACTACGAGATTTGGAAAATGGATGTCAAAACTGCTTTTCTTTATGGACATCTCGAAGAGACAGTCCACATGGTTGAACCTGATGGTTTTGTCTATCCATGACATCCTAATAAAGTATGCAAGTTAAAGATATCAATCTGTGGATTCAAACAAGCATTGAGAAGTTAGAATCAACATTTTGATGAAGATATCAAGAAATTTGGATTCATCTGTGTATACAAGAATGCTAATGGGAGCATAATTACATTCCTAGTATTGTATGTTGATGACATATTACTTTTTGGAAATGACATTCCAACCCTGGAAGGTGTTAAAACCTGGCTTCGAAGTTATTTTTCCGTAAAAGATCTCGGTGAAGCCGCGTATATTTTGGGTATAAACATCTATAGGGACAAATCGAGGTGGTTGATAGGTTTAAACCAAAGAGCATATATTGGTAAAATCTTGAAAAAGTTCAAGATGGAGGAACTCTAAGAAAGGTATGGTACGTATTCAAAGTGGACAATATTGAGTATGTCTCAATGTCCAAGCTCAAATGATGAGCAAGATCAAATGAAGGACATCCCATATGCGTCTTCTATAAGATCCATCATGTATGCAATGATATGCACTAGACTGGACGTGTCATGTGTGTTAAGCAAGACAAGCAGATATCAGTAGAATCCAGGTAATAGCCATTGGATGGCTGTTAAAAGTATATTGAAATACCTTAGGAGGACTAAGTGGATGTTTCTAATATACAAATCTGATGAAGAGGAACTTGTTGTAAAGGGTTACACGGATGCGAGTTTCCAAACTGATCGAGATGACTCTCGATCATAATTTGGGTTTTTCTTCATTATGAATGGAGGAGCAGTGTCCTGAAATAGTTCAAAACATGACGTGGTAGCATTGTCCACTACAAAATCCGGATACATAGTCGCCTCATTAGCAGATCAGGAAGCTGCATGGATAAATAAATTTATTGGCGATCTAGTGGTGGTCTCTATAATTCAAGACCCCCTAGAAATCTTTTGTGATAATGAGGATGTGATTGCTCAAATAAAGGAACCCCATGCACATCAAAAGACTAGACACATTGAGCGGAGATTAAACTACATAAGGGATGAAGTTGAAAAAGGAAAGATATGTAATGGTAAAGTTCACACTGATCAAAACATTACCGATCCACTCATGAAGCTCCTTGAAAGGGAAAAGCATGAAAGTCATACTTGTGCCTTAGGACTTTGATATTCTAGTGATTAGAATTGATCTATTAGTATTTAAAAGTTTGGAACAAAGTAATATTAAACTCTTATATATTTGTGATATTCCGAGTTATGTTCCTTTTTAGCATTTATACATCCATGAATATGTTTATTATTCTAAATGTCCGTGGTCGTGATGTTTGTAGGAACAAATATGAACGCAAGACTATTATGAACATCGATTGGTGGATATTTATGAGGCATGAATATAGAGCAATTAGTTGTTGCCAAGGTTCATAGATATTTGTGGGATATGAATATTGGACTGACCCACGTTACAAATTTTACTACATGGAATCTTCTTGATTGATCATAAGTAAATTTGAGTAAAGATGAATATCATTTGGTATCCTTCGACCTAAGATACATATTGGGTTTTGATATTCACCAATGTGTTATACCTTGAGCTAGTTATTCGCTGCTTTGAAATAATGGATAGTAGATAAGGCTATGTTCAGGTGTGACAGAAGGTGATTGTGAGAAATGTATGTAGTCAAGATGGAATTTGTTCCTCTAATTCATTGAGACCAGATGTCTAAGGCCTGATTAAGTTAAATCAACAAGAAATGATCATTTTGTGTCATTGGATTTAACATGACATCTGTTACAAAAGGATAAATGATTGATTCACCTAAATCATTTCAAGTTTGATACTTGAAGGGGATGATGTTATTGATTGGCTTTTAATCATGCGTATTAAGGGTAGTAAACCATTGTTAGGCAGTATTTACTACTTACATCAATCTTCTATGCATTTTGTGCAAGTGGGATATTGTCAGATTCTTTATGCCCAAGACACATAGAACATTGATGTGGTTAGTACATTATGATCCAAGTCGGGTCATACCAATAACAAGCTTAGCAAACACCAATAAAATATTTTAATGATGATATGATCTTGCAATTAAATAGTTACACCAATTTAGAACATCGGTTTTCTAAATAAATTGTATATGAGATGGAACAACTTATAAGGATATTTGTTCATGGGTATTATTTGTAATGTTATTTAAGTTGGTTAAATAACAACAAATAATAATAGAGTGTATGAGTTAAATAATTAAAAGGTTAATTACATATCTTATTAAGTAACTAGTTAACAATTAAAAGATGAAAAAATGGAGGGGGGACCCCATTTTGAACCATTTTCGGCCGCCCCTTGTGGGTGTGGTTAGTGTTTTTGGTTGTCTTGGATGTAAGCACTTTTAACTAGTCCCACATTCCATCTCTCACTCTCTCTTACATGCAAAGATGAAAAGGGGACAAATCTCTCTCCACACTTGAAGATATTCACGGCTGAAAAAGGGTTTTCAGTAGCTCCTTGGGTCGTTTTTGGTGTTCAAATCCTAGCAACTAAGGTGTTTGCTTGATGCTTGTGAGTATGGAAGCTTGAGGACACATTCCTTGGTGTTTTGGTTGTTCAAGAACTTCATCACCTTCCTCAAATCTCACGGTTTTGACGGGTCTTGAAAGGTAGTTTCATGAGTTTGTTTTGGTTGTTATTTCTTGCTTGATAGCTAGTTCTTTACATATATTTGATCCTTTGTTCATGGGTTTGTTGATGATTAATAATATGCTTTAAATTTCAGCTTATAAAACATGTTATTAAGCTTTAATTCCGCTGCATTTTCATGTTTAAGAGGTGAATCAACTTTCATAATGTGTCCAACAAACCCAACATCCATGTGGTTGTAAATTAAAATGTCTACCACTATGTTATGTTTGAAAATCATTTAAAGAATGGTTATTTCTTAATCAAGTGTTAAATCATTCGCGATTGACTATATTATTTGGATTAATTCCAACTTCCGTAATCACCACATGACGTGACATTCTGCTGTGATTTTCAGGGTGTGACAAAGCATATCGCAAACCTAGCTAGAAACAAGATATTGGTGCTGCCAGTAACAACATTTGATGTGATCAATGGTGGTTCGCATGCAGGCAAAAAACTTGCCATGTAAGATTTTATGATTCTTCCAGTTGGAGCTTCTTTGTTCAAGGAAGCCATGAAGATGAGTGTTAAAGTATATAATACCTTGAAGTCTGTTATTACGAATAAAATAAGGTCAAGATGCCAATAATGTTGGTAATGAAGGTGTATTTGCTCCTAACATCCAGGAAAACAAAGAAGGTCTTGAGCTTTTGTAGAGTACAATATCAAAGGCAGGATAAAGCGAAAAGGTTGTTATTGGAATGGATGTTGTTACATCCGAATTTTATGATAATAAAGACAAAGCCTATGATCTAAATTTCAAAGAAGAGAACAGTGACGAGTCGCGGAAGATATTTGGTGACAGTTTAAAAATGTTTACAAATCGTTTGATTAGGAGCATTAAGTTGGGTAATTAGGAGCATTATGAAAAGATGACAACATTAAGACTATCCCATTGTGTCCATAGAGGACCCTTTTGATGAGGATGATTAGTAGCATTATGCAAAGATGATAGCAGAAATGGTGAGCAGGTTCAAATTGTCAATGATGATCTCCTTGTGACTAACCCTAAGCATGTTGAAAAAGAAATTAATGAGAAGAGTTACAATGCTCTTCTTCTGAAGGTGAACCAAATTGGGTCAGTTACATAAAGTGTAGAAGCTATGAGAATGTCGAAACGTGCTGGGTGGGGAGTCATAGCTAGCCACAGAAGCGGTGAAACTAAGGATACCTTCATTGCTGATCATTCTGTCGGATTGGCCATTAGTCAGATCAATACCAGAGCTCCTTGTCATTCAGAATGCCTTGCAAAGTACAAGCAGCACATATGGGATTGAAGAGGAGTTGCGATCAACTGCATTGTACACAGTATCCAATTGTGCCCTAGTTGAAGCTTACTAGGTAACCATGAACTTAGCCTGTAAAAATCATGAGAAACGAAGTCTGTTGGCATGACGGTTGGTTTGGTTATTTTTAAAGTGTGTAATGTTGCTGGGTATTTTGGGTTTGTGATGTCAAGAAGATGTATTATATATAAAAAAAAGGGTTCCTTAAAATAAAAAATTTTGGGGGAGAGTATAATAAAACTAGGAATTCGATTCGAGATGACCGAGAATGATTGTATAATTTTCAAGATAGGCTTATTTTGCATGACTTGTATCCCATGAGAAGATGATAGTAGCTAATGTAGATGTTTGTATCACTCAAAATTCTCTAGAATCTGAAGAAGACTGTCTCATTATATGATATGCTTGGTAGGCACAACTGAAATGAAGTAAATAATGATCGTGTGGCATGCACATAGATACAAGTCCTTGTAAAAAATGGGTTGAAAGTTTCAAATCTCTGTTTTGTTTCCCAATATTCCCAAATCACCCTATCCCTACCCCTAATTGAGCTTTCAAATCTTGCTCTTTAGAAAAATTCATATGATATATTTTTTTTTTCTTTGTGCTATCTCCTACTATGAGAAAGCATTGACGTGGAGTGGTGGAACTTCTCTGTTATACAAAAGTATAGATCTGAAGCTACACCAGCATGCTCAGATGATTATATCCTCCATTATATGTGAGAATTGTACGGCCCCGTTCCCGGGACGCTCACAGCTCGTCAATCATTGCACATAAAACATATAATTATATTTAACTTTCATAAAACATCGCAGCGGAACATTAAAATAACTTTTCATTTCATTATAAATTCTTTTGCAAGTTAATACAATTATTTATTTCGAAACATCGTTCGTTCGCATTACAATGCAAAAACAATACAAAAGAATGCCATCCAAAATGCCAAGTAGCTGCCCGCGTCATTCACAGCAATGTGTTGGACCAAAAGAACCAATGAGCCAAGATCAGAAAACCTCTAAGTCCCACATGGTATCACAACAACTGCTGAAAGTCTCATCAGTAGTTTGACAAGTGCTGAAGATTCAATAGCTGAAGATCAAGTGCTCAAGACCTCAACAGCTGAAGAACTAAAGTGCTGAAGTACAACAGCTGAAGAACACAAGTGCTGAAGCTGAAAGACCAAAGTACTGAAGTACAACCTGAAGATCTACAAGTGCTGAAGATCAACAACTGATGTACAAAGTCTGAAGACAAAGACTGAAGACATCAGCTGATGATATCTACTGAAGTCATCAGCTGATGAAACACTGAAGGTCAAAGTCTGAAGATCAGTACTGAAGCCTCATAGTTTCACAACTGCTGAACAGTACTTCTTCAGTAGTTTGTCACAACTGCTGAGAGTACTTCTTCAGTAGTTGTGATATCAGTAGTTTATATTTCTAGTTCAGTATTTTATGTTTCAGTAGTTTTGTAAAACGACTGAAGAGCTTGTTCTAGTCGTTGTAGTTTCAGTAGTTTTATATTTTATACTTAACACTCTGATATGTTCTTAGTAGTTGTGAACATTTCAATAGTTGTTAAGAGTTAGTTATTTTTGTATTTGATCTGCCAGTTGTCACTTTCCGTGATAACAGCAGTGATTGTTGCACTCTATATAAGGAGTGACAACCTATTGTAATCTGTGTGAATGAATGATGGAATGAATGAATGATTTGATTAGAAATATTCTACATCTATAAACATTCCCTGAAATCAGAATATATATTCTCCTCTATAATCGTATGCGCTCTTAATGCATACAAGTATCGATTGCTTGCTAAATTTGTCTAATTCTTGTCCTATTCCGCTGCTTTGAATCCTAATACATCAAACTTGTGATCGCTGATCCTGTCAAATGGTATCAGAGCGGGTTAATCATTGATCGATCTAATAATTGATCATTGAAACTGCTATTCAAGATCTAAGTTTGATTGAATTAGCTTTTGTTTTTGCAAGAAACGGTTATAGAGATTGAATTTTCTGTATTCTGCTCATTCATCCTGAGATTTTTTCTTGGTTCTCATTGAGTTTGTTGTGGTCTGTCTAAAACTTTTAAAAGCTTGAACTAAATTGTTTTTGAACTGAAAATGACTACTCCCTCCAATGATCCTCACAATACTGTTCCTCAACCAAGCACCAATGCTGGTTGGATGAGTATAACATATGGCAAAGACGTATGCTCCATCACCTGTCTGTTAACAGCGGGGGGTGTTGGACATCAGTGGTACATGGTCCACACAAGCCTATGGTAAATAACCCGGAAACCAATCAAATGGTTCCGAAGAGGAGGGAGCAATACTCAGATGAGGATAAGATTGCTTTGAAATTGATGCAAAAGCCCATGGAATTCTGGCCATGGCACTGCCAATGAAATCTATTCTGGGCTAATGCATCATGAAACTGCCCATGACCTCTGGAATGCCTTGAAAGAACAATTTGGAGGAACAGATGAGGTCTTGGCAAATAATAGAGAAATTCTTGCCCAACAATATGAGACATTCTCTCATAGAAAGGGTGAGACACTGACTCAACAATATGAGCGGTTTCTCTTGTGATCTCTGAACTAAAAATGGTCAAACTTGAATACACCAATATTCAGATGAATAACAGATTTCTCAGATCACTGCCTGAGAGATGGGACACATATACTATTGTCCTACGCTCAGTGCAAGTTTGGACAAACTATCTCTCACCCAACTCCATGGGAAACTGCTCACTTTTGAGAGAGAGATAGAACAGAAGAGAAAGCTGTCTTCATCTGGAAAGCTCACTGAAGACTTTGTACAAGGCAACACTGCCTTGGTGGTCATGAGTCAGAATATGCTTCATCTGAATGCCAGTATGATGAGCATATTAATTTCTCTTCAAGCACTTCTGATTCTGCATTTGTGAGTGTTGATGGTCAGTTTACTGGTGTAATAATGACAATCTATGCTTCATTATGGATGATCTCAAGGGGATTGCTGATGATGACTTAGAAGAGATGGATATTTTGAGCCAAATGGCCTTGATAAATATCAGATCTCAGAAGTTCTATAAAAGAACTGGAAGAAAATTCCCAGGACTCTCTGGCAAAACCAAAGTTGGTTTTGACAAGAGCAAGTTGATGTGTCACAAATGCCAAAGGCTTGGACACTTTGCAAGAGAGTGTAGATCAACTGGATCTAACTCCACTGCACCCTTTGTGACTTTTCCTGGCAATAGTCAACAACACAGAGGGCACATCCTGTCACCTCTAGTCATCATCCTCAACAACAATCTCCGGCATATTTTGTTCCTCAGGGTCAAATGCCATATCCGTACCCTTGTTATTACATGCCACAGTCAAATCAAGTGCAAGTTCCTATGGCACCACAACCTCTGCACTACAAGAACCTCAGCCTTCCAATCTCATCAACACCTCAACCTCAACAACACAGCTTCTTCACCGCAGGAGTTTTGACTGGAGCAGTTTACCAGATGACTTGTCTGGTCATGATCAACTGTTCTCAGGTGCTGGTCAACATGGTGGTGACAGTCCTTTTGGGAATCTAGCTCTTATGGCTTTGGAGTCTGCTGATACTACTTCATTTTCTAATGCCTCTACACCTCAGGTATCACAGGTATCCTCTGAGGCAAAAGCCAAATTATGTTCGAACCATGCATAGCAGCATTTGCTTCCATTAGAGAAGCAAATGTAGCTCTAATTAATAAGAACTTGAGCTAGAACAAATAATTTCCAAAAACAAAGCTGAGTTTGAGTTTGTGCTCAAAGATAAAAATGATGAGATTTATCAACTGAATTGCCAAATAATTGATGATAAGGCTAGAGAAGAAGTATTTCTAGAGAAGTACAAAGATCTCAAAGAAACCCTTGCAGTTACCCGGTAAGTGTGATAGATGGGTACAATCTTGCAAAGGTTTTGAATGCTTCTTAGTAGCAATCTGCTTCAAATGTGAAGTTTGGAATTGGTTACAATCACACTGCTCCACCTACAGATTTTACCCCAAGAGCAGAGGTAGAATCTGATGGTGAGAGTGATACCAATCCATCACTTCATGTGATCTACCTTCTGATACAGCACAGTCAGAAGTAGCAGTCAGCATCAAGCCCTCTGTAAACCTATCAGCTGATGTTGATGGTTCAAATGCTGACATTCACATGATTAATGAGTTGATCAACTTAGGAGTTAATTCTGAAGGTCTTGAAAGGACTAGAGAGCAGGATTTAACACCTGAAGTTCAAACTCAACTGCTGTCAGTACTTAAGAGAAGAAAACTGGCAGTAGAAGGAGTTTGAAGACTACTAAAGAGGCTATCAAGAAAGCAAACAATGCTTCCAAAGCATTGAAGAACAAGTCTTCAGTTGCTTCACCCTCTTAGTTGATAATCAACCTAAGATGAAGAAGAACCATGTGAAGTATGTGGTTGTTTCAATCATCTTACAGATGATTGTTGGTACAAAAGGGTTCCCAACTCAAACTAAAAGAAGAAATTAATGAGAAAATGGTAAAATGAAAACTGAGTTTGAGACCACATTTGTATCAGCAACATCAAATCCTGTAACCCTTAAGTCCTCAAAGAAATCCAAAAAGGAGGGGTTAAACAGGTGACAGCTGAGGGTGCTCAGAAGAAGAAGGTGCAACATAGGAACTTATCAAACTCCACTAGCAATGTGTCTGATGAGCTGAAAGCTTTATCACAAAATCAGACACAGCTGGTTATGATGGTTCAACATCTGTTGGGTAGAGTTAACCAACTAGATGCTCCTATGTTGAAGCCACAGAAAAGGAGGTCCAAGCCAAAGCACTCCTCTTCTACACCATCTTCTTCCTCTCAGGCTGTTGTTTCAAATAAACTGTTAGTTTAACCATCTATTGATGAGACAGGCCCAAAACCAAAAAGTTTGGGTCTCTAAAACTAACTAATTGTTTATTTTTGCACGGTTCTTCAACATGCCAAAGTAGCATCTGGTATGTAGACAGTGGGGGATCTATGCACATGACTGGGAACAGCTCTCTTCTTCATGACTACTCTCAAGGAAAGAAGGGATTTGTCTCTTTTGGCAATGATGCTAGGGGTTACATCATCGGTAAGGGCTTTGTCTCCAATGGAGAAATCAAATTTGATGATGTTAATCATGTGGAAAATCTCAAGTACAATCTCTGAGTGTCAGTCAAATGTGTGATAAAGGCCATGTTGCCCTTTTCACCAGTCAAAACTGTAGGATTCCGTCATCCAAAGTTTTGCACTTGATTGACAAGGTGTTGGATGATCACACTCTCCTGAAAGCCACCAGGACAGGAAGAGTGTATGCCTTAGATCTTTCTAAGAAGATAGATCTCAAAGGCAATCCTTGCCTATTTTCCAAAGCCTCTTCTCAAGAATCTAAACGGTGGCACAGGAGGCTTGGTCATGTTAATCTCAAAAACATGAATCAGCTTACCCACAATAGTTTAGTCAGAGGCTTACCAATAAAGGAGTTCCACTGATGATGAAACCTGCACTGCTTGTTTAAAAGGAAAACAGCACAAAGTCTCATTCCCTCCTATTGAAGTGCCCAAGTCCACTGCCTTCTTGCAATTACTGCATATGGATCTATTGGTCCTGTGAGAGTAATGAGCATGGCAAGAAGAAATATGTCTGGAATTGTGGATGATTACTCCAGATTTGTATGGACTTTCTTTCTACATTCAAAGGATGAGGCTGCTCAGAAGATTATTCACTTTGTGCTATATATTGAGAAGCAGTATTCTCTTCCAGTCAAGTGTATTAGAAGTGACAATGGAACTGAGTTCAGAAATCATACACTTGATGACTTCTATCTTTCAAAGGGAATCAAAAGGCAGTTCAGCATTCCAAGGACTCCAGAACAAAATGGAGTAGTGGAGAGAAAGAACAGGACCCTCATTGAAGCTGCAAGGTCCATGCTGGCTGACTCAGGTTTGCCACTGACCTTTGGGCTGAAGCTGTCAACACAGCTTGCTATGTGCAAAATAGAGTTTTAGTAAATCAGAGGTTGATGAAGACTCCATATGAAGTTCTCCATCATTTGGCTCCTCTGATTTCATTTTTCAAAGCATTTGGGTGTCCCTGTTTTATTCTCAACACAAAGGATCAACTCCATAAATTTGATCTAAGGTGGATGCAGGGTACTTTGTTGGTTATTCATCTACTTGCAAGGCATACAGAGTCTTCAACTGCAGAACAAAGGTGGTTGAAGAAACTCTACATGTTAAGTTCAATGAATCTCCAAAAGACAAGATTCCACAAAGCCCTGTGGAGTTATTTGATCTGGACATACTGCAATATGTTCCTTATCAAACTCCTGCTGTTGCTCCTGTCAACAGTTCACCACCTGGTGGTACTGCTGCTGATGATGATGATTGCAGTACTCACCTCTTCAGGTTTAGTGATCAGCTGCCTGACTCAGCTAGACCTGATGTTCCTGTAGCTCCAGTAGCACCATCCACAACAAATGCTGATGAGATCTCTTCGAATTCAACTTCCTTTGAATTACCATCCACTGATTGGTTTCAAGGAAATGATTCTCCATCAACATCTGTTGCTGCTGAGCCTGCTACAAACACTTGCACAGATCTCATTGTGTATCAAGATCTGAAGAATCACCCTATGTCTCAAATCATTGGTGATGTCACTGCTGGAGTATCAACAAGAAGTCAATTGTCAAATTTCTGCTTCTATGCTCTCTTCATCAGTCAGCAAGAGCCAAAGAATTATCATATTGCTTTAAAGGACAATGGATGGGTTGATGCCATGCAGCTTGAGCTTCTTCAGTTCAAGAAACAGCAAGTGTGGGAACTGGTTCCTCTACCTCCAGGTAAGTGTGCAATAGGCACTAAATGGGTGTTTAGGAACAAAACTGATGAAAATGGGCTTATTGTTAAGAACAAGGCCAGACTGGTTGTTCAGGGGTTTGCACAAGAAGAAGGTATTGATTATGATGAAACCTTTGCCCCTGTAGTCAGACTGGAAGCAATTCGATTGTTTTTAGCTTATGCTGCTTATCAAAACCTTAAAGGTTTTCAAATGGATGTCAAAAGTGCATTTTTGTATGGAAAAATTAAAGAAGAGGTTTATGTATGTCAACCTCCAGGCTTTGAGGACAAATAAACATCCTAATTGGGTGTATAAGCTTGATAAGGCTCTTTATGGGTTAAAACAAGCTCCCAGAGCTGGTATGAGACATTATCAAACTTTCTTCTGGAAAACAAATTCACTAGAGGCTCCATAGATAAGACTTTATTCATTAAGAAAGCTGGGCAGCATAATACTTGTTCAAATTTATGTAGTGATATCATTTTTGCATCCTCTGATACAAAGTTGTGTGATGCCTTTACAAAGTTGATGCAACAGAAGTTTGAAATGAGTGCCATGGGAGAATTACAGTTCTTTCTGGGGTTGCAAATCAAACAAAAGGCTGATGGAATTTCATTCATCAGTCCAAATATACAAAAGATCTTTTGCAAAAGTTCGATTTAGAAAACTATAAGCCTTGTTCTACTCCCATGTGCAGCACCACAAAACTGGACACAGATCAGAAAGGTAAAGTGGTTGATGAAACACTTTACACATGGATGATTGGGTCCTTGATGTATTTAACAGCTTCTAGACCAGATATTATGTTTGCTACATGTGTTTGTGCTAGATTTCAGGCTGCACCTAAAGAGTCTCATCTGATTGCAGTCAAGAGGATCTTTAGATATCTGCAAGGCACTCCATCTCTAGGTTTATGGTATCCTACCGGACATTCTGGTAAATTAGTTGCTTTTTCTGACAGTGACTATGCAGGGTGTAAGTTGACCAGGAAATCCACTTCTGGTGGATGTCAATTCCTAGGCAACTGCTTGATTTCTTGGCAGAGCAAGAAACAGACCTCAGTTGCTACATCAACTGCTGAAGCAGAGTACATTGCTGCTGCAAGTTGTACATCTCAGGTACTCTGGCTTCAAAACCAACTTTTGGATTATGGCATTACAGAGACTAAGACTCCATTGTTAATGGATAGTGCTTCAGCTCTTTGCATTGTCAAAAATCCAGTCCAGCACTCTAGGACCAAACATATAGAGATCAGACATCATTTTATAAGGGATTGTTTTGAAAAAGGTTGATTGATCCTAAGTTTGTGCCTAGTGCTGATGAGCTTGCAGACATTTTTACTAAGCCTTTGGATAGTTCAACTTTCCAAAACCTGGTCTTAAGGCTTGGTATGCTGCAACTAGAATAAGTGACAACTACTGATGATCTTAGTAATAAGTACTGATGATCATGAGTACCTATGTCACATATAAGTACTGATGAGCTCTTTTACCCTCAGTAGTTTTTATAACTACTGAAGGCTAAATGTCTCACAAGTACTCAAGTACTTCATATGTTCTAAACTACGGATGTAGTTACAAACTGATGCAGTTACAACTACTGCAATCAGTAAAACAGATAAGTACTGATGTCCTATGGAACAACTGAAATTAGCCAAAAAGACTGATGAATGTGTTGAGGACAGTATGAAACAGCTGAAAAGCTAAGAATTGACGAAAACAGCTGAAGACAACTTTCTCTTCAGTCGTTTGTACAACTGCTGTTTCATTTTAAACAACTGACGCAAAACCACGTCTTCAGTAGTTTTATAACTACTAATGACTAATCCCAAGTCTTCAGTTGTTTACAACAGCTGATGACAAAACCACTGTCTTCAGTAGTTTCATAACTACTGATGACAAACACCAAGTCCTCAGTTGTTTCAATCATCTGAAGTCAAAACACGGTCTTCAGTAGTTTTTAAACTACTGATGCCTAACACCATTACTTCAGCTGTTTCAACGTCTGAAAGGATAATACCATGTCAACGGTCGTTTAAAACTACTGATGACTAACACCACATCCTTCTGTCGTTCTCTTACCCGTACCCTATATATATCCCTAACCTTAGCTCTCAATGCTTCATCTTCTTCAAACCTAACGTTCCTCTCCAAAACTTCCCTCTTCTCAATGGCGTCTATGCAAATTAAACCGCGACACAACTGTGTTGCCTACCTCACTCTAATCGCCCATCTGGACTAAGTTCGATACTGCTATCGATCTTATGGTTTAGTCCCAATACAACACGACATTTCTTCTGAATCCCATATTACATGCCGAATCCTTGCACAATTTTGGATGAACGTTACTGTTACCACTGGGGAGAACAACACACCATCCCTCCAGTCGGTCGTAAACAACAAAGAAGTAGTCATCACTCCTGGAATAATTTTCCAAATTCTTCAACTGAATGATGCTAGTTCTCCTGCTGGATATCCGAAGGGCACCATAGATCTATCCTTTGCCAACATGGATATCAAGGCGATCTCAGTGCCTCCACTATTATGAAGAAACACTTTAATGACGCTGAGCGCCTGATTTTTCACATGGTGAATGTATGTTTGGCCCCTAAGACGTCGTCTTGGGATCAAATGTCGACAAATGGCAGCAGGTAATGTATTCTATTCTTGAGCAACAACCACTTAATTTTTCTCAAGTAATATTTTTAGAGCTCAAGGATATGGCTCAAAAACTAACTGCCAACGTTGGATACTATATCCACGGTTCATAATGGCCATCATTACAAACCAGCTTAATGCTGAGGGACTTGTTGGCTTGGGAGTCCCTGCTACGACTGTACTGCCGGAAGTATACTCCCGGCACAACTCTGACCGGACACTCAAAATGGCTGCCAAGCTGCGAAAACCCACGCAGCTGGAACCCACAGCCACCACCTCCAAATCCAAAGTCCCCACCAAACCCACCAAAAAGAAACCCAAAACGGCTACTCAGGGAATTGAGTCCCCTGAGGATGCCCCTGCAACACAAAACACAGGATATATCCACTAGTCCAAACCCCCTAGTGGATACAATGACTCTTCCAGCCATAGCCGCTCAGGCTTCCTCTCAACAGGAGCCTGCAGCAACCACACAAGGGGCACTTACGTATCTGGGATCTTCCTCACTTGAGGAGATTGCCATTGAAGAGCACCAACCTCCCCAGGTGCACACTGCTTCTATCCCTTCACCCCAAACAACCGCCTCACAGCCCAACTTTAATAGTTGCACAAGTGCTGACTCAATTGCACTCCTCACCCCTCCCCAGAAACCACTTACTACTGGGAATACCTCTACAATTGAGGGGGAGGAACACAGTGCACTTGAGAACCCACAGCACAGGGGTTTCCCATTCTATCTCCTGGTGTAGACAAGGAGCTTAGAATATCTAGTGAGGCTGCCACCTCCTCTGACTCAACATTAGACCAGAGTGAGGCTGGTACCATTGCTAAGACCTCACTAGAGGCAACAGCTGATGATGGACATTGTCCTGAGGCTGGAAGTCCCCAGTACAAGCACAAGGGGCACATGCACCAACTGGTCTACACCCAGTGCATGTAAATCCTGCTCTAAGCAGGAGGTCAGATGATTCAGTTTCGGCTGATGATGACCTGGGCTTTTTCTATGATGTTCTTGCCCAGAACACAATCCTTGAAGAGAAAGTCAGTAGGCTGCAAAACCTACTTCACCAACTCTCACAAGGAGAAAGACCATCTGCCTCTACCCACCCACAGATGGCACCTTCACTTGAAGGTTCCCCAAACACTGAGCCACTCCAAACTCAACCACCTGCCTCTGCTTCAGGCCCTACTTCTCAGGAACAGAACCCTCCTGAGCAAATAGGTGCTGCACTTCAAAATTCCCTCCCTCTCATCACACCCATAATCACTGAAATGTGACTAAAGCCATTGATGAGAGGATTTCCTCAACTTTACAGCCCTTGGTTGATGCTGCTGTACAAAAGACTCTTTCTGCGGTACACACCCCTTCCTCCAATGCAACCAAAAAGGGGGAGAGTACTGCAGTGAAAGAAAAGAAGAGGAAAAGAACAGAGGAGAAGAAGGAAGAGAAGCAAGCCCAAGAGGAGGAGAAAGAAAAGCAACCTCTGCTCACTTACAAGCGAAAGAGAAGTGCTGAAGATCACACTGCTGAAGACAAATCCTTGGAGGAGCTTGTCAAAGAAGCTGACACTACACACAACCGATCCATGGATAAAATAATTGAACAACTCTTTAGGCAGGGGTTTGACACAGCCACACTGGATAGTGAGATCAGAAGGTTAGAAGTACAAGAGATACAAACCCGATGGGCAGGGTATGATGCTCTGGAAAAAGAGAGATTGGAAATAATGATCCGCTTTAGTGCAAAATACTTGGGAAGATCATTAATGGAGATCCGCGCATGGACCAGGGACAGCATTCTCGCTATAGCCACCAGAATCTGTCTGTCTGAGCAATTTAACAAAGGGATTATTGTGGAAGCCCTCGATGAGGCTGGGGCTGGTAAAAGGTTAGAGATGGCTAAACTCACAAAGGCGAAACTAACTACAAAGATGCTAGATCAACCTTCCCTTCCACCCACTCAAACAGATCCTATCCCTCAAATCTCCCAACCAATCTCTAAGCCAAAATCCAAACATCCTCATTCTTCAAAACCAATTCCTTCACCAACCCAACCATCATCCAGTGATGTACCCAGAAGGAGGAGAAGGGTGCTGAGGATGGAAGAAGAAGAAGAGGAGGATGAAGATGATAGTCTGCCACTCTCTGCTGTTCTGCAGCTACCAAAACCCCGAAGTCAACCCATGATCACACCTGACTCTCAAAGGGAAATGGTCAGAGTCAAGATAGATGAAGAAGAACAGCAGAAATAGCATGATGAGCAACTGTTGAAGATGGTTGACAAGGAATTTCCTCAGTCATCATCTATTCAAGCCATGAAAGGGCATGCTCAAAGGCTGTACACTCTCAGGCACACCTTTCAGTATCAGAAGGAGAGAGTGAGAGTATGACCAGACCCCAGGGTGAGTTCTAGAATCCATAAAAGAACTATTCCACACAGATACAACGGCCAGGTACGAAAAATAATAGAGTCTACCATCATGTTGGCCGTTGTAGTCTCACCTTGGGAAATCATTGATGAATTCAAGAAAGCTCACCAAGGCAAAGAAGACCCCTCAAGCTTTACTAGAAAACAAGATGATAAAGAAGGGGTTGCTATATAAGAAGCTTGAAGACATCCAGAAGAATGAGCTCCAGTTACTCCTTGAAGGCAACCATCCTGATGAATTTGTGTATAGGGAGGTAACTACGGTGGAGCTGAAAAATGGCAGGACCATGAAGTACTTATCAGAGTACTATGGTCCAGAGTTCTTCTTCAAAGGAGGAGTAGAAGAACTCTCTCAGGAGGAACAAGTTGTTCTCCTTGAGGCCTATGTTCGTGAGTCATACAGACTCATTATGGGGAAGTAAATCTCATGAATGGGATAACAACTCTGTGTCCAGTTCCCCAAAACAGAGTTCCCATTCATACTATGCCAAACAAATATTTGAGATTTCTTCCCAGGCCGGAGCTTACATGGGTCATCTTCTCTACTGATCAAGAAGGAAAAAGACCAACATTTTGCCAACAATAAGTGGGATAGTAAATAAGTTAGAGGTTTTGGATGCATTGGTTCAGGGGGAGTTTGTTGGACCAAAAGAACCAATGAGCCAAGATTAGAAAACCTCTAAGTCCCACATGGTATCACAACAACTGTTGAAAGTCTCATCAGTAGTTTGACAAGTGCTGCAGAATTCAACAGCTGAAGATCAAGTGCTGAAGACCTCAACAGCTGAAGAACTAAAGTGCTGAAGTACAACAGCTGAAGAACACAAGTGCTGAAGCTGAAAGACCAAAGTACCGAAGTACAACAGCTGAAGAGTCTACAAGTGCTGAAGATCAACAACTGATGTACAAAGTCTGAAGACAAAGACTGAAGACATCAGTTGATGATATCTACTGAAGTCATCAGCTGATGAAACACCTGAAGGTCAAAGTCTGAAGATCAAGTACTGAAGCCTCAGTAGTTTGTCACAACTGCTGAAGAGTACTTCTTCAGTAGTTGTGATATCAGTAGTTTTATATTTCTAGTTTCAGTAATTTTATGTTTCAGTAGTTTTGTAAAACGACTAAAGAGCTTGTTCTTCAGTCGTTGTAGTTTCAGTAGTTTTATATTTTGTACATAACACTCTGATATGTTCTCAGTAGTTGTGAACATTTCAGTAGTTTGTTAAAAGTTAGTTATTTTTGTATTTGATCTGCCAGTTGTCACTTTCCGTGATAACAGCAGTGATTGTTGCACTCTATATAAGGAGTGACAACCTATTGTAATCTGTGTGAATGAATGAATGGAATGAATAAATGATTTGATTAGAAATATTCTACATCTATAAACATTCCCTGAAATCAGAAATATATATTCTCTCTCTATAGTCGTATGCGCTCTTAATGCATACAAGTATCGATTGCTTGCTACAATTTGTCTAATTCTTGTTCATATTCCGTTGCTTTGAATCCTAATACATCAAACTTGTGATCGCTGATCCTGTCAAATGCTCACCTGCCAACTTGAAAAATGCGTAAAAAGTCAGCGTTGCTAAGTGACTTCAAGTTTTATAAAAACATTCCATTACGATCCATACGTTAAAACCTTTTTACTACTATCGCACGTGATCACACATCGCACATACATCAAGGTATTAACTATTTTCTTCATCATCGTTCGTTTCGTACATTTTGCACATCTCACATATATCGCACGTATCGCACATATTGTCCATATCGCACGTATCGCACATATCGAACGTATCGCACGTATCGAACATATCGCACGTAGCGAACATATGGTACATATCGCGCATATCGCACATATGGTACATATCGCACGTATCGCACATATCACACATATCGCACATATGGAGTGGTCATTAGGATAGACTCCCCATATGTGTGTGAACTCTTATGGGTTCACCAAGATCGCACACTGTATAAGACACAGTAATAGGAAATTGCACGTTATGGAGCAATCACCAAGACTAAACTCTTACTGTGTATATGAACCCTTATGAGTTAGCCAAAATCGCAAGCTATAGATACACACATTGTTGGACACTCCCCATGTGTGTGTGTGTGAACCTTATGGGTTAGCCAAAATCGCACGTTGTATGACACACAATAATTAGGAAATCGCACGTATTGGAGCAGTCACCGGGACTGAACTCTTACTGTGTGTATGAACCCTTATGACTTAGCCTAAATCGCATGTTGTAGACACACACAAGGTAACAACTCTCAATAAGTTGTGAACCTTCCTTTAGTTGCTTGCAAGGCTTTTCATCATATTCTCTTTCATTCATTAATGCATGCATTCATTATTTTGTTCCTCATTTCATTATCTTCCACTTCACATTACATCATACTTAATCATTTCTTTCATTAACATTCAACACAAAGCCACAGGAAGACAAACATATATAAACAGGAACATGAGCAAGATCATGCATATCTTCATATATATCAGCATGCATAGATAACATACATCACAAATAACATCATGCATAACATCATCAATCGCACATCATCAATCACACATCAACATACATGCATAATATCTATCAAACATACCATGATGCATAAACATCAATCATTCATCATATCATCACCATACAATGCCAGTCACATCATCTATGACCTCAAAAGTCAACTTACATAGCCCCCAAGAACATCCCAAGTCAAAGCCTAAATTTCACATCATCATCATAATCATCATCATCATCATCATCTTATATCATTCATGCCCATTACATTATCTTTGACCTCAAAAAGTCAACACACATAGCCCCCGAGAACATCCAAAGTCAAAGCCTCACTTTTTCCCCAAAAAGTCAGAAAATATTCTAAGTGTTCATCCGCATTTTCCTTTTTGTTCATATGCATTTCTTTTTGTTCATCCGCATTTCTTTTACTCATCCGCATTTTCATCCACATTTCCTTTGTTCATTCACATTTCTTTTACTCATCTGCATTTGTTCATCCGCATTGAATTTGTTCATCCGCAATTTCCTCAGTTGCATGAACTTACTCATCTGCATTTCCTCAGTCGCATGGACTTACTCATCTGCATTAACTTTGTTCATTCACATTTCCTCAGTCGCATGAACTTACTCATCCGCATTTGTTCATCCGCATTAACTTTGTTCATCCTCATTTCCTCAATTGCATGAACTTAATCATCCGCATTTGTTCATCCGCATTTCCCACTACTCATCCACATTTCCCCAATACTCATCCACATTTCTCTTACTTAGTAGTCAATGCTCATCCGCATTAACTGGTCATCCACATTTCCACAATACTCATCCGCATTTCTTTCTCATCCGCATTGACTTACTCATCCGCATTGGATTTCTCATCTGCACTGACTTTCTCATCCGCATTTCCTCATCCGCATTTGTCAACGCTCATCCGTGTTTGTTCATTCTTCATCCGCATTTGTCAACACTTAGTAGTTTTTCTAAACATAGGGGTATGAACTACTGTTTGGGCATATGAGCAGCCTTGGGCACACTTATCATCAGATTGATTCCCCAAAACTTCATCTATGGTGTTTTAAGCTTAAATCATGCATTCTAAGCCTTAGAAACGCAACCTAACATCATCATGCATGAACATAGCCCACAATCACACCATACCCATAACATACACACATTCAAACATACGGGTATAAAACCCAGATTTATTAAAACATACATTCATGCATTTCCAGCCCCGAAATCAGTTAAAACAAGTAAAAAGAGGGGTTCTAGAACTCACCTTTGCAGTTGTTGAGTATGGCTTCTTCCAAAATCGTTTGCATTTGAGGTCAACCACCTAGAATCCCACTAAAAAGACACCCTGAACAGACACAACAAACATGAGCATAAACCTGAGGACATAACCAGTTAAGAACACCATAAAACCATGAATTTTTACCTTGAATTCGAATTTTCAGCTTGTTCTTCTTCAACCCGAGAGCTTTCTGCTCCTTTTCTTTCTCTCTCTCTAAACCCCGAGAATTGTGTGGGCAGTCATCACTTTTTTCACCCACTTTTCAAACCTTTTTGTCCTTTTGACACTTTTTATCCCTCAACTTGGGTAAAATATCCTTTCTTTCTTTTTCTTCACTTTGTTCTTCTTTCTTTGACTTTAAAAAAAATAACCGGGTGTTACAAGTATATATCTGGAGCTCTCATCATCTTAACCCCCCAAAATAAAAGTCATAATGTTTTAGAATGAAAGAGCATTGTTGAAAGCTCCTTCAATCAAATTATTAGATATATTCATTCACAATGGTCCTTAAATGATCATTGTCTATGTCCAATGATTCCAGTCTTATCCAGTTTTTGAACTTTAATTTCGTCACACAAACACTCTAGAATGTACTTTGAGTAGTTATAAGTTCATCCTTAAAAGATTCTAATGATTCTCGAAGAGATGTGCCTTGAAAATCTATCCAATCCGGATTTCCTATTTGTGATGCAGTTGAGGTAAGTGTGACATAGGAATCAATAGGGCTTGCATTGTCTCCCTCTCTTAATTTCACCCTTCTTGAAATCATCATCATTACCCATCAAGTAGAATGTTAGGACCATTTACGTACGGAGTACTAACTGATAATGCGTGAAACCAGATCAAATAGTGCGGAATCCTATTTGATTGGCGATCCCATCAATGAGAATGTAGTTCTGATCAGTCTAATGATTAATGAAACATTAAGAAAGATTAGAACAAAATCAACTACGAACTAAGAAGTTGGAACAAGCTTTCTCGAGTCTCTGGATGGCTAGGGTACGAATATGTGTCAAAAGTCTTGAAGTGTTATGTTTTTCCACGAATTTGGTGGTATTTATAGGTTAGGGTTTTTCAATCATACGACTGAACCATTACCATGGTTCAGTCGTGCGATTGAATCATGCGATTGATTCATACGCACGACTAATGGTTCAGTCGTGTGATTGAGTCAATCTTATATCTCAATAGTGCGACTAATCCAATCTCTTGGTTCAGTCGTGTGACTAGTCTATTAGCATTAAGTATTCATGTGTATGGTCAATTAGCATGGTCCATTAGCATGAAGACTTCATAAAATTAAGTTTGAACACGTTTCTCAATCATTCTTGACTAAGAACTATGCACAATAACCTCAAACCTATATAGTTAGTTTAATATACTTTTTCACACAATAAACAATGAACCATTAAACATTATAAGCCTCAATCAAATATTGTATTTCATTCAACTCATCCATTACATATATGTAAGACATGATAGACATTTTACATTAAGCTCCTAAACTAGGTACATATGTATCAACAAACTCCTCCTTGGACCTAGGTACCTTAAGCTCCAACAGAAGCATTCTCCATGTCAAACCGACTGAGGATGTCCCCTACATATTTAGTCTTATGCGAGAAGATTCCTTTTGGTGTCTAATCCACCTATAATCCTAGGGAGAACTTCATTTCCCCCATTGCACTCATCTTAAATTCTACTTTCCTTACAAATTCAAATTCTTTAGATAACTCTTTGTTTTTGGATCCGAAGATTATGTCATCCACATAAATCTGTACAAGCAGTAACTCTCCATCCTTTTCTTTGATAAATAGTGTACAGTCAATAACTCCTCTGCGAAAACCGTGTTTCACCAGATGAGCCGAGAGTTTCTCATACCATGCTCTCAAGGCTTGATGGAGCTTGTAGAGAGCCTTATCCAACTTGTAAACTCTATGCTAATGGTAAGGATCCTCAAATCCTTCATGTTGACTGACATACACTATCTCACGAATTTCCCCATGAAGGAATGCACTCTTGACATCTAGTTGATAAACTTTGATCTTCATGTAAGATGCATAGGCTAGGAAGATACGTATTGCATCCATTCTAGCCACAGGTGCAAACACTTCATTGTAATTGATTGCTTCACCTTGTCTAAAACATTGAAGGACGAGTTGAGCCTTTCTTCGAATTATGACCCCTTGATCATCTTTCTTGCATTTCAAGATCCATTTAGTGCCAATGACCTTAGCACCTTTTGGTCTATCCACCAGTGTCCAAACTCCTAACTTCTTGAATTGTAGGAGTTCATCTTACATGGCATTCACCCATGCTTCATCATTTAAGGCTTCACTTACATATTTTAGCTCAAATTGAGACACAAAACATCAATAAGCACCGTCATGAAGATAGCATTTTTCGATGACTGAGGCATAATCAGTTGACTATAGCTGATTTCTTGTCTGTACTCCTAATTGTACATCCCCTATGACGTTGTCCAGAGGATGATAAAAATTAAGTCGAGATCCGGGAGTGTTGGGAACCACTACTTCCTGATCCAGATATTGAAGTCCTCGTTCAGTATCTGTAGCCGTTGGAGTGCGAGGTTTTGAAGTGTCAGAGGCATCAACATCTCATGCTTGTGTACTTTCAGTAGCTGGAACCTGCTCCTCCTGATCCACCTGATCATTCTCCACTTCTTCATCGTCAAAGGAAGAGTCACTTACCTTCAGTGCTCCTCCTGAATGACTAGAAGACTCACCTTATGAACCTAATGTTGTCGAATCTAGTGACGGTGTGTTTAAGACATCGTACATCATTTTGGTCGATAACTCATCATCTGGTGGGGAGAGAAGGATGTTAAAGGACTTAAAGACTCCATCATAATCGAAGAAGAATGCGGGTCCTTTTCCAGCAGGGGGAGTGGTGTATCTCTAAACGTCAACGTTGCACCACAATTCTACTTGACCCTTTGAGTTGTTGTAAACTCTCTTATTCGGTATGTTGTATCCTAGAAAAATTCCTTCTTTAGCCTTTTCACTGAACTTCCCTGACTGAGTTTTCTTCAGAAGCGTACATGGTGTACCAAATGGTTTGAGGTACTCCAGATTAGGTGTACGTCGCTTGAAGGGATCGAGATCTAGTTTGATCAATTAGATTAGGATTTGCAGCGGAATAGTACATGAATTAGATGAAATTATAGCAAAAGTAATATGAATATTCTATCAAGCAGTAACGGTTATAGAGAGAGAGTTTTCTGCAAAAAGAATGTTTTCATTCATGCATAAGCTTCCCGCACAAGGAAATTAGGTCAACATTCCTTTTATTAGGAATATGACATCAGCTGACGTCACTTGATAGTGACATCTAACTGATTTATACAAACAACTGAAAGTAAACGAAACTACTAAAGATGTCCACAACAACTGAGGACACCTTCACAAAAAGCTAAGTATAAGCTAGCATTACAACTACTGAAGTTATAACATCTGTACTATAAGAACTTCAGATGTTTTACATAGTATAAAACTACTGATTACAAACTACTAAAATGTAAACCATCACAACTACTGAAGAGAACTACTTCAGCTGTTGTGACAACTTCTGAGAACTTGGTCTTCAGACTTTGTCTTCAACTGTTGTCTTTAGACTTTGGCTTCAGCTGTTGTCTTCAGACTTTGTCTTCAGCTGTTGTAGACCACTTCAGTTGTTTTGATGTCTGTAGGACTTAAAGGTTTTTCTGATCTGGCTCATTGGTTCTTTTGGTCCAACAAACTCCCCCTGAACCAATGCAACCAAAACCTTTAAGATTATTGAAATCCCACTTATTGGCGGAGACATTATCTGGATCAGCTCAGAAATCTTCAATATAAGCTCAGCCAGGGAAGAGATTTCAGAAGGTTTGATTGGCAAAGGATGAATGGGAACTCTGTCTTGGGGAATTGAACACAGAGCTGTTACCACATCCATGAAATCTACTTCCCAATGATAAGTCTGTAAGACTCTCCGCATTTACAAACTATATCAAATGCGAAAGTTTTGTTACTTTAGTCTTCTTCTATCCGCATTTGTGCAACATGGCAAATGCGGAAGAACAAAGTTCATCAGCATTTGTGCACTGTAACAAATGCGGGTGCCAAAACTTGTTCAGCATTGCTCACTGTGGCAAATGTAGCACATCAAACTTTGTCAGCATTTGCTCACTGTAGCAAATGCGGTAGAGTTAATTTTCCATATTTACATGATCATCATTGTTTGTGACAGAAGAGATTGAGCACTTGTTTATTCATTTTAAAATTGCATAAAAAGTATTGGTAAATGTAGAACAAATGCGGTAGAGTAAATCTCTGTCCGCATAGATTTTTAACAACTTTTCATGTTTTGATTCAAATGCGGTAGAGTAAAACTTTATCTGCATTGGTTTATCTATCACATAAACAGTTACCCGCATTAGTTACATGCATGGGTTACCTACACCTGCATTTACCAATGCACTTACCTACCTTAAGTTTTGAACTTAATCAAAACTTGATGTTTTCTCGTTTTGATTTTTCTTGTTATGAAGGCTGTCTTTGATTGAATTTTTGTCTTATAAAGTTTATATCCACATCGGGATAGAAACTTTAAAGATTTAAAACCTTTTTGACTATTATGTACATTGATTATTGATAATGAAGGGAAGTATATCTTTTGTTGGGATCATATCAATATTATATTACACATGTGCATCCTTTATGATAAGATGGACATGTTTATGAACTTGATGATTGAAGGTATGTTTGTCCCCTTAAACTCATACCAGGTTGATATTTTGATGCAAATGATAGTTATCATGTTTTTGGTTGATTTAATTATTCAATATGTACCTCATACACATAAGCATGTAATGATCAACCATCCTTACACAATGCATGGTAGAACTTTTTCACAACTTTCCTTACGAGGTTACTTAAGTTATGAGAACTCATTTTCACTAATCCTCATTGGGATTCCTTTACTTTGATCCTTTTCATGATGATCCATATTGGGATTCTTTTCACTTCACATTGGAAGGTGATCCATGGTAGGATTCTTTTGTTTATTCACTTGGACTGTATCGCTTTTGTATATTCATCCAATTTGGATGTGTTCCTCATTAGGAATCTTTTGGATCAGTACATCTATAGTATGTGCTTGTTTCATGAGGTCTTTGCTCAGCAAAACAAAGATGAAACTTGATGTAGGTGAAAAAGATTCATAAAGTATCATTACTTGGTGTGTTTAGGTAACAACACACACATGCATTCAGATAAGACAATACATACCTGTACTTTGTGATGAGTGTTTCACTATTGAATAAGATTAATTCATTACTACATGTATCTTCTCTTCCAAGTTGAGCCTACTAACATATCTGGTAAGTCATGACAGTCTTACAATTTTTGAAATTAAGCACAGTGAATGATATAACAACTGTAATTATATCATTTCCCAAAGATATTATGTTCATAAAATTGACTTCTTTTTGTGTTTTTCTAGTATTTTGACTTGTTTTTGATGTTTTGATTAGTTTTAATCCAGGTTCATCATGCCAATTGATTGAACCAAGAATTCAAACCTACCATGTTCAAATGCCTTAGTTAATAAATCTGCCAATTGATTTTAAGTGGGTACTTGAATCAATTTGATTAACCCCTTTTGAGCATAGTCTCTCAAAAAGTGATATCTAATTTCAATGTGTTTTGTTTTTAAGTGCTGAACTGGATTATTTGTTATGAAAACAACTATTGTGTTGTCAATGTGAATTGGTGTGTGCAAGAAGTTAAAACCATAATCAAGCATCTAGTTAAGAAACCAAAGTACTTGAGAGCAACATGTTGATGCTACAATATACTCAGCTTTTGCTGTTGACATAGATATACTTGTTTGCTTCTTGCATTGCCATGAGACTAGTCTAGGACCATGAAATTTACAACCCCTAGAGGTGGACTTTCTGTTGAAGTTGCATCCTCCATAATCGCTATTTGTGAAGGCATAGAGATTGAAGTCTCCTTCCTTTGGATACCATAACCCAAGAGCTAGTTTGCCCTTTAGATATCTAAATATCCTCTTGACTGCATTCACATGTGATTCTTTTGGATCCGCTTGATACCTGGCACACACACAAACTCCAAACATAATATCAGGCCTGCTAGCAGTTAGATACATAAGTGAACCGATCATAGATCAGCTTGGAGTTGAATATCTTCATTCAGATGTAGAATGGATGATGGAGGTATCATTGGAAGGTCATCATTTTGTTCTACTCCTGAATAAGGTTCAGTCGAATGTTTGTTTCCTATATTAGACAAATGAAATTGATCAAAGGATTTTGTAAAAGAGTCAATATCAAACAACCAGTCGGGACCATTTGTAGATTTGGGAAATGAATGTTCCTTGAACTGAAAATTAGTTGATTCATCAATAATGTTTAATCTAGGATTAAACACTTTGTAACCTTTGAAAGTGAAGAATAACCTACAAAGAATCCTTCATCAGACTTGGATGAAAAATTTCCCAAGTAGTCTCGAGTGTTTAATATTGAGACAGCACAACCAAATGACTTGGAAAATCCAATAAATGGTATTCTATGAAAAAGCAGTTCATATGGGGTCTTGTAATTTTCTTTTACAATTAGAGTTCGATTTTGCACAAGCACGATGTGTTAACTGCCTCTGCCCAAAAGGTAATAGGTGGTTTAGAACAAGACTGATAAAACCTCAAGAAATCAAACAAATGGCAAGAAAGTCATATGCTTATGACAGTAGAAAAGAATTGATTAAAATGTTTTCAAGTACACCATGCTTACAAAGAATCATCTCAACAAATTCAGATTTTTGATAATGCTAGATCCACAGGTGATTTAGTGAGAAACGTATTGCAGAAAGGACAATCAGTTACTGAATTGTTGAATGCTATGATTGCTCCGGATTTTACAAATCAAGTAAAAATAATTGCATGGAAGTACGATGAGATCTTTGATTCTTTCTTGATAAAAAGAGTAAATGAAATCTGTGATGTATATCACTTTTACTCTAGCATCATTAAGCTTCTTGTGCAAGACTTGAAGGAGTTGAATAGATTACCTCTGATCAATCCAAGAGATTCCAAACATGGTAAATTGATGGTAGAATTACTGAGAAAAGGTATGGATCGCTCAAGTAATTTTCTTCAAACTAGATGCGATCAAGAAAATAAAGAGTACTTTGTTACTATAAAGAAAAACAAAAGGCTCAAAGGAGTGCAATCTGAAGATGAACACTTTTTGATTGAATTTTATGATAAGTACTTTGAAAAGGTAACAACTCCTAGTTTGAAAGTGATAGAAGGTAACCAGAAGTCAAAACCAATTCTCAGGTGGTTTTATAACACTGAGACGTTTGAACTTAAATTGGTTCAAAATCTTGAACAGTGGGATGAAGACATGATTACTCTTTTTGGTGCTTTCGAACTCAAACTGTTACATCCAAGTTATATTTCATTTTTGTCTGTACAAAAGTTTGAGAAAGTATTTCCTGATGTTGCAGAGCAAGACAAGAAATATTTCATTTCCATAATCAATGTGATGAGTGCAGCTATGGAAAGAATATCATTGAGAAAAGCTCTTGCTTATGCAAACAATGCGAAGAAAGATATCAAGGATATTGAATTTATGAGAATCTCAAGGAAAGGTTTCTTAGAAGTATACTCAAAGGAAAGTCCAAACCCTATTGAGTTATATGAAAACATTGTCATCACTTGCTTATCAAAAGACACATTGGAAAGAATGAACAGGATGGAGATAAAAACAAATGAAGTTAAACCAAAACAAGGCATTCTTGCAAGCAAATTCAAGTCTGCTATTGTAAAGGCCTTGAAAGAACAAGAGATGTACAAAAAGAAGCCAATTTTCAATATAAAAGAAGAACTAGAAGACTTCTTTGAATGAAAAAGATTGAAGATAGAAGATTGAAGCTGTAGAAAAAGCTGAAGGAAAAGATTGAAGATTTTGAAGACCGAAGACCATGTAAATCTTAGGGGGAGTATTGTTAGGAATCTAGAAAGATTAACATGTTGTCTTTATGTGTCTTTTTGATATTTATAATAGTATAGGGAGTATTTTTGTAATTGTTAGTTCCTTTGTGTTTCATTATAAATAGCTTAGACTGTTAGCTAGTAAGAGAGCTGGTGAGAGAGTGAACGAACTACTGCTCATTACTTGTAATTGTCTTTGCTTGATATTAATGAAACTATGAATTTTGTTAATATCTTGTTTGAATTTTATTACTTTGTATGTGTTTTCTTTGAATTGTGTTCATATATCATCATAGATTAGCTCAATTGATCCTATTAATTAGTATCAGAGCTGTTGGTAGCTGTTATTTGAGTAATTTTGAAGTTTATCAAACTTTGAAACTCAAAAAGCTTACTGAATTTGTGATTGATAGACAATTCAAATGAAAACTTGTGGATTTCAGATGTGTTTCATCATCAGAAACATGATTTGAACCACAATTAGCAGTTGAGTTCATCAAATTTGAGATAATTTGGTGAATTTGTGTTCGAAAAGTTCATTATTTTTTCGAACCGAAAATTGCAAATTAATTGATTTGTTGTTGATTTCGATACAAATTGATTTTAGATGAATGATTATCGGCATAAAACTCATCTAATTGGAAAGTTTTAATCAATTTCATCAACTTTTGAAGATTTTTAGAAGATTTGAGTCTGTTACATTCATATGAATATGATAAATGTGGCGCATTAGGGTTGAAGTTTGCTGAAAAATTGTCCAAGTGTTAGGCGTTTCACTACTATTTAGTGGCATTAACACTGTGTAGACGTTTTCAGTTCAGACATTTGACCACTGTTGAAGAGAAAGTCGAGACGTATCATCATTGTTGAGAAGTATTTGAACTGTTTAGACGTTTGACAATTGTGTAGGTGCATCATAACTGTGTAGGCACATCACAACTGTTCAGACATTTTACTACTGTTTAGGCGCATCAATTTTGGGCGTTTTGGAACATTTTTCTAAGGCATTCCCTTAGGCAACTCTCAACTTAGGCGCATCAACTGTTGGGGTGTTTGAATACTATTCAAGCGTATCAAACTTGACTTAGAATATTTTTTAAAAAAAAATTCAAATTTTTTTTTTAATTTTTTTAATTCTAAATATAAGAAAAACAACAAAAATATAAGAATGGTGAAATCAGAAGATTCTGAAAATAGAGTTCCAAAACTTAAAAACAGAGCTGATTTTAAAAATTGATCACGTAGGTTGGAACATCACTTAAATTCCATTGACACCGATCTTTGGAAATCAATAGAAAAGGACTTTTATTCCTATAATCACTAATGGACCTGACAGAGGGTTTATATACACTAAAGACTCTCAGGAACCTTATCCTGAAGATGGTCTTCAAGGAGATGATTTGAGAAGAGTAAAAAATGATGTCAGAGCATACTCCTTGATGTGTAAAGGACTACCTCTAGAAGTTCTTGCAAGGCTTGATGGATATCAAACTTGATATACCATGTATAAAGCCTTGAAGACTATATGTGAAGGAGGAAAGGAGATTCAAAATCTCAAGAAACAAAAGTTAAAAAGGCAATTGGAATTGTTTCAACATTTATCTGGAGAAACTATAAACCAGATGATGAACATATTTGTTCATGTTAGGATGTGGTATTTGCACTAAACACCAACTCATTAACGTGTTAACCAAACCAAATAGTGCGGAATCTTATTTGATTGGCGATCCAATCAGTGAGAACACACGTAGAAACAATAACGTATTGAATCTAACATCAAGAATCGATTTTGAATCAATCTACAGCGTTCTATGAACTTGGAGTACGAACTTAGAGGCTTCTGATTGATTAGATGTTATATGAGTTGGTTTTTATTAGATGTATGAGTTGGTTTTACAAACTTAATTGATTTACCTGCTTTACATCTTTGATCTCTTGTTTACATGGACTATGACATGATGCACATGATTGATTAGATTTTATATTCCTTTTAGGTTCTTGTTTGACTTTGTTTGACTCTGACTTTTAACTAACCTTTTCAAATTCTTTTTCTAGGTTAACACAAGGCATCTTTCCTATTGCCTTTGAAGTGGCCTCCTTTTGTTTAGAGTCGGATTCACTTGATTTACTTATGGAATCCAGATCATTAACAAGAGGAGTAGACACCACGTGATCCTTGATGGGGTTATTGTTAATTGGTTTACTTTTGGTGTTCATTAAGGTCTCAGGTGGTGGTGGAACCACTTTGTATCCTAGTCCCGCCCCATTATTTCTCTTTCTTACTAAGTGTTGGACAATGTGTGTTGAGCTTGTCCAACTATGCAGTTTTTATTTTAATGAGTTGACTTCTACTTCTAACATTGCTTTTTGCTTCTTAGTGTCCTCTAGAGAGTTCAGATAGTACCTAATGTCATTTTCTTTGTTAAAAGCAACTACCTCAGTTTCCCTAAGCTCTTTATTCAATAGGTCTATCTTTTCCTTGAAACTATGCTTGTTTTATTTTAACACTCTATTTGCTTTTGTGCACAGTTCCAGATCCTTTACTAAGCTATCATTATGATCTAATAGCCTTGAAAATTTTGAATCTATAACTTCTCTGAATTTATTACATTCTAAGCAAGCATGATTATTAAACAGTTGGTCAGTATTACTTACCTGAGATGTTGAAGAAAAATCAGCCATGAGTGCTGACTCGGTTGTCTCTGGTTTTGGTGATTCAGATGATGATGCAGATTTCTCTTCTTCAGGCAGGTGGTTGACCACATTTGCAGTGTCTTCAGAATTTGACATCGTGAGCTCTACTTCTATATCTCCCTCACTTGCAGAATCGTCATCAATATCCTCCACAGTAGCTATATTGGACTCTCCTGGTGAGACAAACCAAAAGCTCCAGTCCTGTCCTTCATCCACATTAGCAGTTAAGACTTTTGGATCCTTACTTGATGAGTTAGTATTACTAGATGTGGCCTTGTCTTGATGATTAAATGACGAGAAGGGATTGCCATTACCTGTCTTCTTTGGTTTTATACACTCCCTCTTGAAGTGTCCCTTCTCACCGCAGTTGAACACGTAACCTTTGACTTATCAAACCCAAAGGTTATGTCTTTTGTTCCAACCAAGTTCTGTCTGGTCTTTTTGACAAACTTTTTAGCTCGTCGAACAGCACTTGCAAGAGCCCACATTATGTCCATAAGTTCCAACTCCATTTCATCCACCTGCTCATAATCTTCATCTGCCAGGTGGTAGTTACCTATCTTTCCAGTAATTAATCCATCGTAGGATTGAACCACCACAACTAAAAGGTCCATATGTTCTCTGACCACCTCCACAGTTACATTCCCGAGGTTGTCGGTTTTAAGCTTTGCTGCATTAGCTTCAGGTATCATATATTTGGTGCTAGATCACACTGACATTTCGGATCCTGAAGTTGAGGGTTGTGCTTGAACTGTTGCGCTTAAGATGAAGGCGTTTGGCAGTGGTGCTCTAGATGTCTTGACCGAAGGAGTAGCATTGTAGAGTGCAGGATTCTGATTGTAGTTAGCCTTTTGGGCTCGATACATCATCCTAAGCTCCTCTTCTCTCAGTTTCAGAATGAAGTCATTTATATCTAACTTCGAGAGCATTCCATTCTGTTTGTGATTTGAAACAAACGAAGCCCATTTTTCTGGTAATCCATCAGCGAAGTTGGATACCTTATCCTCCATCGAAGTAACCACTCCATGAGTGTGCATCTCACTCATCAAGTGGTAGAATCTATCGATCACATCATCAAGGCTTTCTTTTCCCATAGAGGAGAACTTGTCAAACTCCTTCTTCAAGGCTTTTGCCTTGATGGACTTAAGAGAGGCATTTTCGTCATACTTCTTCTCCAACGCATCCCAAAGTTTATTTGCTTGAGTATACTCCGAATACTGATGGAAAATATCCTTCGGAATAAACTGATTAAGCAAAGCGTAGACTTTCTTCTCAGCATTTTGTTTTACCTTCTGTGCATCCGACAAGTCACTTAGAGTAAGTTTTACTCCGTCAGCTCCTACTGGCATGCTGTACCTCGACTCTATTGCCTCCCACAAATTTGTATCCACTACATTTAAGTATATTTCGAAACGTTGCTTCCATTGTGGGTAGTCGTCTAACGTGATAAGCTTCGGGGGTTTATTGTGAATTCCCACTTCGTTCTCCAACAACAGTAGATTCTGGATACAAGTATCTCTACTAGCTGTGTATGCTAAAAACTGATCATCCATTTAACTTAACTTTACTGTTTAACAAACTGCTGATGAATGCGAATGAAGGTATGCAATTGGCTTATTCGGGCGACT
The DNA here is from genome assembly GCA_025506515.1 of Flaveria trinervia. Taxonomy (NCBI): domain Eukaryota; kingdom Viridiplantae; phylum Streptophyta; class Magnoliopsida; order Asterales; family Asteraceae; genus Flaveria; species Flaveria trinervia. Next base: position 74,701,660 of record CM046444.1, read on the forward strand.
GAACAAGTGCGGATGGTTTAATCGCACGACTGAACAAATGCAGATAAGTTAGTCGTCCGAATGAACTAACGTGGTTGAGCGGTCCGAATGAAGATCTCAGTCGTACGGATGAGGATACGAATGAGTCCAATCGTGCGGTTGAAGAATGCGAATGAACTCAGTCGTGCAATTGAGCCAATCGTGCGACTGAACTTGCTGAAGTTTGATATTTCGTAGGTTAAACTTGTTTTGACCGTAAAAACTCAAATTTTACCAAACCCTAATAGCCGTATGCCGGAAAGACTACACTTTTCAATCAGGAAACGTCTAAGACTCCGTTAGACACAAAAAGATTGCGTTTTTGATGCAAAAACACAATTTTTGTGTTAAAACTATTGAATCAACACGTAATCAAGAGCCAAAGCTCTGATACAACTTGTTAGGATCTGGTATTTGCACTAAACACCAATTGATTAACGTGTTAAACCAAACCAAATAGTGTGGAATCCTATTTGATTGGTGATCCAATCAGTGAGAACACACGTAGAAACAATAACGTATTGAATCTAATGTCAAGAATCGATTAGGAATCGATCTACAACATTCTATGAACTTGGAGTACGAACTTAGAGTCTTCGGGACGGCTAGGGTATGTCTGGAGTCGAAGTGGATTGAATACTTACGTTTTTCCATGAATTAGGTGGTATTTATAGGTTAGGATTGCTCATTCGGGCGACTGAACCATTATCATGGTTCATTCGTGCGATTGATCCCTGCGGTTGATCCATTCACATAACTGAGTGTTTAGTCGTTTGACTGAGTCTGACGCATGAAGTTGTTCAGGCGTATGAACTATTTAGGCGCATGGACACTCAGTCGCATGGCCATTCAGACGCATGACCACTGTTGGGGCGCATGGTCCAGTCGGACGCATGAGAACTTCACTTCACTAAGTTCGAATGTATTCAATATTATAACATTATGCATAACAATTCAAACAATCATAAACCTATATAATCAAGTCAATATGTGTTAAACAATTCATTAATGAAATATTAAACATTATAAACACAACCAAACACTTGTATTTCATTACGTACCCAACTATTACATTTACATAAGCATAAGACAATACAAAGATATTACATTAAGATCAGAAACTAGGGACACATGTATCAACAGTTCAACATAATACTGAGATGTCAACTGTTGGAATTAAGCCTGACCTTGAAGATCTAAATCTTACACTACTCAATGCTTTACCCTCATCATGGAAACAAACAATAACCTTACTAAAGCATACTGAGAAGTTCCCTATGGATCTAGATCTACTTATTGCCAAGATTGAGTCAGTAGAGATTGATGAAAGCTCAAGGAATAATGATAGAGCAGCATCAATGTCTCAGTATCAGTTTGTTGCTTCTCCAACAAACACAATTGAAAATGCTTTCATGGCAAAAAGTGAGAAAGTTAAAGAAGAAGAAGGAGATTCATTTGTTGGAGCAGGATTTTTCACTGCTTCATCATTTACTAGTGCCCCTGCTTACACAACACAATCTCATTCTTAATCTCCTCCTATATCTTAGTCTCAAACTTCAAATGTTCAATCAGAGACTTCTTCATCTAACTCTGCTAAATCTAGCAAAGTTAAAGATGTGATAAACATCCTATTAGAGGATGGTCAAAAACTGCAATTATGGCTAGTTTTCAAGCATATTAAGGTAGCCATTTAACTCAATTAGATCTTGTTTTGCAGGATTTATTTGAAATGGATCCTGAAGATGTGGAAGAAATGGAATTAAACTGGCAAATGGTGATGATTGCTTACACGACACAAAAACACTCATATGTCAACAGGAAGTAAGGCCAAGTGCTAACAAGACTGTTGGATTTGACAAGTCAAAAACTAGGTGTTTTAACTGTAACAGCTATGGGCATTTCTCAAGAGAATGCAAAGCTACAAGAAATAATGGAGGAAGTGCTGAATCAAGCAATCAAAGGTTTCAACAAGCTCAGAAGACTTATCAAAAGCCTTATCAAAGTCTTCCTATGCCTGAGCTTGAAGATGAAACAAAATCATCTAATGAAACCAAGAAAGCTCTTGTAGTCAATATTAAAGATGGTTATGATTGGAGTGCATATGCTGAACAATTTACTAATGATTTAACATCTAGTTTATCTCTTGTTACAGAAACTCAGGAAGAAGATTGGTCAGAAAACAATGATCCAAAGGTGGAAGGTGAAAATGATGAAGATGACTATGATTGGAGTGACAAATCAGATCCTAAGGAGGATAAATATGAAGTAGCTCTAATGGCACAGTCTGATCAACCAAAGGTTGACACTTCATCTTCAAAATCTGAAACCTCATCTCCAAAATTTCCTGAAATACCATCTGAAGTGAAAGAAAAGCTATGCACAAAATCATGCTTTGAACATGTTGAATACTACAGAACATACTCAAATAAAATTGTGAGAAACTCAAACAAGAAGAATTAATGTATAACAAATTGAAAGCTGATCATAAAACAGCAGACCAAAAGATTATCTCTCTTCAAACTTCATGGAACAAAACTCTAAAAGAATTAGAAAATGTTTCTAAACAATTGGAAGAGATGACTGAAAATCTTGAACAGGAGAAGATAGCACATGCTGCTACTCAAATGGATTTTGCAAAAGTAAAGAGTTCAAAAATGATTGTAGAAAAACTAGTAAGTGAAAACAAAGATAAATAGAAAGTAGAATTAGGTTTCACTCATGAACCTATGCCTGAATCTATCACAAACACTTTACGAGAGAACTTCAATACACATGATCATTCTCCTGAGAACAAAGCTAAACTTAAAGCTTTTGAGGTCAAAAACAAGAATTATGAAGAAGAAAAGGAAAATATAAAAGTGTTTGCTGAAAATGATCAATAAAAGATTAAAAATGGTCATGCAATCAAGATAAAATCATATGAACCTAAACAAACAAAACAAAACACACTTGATCTAATTAATTCTATTTTAGAAGAAGTGAAAGTTCAAAGCAATGATAAACAACAGGTAGGAGCATCAGAAGATTCAAACACTTGTAATCTAAAACAAGTTCAATCTGAAAAGGAATCTTCTTCTCATGATGTTCAATCTGAAAGCAGACCAAGTTCTTCAAAATAAAAGAATCAAATGAGAAGAAAGAAATTATCAAAAATCAAATCTGTACAAAACAAGAGTTCAGAAAAGTTGATCAAAGCAACAAATCAAACAACAAAACTCAAACCGATAAAATTTGTGTGAGCAGGTTTGTTAAATATGAATTCTCTTCAAAACAACAAGGTGAATTCTATGAACAAATCTCACTCTGATCTGAAATCAAGTTCAGATTCTAAGACTTCCGCTGTAGCAAAAAGATTTGTGTTGGGGTTTGTTAGAACAAGATTCATAGTTTAACCATTTAAACTTCGTGAACACATAGCGGAAACAAGCATATAACTTAGTTAATAACTGAATCATCTTGATTTGACAAAGTTATAAACAAACCCATAAACATAGGATCTTTTTATGTGAATAAGACTAGCATGTAAACACAAACATACATTATGGACAGCCATAAAGAGGCTGCCATAGACTATTTTTTCAGCAGCAAAAAGGAAGAGATTGAAGAGGATGAGCTCCAAGAAACGACTAAAGGCACCAAAGGAGGTCCTCTCAAGCTTGCATACCCCAAGCTATATGAAAAACACCTTGTTGCTAGGAGTTCAACACCAAAAGAAAACCAAAAGAAGGGCTGCTGGAGATGTTTCAGCCATGAGATCTTCAACAAGATGAGAGAAAACCCTTCTTTCTTGAGGTTTTTACGTGTAAGAGAGAGAGAGGAGAGGAGTGAATAACTTGTGTGTAATGTTTGTTCCAAGACACTAGGGAAAAACAAAGAACCCCCACTTGAAAGTGGGCGGCCGCATGCCCATTAAACAATGGGTTTTCCCCCCAAAACTTAAAACAAAATTAAACACATTAACAAGTCATTTATCTAGGTTATTCATATAATTAACCCTTTAACTGAATAACTCATACACACTCACTTATTATTTGATGTTATTTAAGTAACTTAAATAACATTACAAACAACATCTATTAAACAAAATATCCATATAAATTGTTCAATCTCATATGCAACTTATTTAGAAAACCCATTTTCTAAATTGGTGTATATATATTTAATTGAATGATCATATCATCAATTAAATATTATTTGGTGTTTGCTAAGCTTGTTATTGGGTATGACCCTACTTGGATCATGACGTACTAACCACATCAATGTTCTATGTGTCTTGGGCATAAAGAATTCAACAATCTCCCACTTGCACAAGATTCATAGAAGATTGATGCAAGTAGTAAATACCACCAAACAACGGTTTACTACCCTCAATACGCATGACTTAAAGCCATTAAATAACATCATACCCTTCAAGTATCCAACTTGAAATGATTTAGCTGAATCAATCATCTATCCTTTTGTTATAGATGTCATGTTAAATCCAAGGACACAGAATGATCATTCCTTGTTGATTTAACTTAATCAGGCCTTAGACATCTTGCTCTCAACGAATAAGAGGAACAAATTCCATCTTGAATACATACGTTTCTCACAAACACTTCATGTCACGTCTGAACATAGCCTTATGTACTGTCCATTATTTCAGGGCAGTGAAGAACTAGCTCAAGGTATAATACTTGGTGAATATCAAAACTCAGTATGTATCTTAGGTCTGAGGATACCAAATGATATTCGCCTTTACTCAAATTTACTTATAATCAATCTGGAAGATTCCATGTAGTAAAATTTGAGATGCGGGTCAGTCCAATATTTGTATCCCACAAATATCTATGAACTTTGGCAGCAACCATTTGCTCTATATTCATTCCTTATGAATATCCAACAATACAAATACATAATAATCGTACCCTCATACTCTTGGGTTTGCAAGAACATAAAACTTAGCTTAACCCATTAAACTTTCTGAAAACGCAGCGGAATAACAACTTAATAAACTTACTTATAAGCTGAAAAAAACATGTTCTTTAGGTGACCATATAAATGTAAAAGCAAACCCAAAATCAAAGGATCATAATATGTGAATGAGCAAGCTATGAACATAAGTAAAACTACATAAAATCACAGCGATAATGAGCTGTGAAGAACTACCTTCCCAGCAGCTTAAAACCGACAGAAAAGTGGATGTTTGATGCTCAAAATCGGCCAAGACTTCAAGGGTAGAAGTCCTCAAGCTTGTATACCCAAAGCTTACTTGCAAACGTGTCTTGTTAGGGAGAATCTACACCAAGATCAACTCCAAAAAACCCCTTTCTTGCTGCTGCTGTTCGTAAAATTTTTGAGAGAAGAGAAGGTGTTTTTTTTTGTGTTTTTCATGTGAAGGGATCAGGTTGGAGAGTCCTACACTCTTTCATAAAGAGTGTGTGTTACCAAGGGAAAAGAAGGAACCCGATTTGTCCATGGGGGTGGCCGAAAGTTTTAAAAAAAGCTGGGATTCCCTCTTAATTTTATGTCTTGTGGACACATTAAAAGTTCATGGACCCTCTTGGATTTTTAATATGTGACAAGTGCAAGAACCATACTAATATGTTTTATGCACTAATCTTTAATTAAACATTTTAATTAATATCACTAACATTACATTATCTTATGTTATTTAAACCCTTTTAAATAACAATGTGATTAATAAAATCCATCAACAAATCATCCTTATGAATTGACCCATTTCACATATAATTGTTTAGAAAACAAATTTCCTAAATTTGGTGTGTTATTATTTAATTGCATGATCACATCATCAATTAAATAATCGTTTGTGTTTGCAAAGCTTATTATTTGGGTATAACCCGACTTGGATCATAACGTACTAACCACATCAATATTCTAAGTGTCTTGGGCACATAGAATCCTACAATCTCCCACTTGCCCAAGATTCATAGAAGATTGATGCAAGCAGTAAATACCGCCTAATAACGGTTTACTACCCTTAATACGCATGACTTATAGCCATTCAATAACATCATCTTATTCAAGTATTCTACTTGAAATGATTTAGGTGAATCAATCATCTATCCTTTTGTTACAAATGTCATGTTAAATCCAAGAACATAGAGTGATCATTCCTTGTTGATTTAACTTATCAGGCCTTAGACATCTAACTCTCAACGAATAAGAGGAACAAATTCCATGTTTACTACATACATTTCTCACAAACACCTCGTGTCATACCTGAACATACCCTTATGTGCTGTCCACTATTTCAGGACAGTGAAGAATTAGCTCAAGGTATAATACTTGGTGAATATCAAAATGCAATATGTATCTCAGGTCGGAGGATACCAAATGATATTCGCCTTTACTCAAATTTACTTATGATCAATCAATAAGATTCCATGTAGTAAAATTTGAGATGCGGGTTAGTCCAATATTTGTATCCCACAAATATCTATGAACCTTGGTAGCAACCCATTGCTGTATATTCATCCTTATGAATATCAACCAATCCAAGTTCATAATAATCTTACCCTCACACTTGTTCCCACAAGTATGAACGACTACGGACATTTAGAGTAAACAATTTACTCATGGATTAAACATGCTAAATTGAAACATTAATTGAAACATTATAACCAAATAATTTTATTCAAATAATAAAGAGTTCCACATATCCAAATACAAAATTTACAGATCAAATCCAATCACTAGAATATCAAAGTCCCATGGCACATGTATGACCTTCATGCTTTGCCTTTTCAAGGAGCTTCGTGAGAGGATGTGTAATGTTTTAATCCGTGTGAACTTTACGAATACATATCTTTCCCTTCTCAACTTCATCTTGTATGTAGTTGAATCTCCACTCAATGTGCCTACTCTTTTGATGAGCATGAGGTTCCTTGATTTGAGCAATCGCACCCTCGTTATCACAAAAGATCTCTAGGGGTTCCTGAATGGAAGGGACAACCCCTAGATCGGCAATGAATTTCTTCAACCATGCAGCTTCTTGAGCTGCCAATGAGGTGGCGACATATTCTGATTCTGTAGTTGATAGAGCCACCACATCCTGTTTGGAGCTCTTCCAAGAGACCGCTCCTCCATTCAGAATGAAAATGTTTCCCGATTATGACCGAGAATCATCACGATCGGTTTGGAAACTCGCATCTATGTAACCTTGTACAACAAGTTCCACATCACCAGATCCATAGATTAGGAACATATCTCTTGTCCTCCTTAGGTAGTTAAGTATGTTCTTAACAGCCATCCAATGACTGTTTCCAGGATTTTGCTAGTAACAGCTTGTCATGCTTAAGGCGCATGACACGTCCGGTCGAGTGCATATCATTGCATACATGATGGATCCAATAGAGATGCGAATGGGATTGCCTTCATTTTATCTTGCTCATCCCTTGAGCTTGGACATTGAGACGTACTCAATATTGTTCCTCTTTGAATAGGTACAGTACCTTTCTTAGAGTTCTCCATCTTGAACCTTTTCAAGATCTTATCAATGTATGCACTTTAATTTAAACCAATCAACCGCCTTGATCTATCCCTATAGATCTTTATCCCTAGAATATAGGCGGCTTCACCAAGATCCTTGATGGAAAAACAACTTCCAAGCCAGGTTTTTACACCTTCCAAGGTTGGAATGTCATTTCCAAATAGTAGTATGTCATCAACATACAATACTGCGAAAGTTATTGTACTCCCACTAGCCTTCTTATACACACAAGCCTCATCACGTTTTTGATGAAGCCAAATTTCTTTACCTCCTCATGAAAATGATGATTCCAGCTTCTTGATGCTTGTTTCAATCCATAGATTGATTTCTTTAACTTGCATACTTTATTATGATGTTTTGGATCGACAAAACCTTCAGGCTGAACCGTATAGACATCTTCCTCAAGATATCCATTTAGGAAAGCGGTTTTGACATCCATTTTCCAAATCTCATAATCATAATGAGCAGCTATGGCGAACAATATCCTTATAGACTTTAGCATCGCAATAGGTGAGAAAGTTTAATCATAGTCAACCCCTTGAGTTTGAGTGAAACCCTTTGCTACAAGCCTAGCTTTATAAGTATTCAAGTTTCCATGCATATCAGTGTTCTTCTTGAAAACCCACTTGCTTCCAACTACTTTGGAATTAAGAGGTGGTACAACAAGTTCCCAAACTTGATTGTCATACATGGATTGCATCTCAACGTTCATGGCCTCAAGCCATTTGTCACAATCCAAATTAGACACTGCATTCTGGTATGTAGTTGGTTCATCTGAATCTACCACATAGCATCCATCCATGAAAAATCCATATCTTTCAGGTGGATTACTAGTTCTACCACTTCTGCGAACGTTTTGTGTGTATTGATCAACCGCTTGATCATCCTCAACATCCTCATGTTGAGTGCTAGTTTCAACCAAATGTGTATCGGGTTGTGGTTCTTGATCCTCCTCAAGATCCACTACTCTACTGCTAGTTCCTTCCATAAGGAACTTTGCCTCTAAGAACTCACCCTTTCTGGCAACAAACACCTTTTGTTCCAGTGGATCATAGAAATAATATCCTATAGAATCTCTAGGATATCCAATAAAGATACACTTGGTGGATCGGACTGCCAATTTGTTTGGGGTGGGAGTCTTAACGTAAGCCTCACAACCCCAGACCTTAAGTATGATAGGGATGGAACTCTTCCATGCCATATCTCAAAGGTGTCCTTTCCACCTTTTTGGTTGGGGCCATATTTAGAATACGGGCCGCGGAGAGCAAAGCGAAACCCCAAAATGATAGAGGTAATGTGCATCTAGCCATCATAGATCGAACCATATCCAATAAGGTTCGATTCCTCCTCTCAGACACACCATTATGTTGTGCTGTTCCAGGTGGAGTGAGTTGTGAGACAATCCCACAACTCCTAAGATGATCTTGAAAAGCATAACAGGTATTCACCTCCTCTATCGGTGCAGAGAACTTTAATCGACTTGTTGAGTTGATTTTCTACTTCATTCTTGAAGATTTTGAACATTTCAAAAGCTTCATCTTTGTACACATACCCATAGCGACTATAATCGTCGGTAAAGGTAGTGAAGTATCTTTCCCCATTCCTAGTCATTGGTTTAAAAGGACCACATACATCCGAATGTATGATTCCTAATAAATCTTTTGCCCTTTCGTTAGTTCTACTAAATGGTGCCTTAGTCATTTTACCTTGTAAACAAGATTCACAAACATCAAATGAATCACATTCATTTGTTTTAAAAGACCATTCTTTTGAAGTGTTGTATACGTTTCTTGTTTATATGACCAAGACGACAATGCCAAAGATAGGTATCACTCAAATCCAACTTGAGTTTCTTGGTGTTAGTATGGTACAATGAACTATTTAAAGCATTTTCATGAACCAATTCATAAATACCATTAATGGGAATAGCTTAAAATAGAATATCATTTAAAGAAACATGAATATCATTTTCAACAAAAGATAATACATAATCATAATGTCTTAATTGGGATACTGAAATAATGTTCTAGTCAAACTAGGAGCATACAAAACATTTTCAAAATACATCCAAACCACTTGGAAGTTTTAGGATGTAGTCCCACGAGCTTCAACTTTGACTTTGGTTCCATTGCCCATGAAGAGACTAACATCCCCTTGATTGAAGTCCCTACTTCTTTTGAACCCCTGCAACAAATTGCAAATATGAGTTCCACATCCGGTATCTAATACCCATGTGTTTGAAGATGTAACTTAAGATCAATATGAATCATGTATATTGTACCTGAGGTCTGCCCGGCATCCCTCCTTGCTTTCAACTCTTGGAGATGGACAGGACAATTCCTTGCCCAATGTCCAATCTCCCCACACTTGAAGCATGGGTCATTAGTAGCAACCTTTTGCTTTTTTCTTGGTTTGGGTGGCACCCTGCCACCCCTTTCCCCTTTCCCCATGTTGGTCCCTTACCCTTGGCAACCTTTGTCTTGGGTGCGGGATGAGGCCTTTTCTTGTTCCCACCATCATGGATGGTGAGAACAGGTAAAACCCTTTTACCCATGGCCGCCTCGGCCGTTTTAAGCATTGAGTGAAGCTCACCAATGCTCTTGTCCCATGCATTCATGTTGTAATTCAACACAAATGTCTTGAACTTCTTGGTAAGGCCATTAACGTTCAAATCTGTGGCTAATTCCTTCGAGACAGGACAATTAAGTCTCTCGAGGCGGTCAATATGACTTTTCATCTTAAGTACATAAGATGAAACTGATTGGTTGTCGTCCATACGACATGCATGGAGTGCTCGAACCGTTTCGAAGCGCTCAACCCTTGCTTGCTGTTGGAACGTTTCCTTCAGCTGGGTTATCATGTCATAAGCTCCATGATGTTCATACTCCTTTTGGAGATCCGGAGTCATGCTCACTAGCATGAGACAAGACACTTGGACGGAGTCCTCAGTGTACTTCAGCCAATTGTTGTAGGCCTCTTCATCATCCTCAGTAGGCTGATCGGGGACAGGATCGTCTAACACATATGATCTCTCTCTTGCTTGAGAACAATTCTCAAGTTTGATACCAATCAATGAAATTGTTATGATTTAGACGTTCCTTTTGGAGGATCGATCGTAAATATTGGTGGCCATCTACAAAATTTTACAAAGATCTATTTAGTATTTTCCATATTGCTATTTTTAATAATTAATGCTTTTAAGGTCATTTTTATATTAAAATCTAGAACCCAACATTACATTTAAATTGTGGTTAGGTGACCTTTATCCCATGATTTAAAAATAAGGTGGCCAACGATTGACGGTTGCAACCATTTGCAACTTCTAGAGGTATGGGATCGACTTTAAACATCATATGTAAAGTCGGCATGTTAATCCCATCAACACCATTTGGAAACCATATTTAGGTGATCCATTTAACATGGTTTGCAAATCAAGTTACCCTACTTGCACACACGTGTGAGTTTACCCATATTAGTGGTTAGGTGACCTTTATCCCACCAATGTGGTATCCTCACTTTAAATCACAAGTTCCCTCTAAATGGTTAGGTGACCTTATTTAGATTTCCAAATGACTCAAGTGTTGTGCAAAAGGACAGTGTTAAACTTGTTTGTCAAAAGTTTAGAGATTTCATAATTCTAGTTTAGAAAACTCTATGTACTTATATTTGCATTCTTTCAAATACAAGATACCCTATGGTCCTTTTAATAAAACCCATTTTATTATGAAATCATTAATCCTTTTAATAACCATTAATTAACACTTAATGATTAAGAACCATTTTTGTATTAGCTTGTTAAGATCATTTATATTAAGATTGTCCACCATATCCAAATATCATACAATCATTCATAAAATCACAATTAAACAAGCATAATATTAACAACCACAATGTGCATAACCATAGCTACTATTGTGACCACACTTGTTTGCCATCACAAGTGTGGTCATTTGGTCTTTCCTAAGGGTTGAATACAACACAAAAAAAGAGATCAACATAGACTCCCACTTGAACATGCATCCATATGCTTCAAGTTCTTTTCTTTGTATCTTCCTCTTGTGCTTCCTTCCCGAGCATCTTCTTTTACAAAATATATATCCTAATACATATTTTCTAGTAAAAGAAAATTACTCCTAATCTATTATTACATCCCAATGAATAAATAGACAAAACATTTTTAAACAAAGCACAAATTAATATACAACCCCATTGAAAGAATATAATCAAATAAATGCATTCAATCCAAACCCAACAACACAAGGTCAAGCTAGGTTATGCATAATCATATGAACAACCATAAACATCATTCAACAAACAAAGTAAACCCCATCAAAACCCCAAATTTCAGCCAATAAACTGAAAATTAGGGTTTGTTTGTCCAAACAAACACAACATATCAACCAATTGACATTCCCATCTTTCAAGGTTTAATCATAAGCATGAAGATATAACTTTGAAAGACATGGGGTTATTGAATCAACCAAAATCAGCCTATTATGAATTGATAATCATCCTATAAAACCAATTTTAAGGAGAACAACAAGCAAGCTATCCACATAACCGGCTCTTGATGCCATTGTTGGGTTTGCAAGAACATAAAACTTAGTTTAACCCATTAAACTTTCTAAAAACGCAGCGGAATAACAACTTAATAAACTTAGTTATAAGCTGAAAAAACATGTTCTTCAAGTGACAATATAAATGTAAAAGCAAACCCAAAATCAAAGGATCATAATATGTGAATGAGCAAGCTATGAACATAAGTAAAACTACATAAAATCACAGCTATAACGAGCTGTGAAGAACTACCTTCCCAGCAGCTTAAAACTGACAGAAAGGATGTTTGATGCTCAAAATCGGCCAAGACTTCAAGGGTAGAAGTCCTCAAGCTTTTATACCCAAAGCTTACTTGCAAACATGTTTTGGTTAGGAAATCTACACCAAGATCAACTCCAAAACCCCTTTCCTGCTGCTGCTGTTCGTAAACTTTTTAGAGAGAGAAGGTGTTTTTTTTTGTGTTTTTCATGTGAAGTGATCAGGTTGGAGAGTCCTACACTCTTTCATAAAGAGTGTGTGTTACCAAGGGAAAAGAAGGAACCCCATTTGTCCATGGGGTGGCCGAAAGTTTTAAAAAAGCTAGCATTCCCTCTCAATTTTATGTCTTGTGGACACATTAAAAGTTCATGGACCCTCTTGGATTTTTAATGTGTGACAAGTGCAAGAACCATACTAATATGTTTTATGCACTAATCTTTAATTAAACATTTTAATTAAATATCACTAACATTACATTATCTTATGTTATTTAAACCCTTTTAAATAACAATGTGATTATAAAATCCATCACAAATCATCCTTATGATTTGACCCATTTCACATATAATTGTTTAGAAAACCATATCCTAAATTTGGTGTGTTATTATTTAATTGCATGATCACATCATCAATTAAATAATCGTTTGTGTTTGCAAAGCTTATTATTTGGGTATAACCCGACTTCGATCATAACGTACTAACCACATCAATATTCTAAGTGTGTTGGGCACATAGAATCCTACACATACTTGATTCCCACAAGTATGAATGACTACGGACATTTAGAGTAAATAATTACCCATGGATTAAACATGCTGAATTGGAACATTTGTTGAAATATTATAACCCAATATTTTATTCAAGTAGTAAGAGAGTTCCAAATATTCAAATTCGAAATCACAGAACAAATCCAATCACGAGTATATCGAAGTCCCATGGCACAGGTATGACCTTCATGCTTTGCCTTTACTAGGAGCTTCGTAAGAGGACCCGCAATATAATGATATGTGTGAACTTTGCAAATACAAATCTTTCCTTTCTCAACTTCATCTCGTATGTAGTTGAATCTCCGCTCAATGTGCCTAGTCTTTCGATGAGCACGAGGTTCATTGATTTGAGCAATCGCACTCTCGTTATCACAAAAGATCTCTAGGCGGTCCTGAAACCCCTAGATCGGCAATGAACTTCTTCAACCATGCAGCTTCTTGAGCTGCCAATGAGGCGGCGACGTATTCTAATTCTATAGTTAATAAGCCATGACATCCTGTTTACAGCTCTTCCAAGAGACGCTCCTCCATTCAGAATGAAAATGTATCCAGATTATGATCGTAAATCATCACGATTGGTTTGGAAACTCGCATTTGTGTAACCTTTTACAATGAGTTCCTCATCACCAGATCCATAGATTAGAAACATATCTTTAGTCCTCCTTATCACCAGATCCATAGATTAGAAACATATCTTTAGTCCACCATTCAGAATGAAAATGTATCCAGATTATGATCGTGAATCATCACGATTGGTTTGGAAACTCGCATTTGTGTAACCTTTTACAACGAGTTCCTCATCACCAGATCCATAGATTAGAAACATATCTTTAGTCCTCCTTAGGTACTTAAGTATGTTCTTAAGAGCCATCCAATGATTGCTTCCAGGATTTTGCCGGTAACGGCTTGTCATGTTTAAGGCGCATGAAACGTCCGGCCGAGTGCATATCATTGCATACATGATGGATCCAATAGCAGATGCGTATGGGATTCCCTTCATTTTATCTTGCTCATCCTTTGAGCTTGGACATTGAGTTGTACTCAATATCGTTCCTCTTTGAATTGGTACCGTACCTTTCTTATAGTTCTCCATCTTGAACCTTTTCAAGATCTTATCAATGTATGCACTTTGATTTAAACAATCAACCACCTTGAATCTAATCATCTATCCAGAGATCTTTATTCCAGAATATAGGCGGCACACCAAGATCCTTCATGGAAAAACACACTTCCAAGCTAGTTTTTACACCTTCCAACGTTGGAATGTCATATCCAAATAGTAGTATGTCATCAACATACAATACTAGGAAAGTGATGATGCTCCCACTAGCTTTCTTATATACACAAGCTTCATCACGTTCTTAGATTCCAAATTAATACTTCTTCATCAAAACGGTGATTTCCAACTTCTCAATGCTTGTTTCAACCCATAAATTGATATTTTTAACTTGCATACTTTGTTAGGATGTTTTGGTCGATAAAACTTCAGGCTAAACCATATAGACATCTTCCTCAAGATATCCATTTAGGAAAGCTGTTTGACATCCAGTTGCCAAATCTCATAATCATAATGAGCCTATGGCAACAATATCCAATGATTTTAGCATTGCAACAGTGATAAGTTTCATCCATAATCACCCCTTGAGTTGTTGAAACCCTTTGCTACAAGTCTTGCTTTATAAGTTCCAGGTTTCCGCATATCGGTTTTCCTTTTGAAAACCCACTTACATCCAATTACTTTGGTGTTACGAGGAGGTATAAACCCAAAAAGTCCCATACTTGATTGTCATACATAACTGTGCCAGTGCGTCTCAACGTTCATGTCTATCAGTGACAGCCGATTTGTCCACAATCCGAATGGACAATGTCATCATGGTTGTGATTGGTTCATCAGAATCTATCACATAGCATCCATTAGTGAAAAATCCATATCCTTTCAGTGTATTAACTAGTTCTACTAGATCTGCGAATCTTTCTCATGTATTGATCAAGTATTTGATCACTTTCACATCCCATATTGATGCTAGGTTAGGATCTCAGCCTTGTTTAATCGATTGAACAGATATAGCAGCGGAATAGCTCAGAATTAGACAAATTCAAACAAGAACAATTGATATAAACGATAAAAATTTTGTTATAGAGAGAGAAATATCCGACAAAAGGAATATTGCATTAAGATTGTCGGCCTCAAAGGCACGATTACAGGTGAGTCATCTTTCCTTATAAAGGAAAGAATGACGTAGGCTGATGTCACCTGAAAGTGACATGTAACCGTTTATAACTACTGATGTTTAACAACTACTGAAGATGTCAACAACTGACATCTTCTTACAAATGTTCCTAAGTGTTAAACATCTTATTTACAACTACTGAAAAACATAAAACTACTGAACTACAACAACTGAAGAACAACCTCTTCAGTTGTTTACAAGTACTGAAAAGAAAAGTAAACAAACTACTGAAAGGAAAAGAAAACTACTGAAGAAGAAAAACCATCACAACAACTGAAGAAGCCCTCTTCAGCTGTTGTCATCAGCTGTTAACATCAGCTGATGTCTTCAGTACTTGAACATCAGACTTTGTCTTTCAGCTGTTGATCTTCAGTCTTTGTCTTCAGTACTTGTTGAAGTCTTCAGACTTTAGATCTTCAGCTGTTGTCTCAGTCTTTGTCTTCAGTACTTCAGACGTACTTCAGCAGTTGTATTCTTCAGACTTTGTAGAACAGCTGATCAGGTCTTCTTCAGCTGTTGTGATGTCCTGTGGGACTTAGAGGTTTCTCTGATCAGGCTCATTGGTTCTTTTGGTCCAACAACTCCCCTGAACCAATGCAGCCAAAACCTCTAAGTTATTGACGAGTCCCACTTATTTGGGCAGATAGATTGGTCTTTTTATCCTCTTGATCAGATGAGAAGTGACCTTTTTCAGCACCGGCCTGGGAAGAAGTCTCTGATGATCTGTTTGGCATGATATGGTTGGGAGCTCTGTATTGGGGACTTGGACACCGAGCTGTTGCCCCAACCATGAGATCTACTTCCCGTGTATCAGCCTATATGATTCCCTGGTGTAAGCCCTTAGAAACATGATTTGCTCATCCATTGTCAGCACCTCGGGCACACCATCAAATAATCCTTCTCGGCCATACACTTCAGATATGTACTTGGCCTGTTTTCCATTCTTGAGCTCAACCGTGGTTATTTGTCTATAAGCAACTCATCTGGATGAGTCCCTTCTAAGAGCAGTTGAGCTCTTCTTGTTTGAAGTTTTCAAGTCGTTTGTAAACCAATCCCTTCTTTATAATTTGTTCTCTAACATCTTTTGAGGTGGTTGTTTGGCTTCATAGGCTTTCTTGAACTCTTCAACAATTTCCCAAGGGGACACTACAAGCACCACAGTGATGTCTTCGTCGACAACTCTCTTCACTTGGCCCTTGTATCTTGAAGGAATTTCTTTCTTGACAATCCGGTGTGCCACCCTAGGATCAGGCCATATCCTTACTCTTTCCCTTTGGTATTGAAAGGTATTAGCAAGGGTGTACAATCTTAATACTTCTTTCTTCATGCTGATCATTGAAGAGGATGTAGCATATGCTTTGTCAATGCTTTTCAGCATTTCCTCATCATGTTTTTGCATCTGTTCCTCTTCAATCTTTATCATTACATCATGCATTTGAGAAGCAGGAGTGATGGACATTGTTTAGCCTTAGGCAAAGTAATGACTGCAGAGAGTGGCAGTCTGTCTTCATCCTCCTCTTCATCTTCATCAGGCCTCAGTACCTTTCTTTTCTTTTGGCTAGGTACATCACTGGCAATGGGTTTTAGGGTAAAGGATTTGGTTTTGTGGGTTGGATGGTTGGTTTAGAGGTAAAGGAGTTGTTTTAGTGGGTTGTGGAGATAGTGATTTTGAGGATTGAGGCTTTTCAGACTGTTTTAGCATTTTGGCTGTAAGGGAGGCTTTGGTAAATTTTGTCAGTTCTTTTCGATTCCCAACACCAGCTTCATTCATACCTCAATCACTAAACCTTTGGAGTATTCTTCAGACGAACAAATCTTGGTGGTTATTGCCAAGATGTTGTCCCTGGTCCAGGCCCTTATTTCCATTAGAGATCTTCCAAGTATTTAGCTATAAATCTGATCATTATCTCCAGCCTTTCTCTTTCTAAGGCATCATAGCTAGCCCATCTTGAATTGATCTCCTCTGTTTCCATCCTTCTGATCTCGGAGTCTAGTTGTTTGATGTCAAAACCCTGCCTATACAACTGCTCAATGATTTTATCCATTGAACGGTTATGGTTGGCGTCAGCTTCTTTCACCATATCCTTCAGCTCCTTCTCCTTCTCAGACTCTCCTTTTCTCTTTTGATATGTGACATGAAAGTCTTTTTGACTTTCATTCACTTCAGCTCCCTTCACACTCTCCTTCTCATTCTCATTTACAACTCAGATTCTTTCGCCTTCTCCCCATCTATCCTCTTCCTTTTTCCTTTAACTAACTGACTCTCCCCCTTTTTGGTTGCATTGGGTGCAAGGGTTTGAGCAGTAGAAAGGATTTAGTCACCAACTCCTCCACCAAGGGTTGTATTATTGTAGGAAGCCTCTCATCAATGGCTTTGATCACTATATCTGTGATCATGGGAGTGATGAGAGGTAGGGATTTTTGAAGGGTAGCAACTGATTGATCAGGATGGTTCTGTTCCTGAGAATCAGTGCCGAAAGCAAGGCTGTGGCTTGGAAGTATATATTGGCTCAGTGTGTAGGGGACCTTCAGAAGAAGTGCCATCTGTGGGTGTATTGTGGTGGCAGATGGACTTGCATCCTGAGACATCTTGGCCAGCAGTTCTTTGAGTCTGCTAACCTCATCCTCTAGAATGGTGTTTTGAGCAACTACATCATAGAAGAAGCTCAGGTCATCATCAGTTGATACTGAATCACCTGACCTCCTGACAAAGTCAGAATGAACATGCCTTGAGTGTAGATCAATTATAGCATGTGCCCCTTGTTCTCGGTTCTGGGGACTTCCAGCCTCAGGACTATGTCCTTCATCAGCTGTTGCCGCTGGTGAGGTCTTAGAGATGTTACCAACTGCATCCTGGTCATTTGCTGAGTCAGAGCAGTGGCAGCCTCACCAGAAGTTCGCACCTCCTTATCTACACTAGAAGATGGAACATGATAACCCTGTGCTGTGGGTTGACAGAAGCATTGTGATCCTCCCCCTCAGGTGTTGAGGTTATCCCAGTAGTAATTGGTGTCTGGGTGGGGGTGAGGAATGCAACTGCGTCAGCACTTTTGCAACAATGATAGTAGGGCTTTGAGGGGCGGTTGCATCAGGAGAGGGTGTGGAAGCAGTGTGCACCCGGGACAAGTGGTGCTCTTCAATGGTAATCCCCTCAAGTGAGAGGATCCCAGCATTGTGGCTTCCCTTTGAGTGGTTGCTTCAGGTTCCTTTTGAGAGGAAACCTGAGCGGCTTCAGTTGGTGGAGTCACAGTCTCTACTGGGGGGTTATTTCCAGCAGAGATAACCTGCGTTGGTGCAGCAGGAGCATCCACAGGGGACTCAATTCCCTGAGTAGCTTTCTTAGGCTTCTTCTTTGTGGGTTTGGAGGGGACTTTGGATGTGGAGGTGGAGGCTGTGGGTTCCAGCTGCGTGGGTTTGCGCAGCTTGGCAGCCTGTTTGAGAGTTTGGTCAGTGTTGTGTCGGGAGTATACCTCCGGCAATACAGCCAAAGCAGGGACTCCCAGACCAACTAGTCCCTCAGCGAAAGCTGATTCTCTATTATGGCCATTATAAACCGAGGATATAGTATCCAACGGTTAGAAAGTGGTTTTGTGGCCATATCCTTGAGTTCAAGAAAAATTATTTCAGAAAAGTTTAGTGGTTCTTGTTCAAGGATAGAGAACAATACCTGTTGCCATCTGGAAGACATTGATCCCAAGAGGAAGTCTTCGGAGCCAGGCAAACATTTACCATATGAAATAATAATCGTTCAACATCTGGAAAATGTTTCTTCAAGATTGTTCAAGCACTAAGATCACCGTGATATCCATGTTTGTCTAAATGAAGATCAAGTTGGCACTTAGGATATCCAACAGGGTAGGCAGCATCATCTAACAGTAATCTGGCGGATGGTAGCAGTAGAGATGACCACCTTATGCGAGTTGATAGATGAATGGATAGATTCTCCATTACCGTCGCATTCATCCAGAACTGACGTAGCGAATCGGCATAAATGATTGGATTTAAAGGAAAGCCGTTTTTAGTGGGGATTGGACCATAAGATCTATAGCATTATCAAATTTGGTCCAGAAGGGCGATTTTGTGAGGTACGCGACACAGTTGTGTCGAGGTTTGAGTTGCATGGTCGCCATTAATGAAGGTGAAAGGTTTTCAGAGCTTTTGAATTAGGTCGTGAAAGAATGAAAAACTCTGAAAGAGGGATCAGGTATATATAGGGTACGGGTTATGAAACGACTGAAGGTTTTGGTGTTAGTCATCAGTATTTGAAGCTACTGATGACGTGGTATTAACTTTCAGAAGTTTGAAACGACTGATGGTATTGGTGTGGTAGCAGTTATAAAAACAATGAAGACATGGTGTTTACTATCAGACGTTGAAACAACTGAAGTCTCTGATTTAGGCATCAGTAGTTTTTAAAACTACTGAAGACAAGTTGGACTTCAGATGTTGAAACAACTGAGGACTTGGTATTAGTCATCAGTAGTTGTGAAACTACTGAAGACCGTGGTTTTGCCATCAGTTGTTGTAAACAACTGAAGACTTGGTGTTAGTCATCAGTAGTTGTGAAACTACTGAAGACATGGTATTGCTTCAGTGTTTATAAAGAAACAGCAGTTTGTGAACTACTAAAGAGAGAGTACTCACAGTAGTGTCGTCAATTCATAGCCTTTCAGCTGTTTCATACTGTCCTCAACACTTACTTATCAGCTTTTAGCTGTTTTCAGTTGTTTCATAGGACATCAGTACTTATCTGTTTCTACTGATTTCAGTAGTTGTAACTACATCAGTAGTGTAGAACAGATAAAGTACAGTACTTAAAGCATTTAGCCTTCAGTAGTTAAAAAACTACTGAGGGTAAAATAACTCATCAGTACTTATATGTGACATGGTTACCAATGATCATCAGTAAGTACTGAGATCATCAAGTTGTCACTTATTCTAGCTGCAGCATACCAAGCCTTAACACCAGGTTGTGGAAATTTGAACTATCCAAAGGCTTAGTAAAAATGTCTGCAAGCTCATCAGCACTAGACACAAACATAGGATTAATTAGACCCTTTTCAAAACAATCTCTTATAAAATGATGTCTAATTTCTATATGTTTAGTCCTAGAGTGGGACTGGATTTTTGACAATGCAAAGAGCTGAAGCACTATCCATAAATGGAGTCTTAGTCTCTGTAATGCCATAATCCAAAAGTTGATTCTGAAGCCAGAGTATTGGGATGTACAACTTGCAGCAGCAATGTACTCGGCTTCAGCAGTGGATGTAGCAACACATGTTTGTTCTTACTCTGCCAAGAAATCAAACAGTTGCCTAGGAATTGGCATCCACCAGAAGTTGATTTCTTGGTCAACTTACATCCTGCATAGTCACTATCAGAGAAAGCAACTAATTTGCAAGATGTCCAGTGGAATACCATAAGCCTAGAGATTGTGTGCCTTGCAGATATCTAAAGATCCTCTTGACTGCAATCAGATGAGACTCCTTAGGTGCAGCCTGAAATCTAGCACAAACACATGTAGCAAACATAATATCTGGTCTAGAAGCTGTAAATACATCAAGGAACCAATCATACATCTGTAAAGGGTTTCATCAACACCTTTACCTTTCTGATCAACATCCAATTGTGTGGTGTTGCACATGGGAGTAGAACAGGATTTACAGTTTTGTAAATCAAACTTATTCAAAAGATCTTTTGTGTATTTAGACTGATGAATGAAAATTCCATCAGCTTTTTGTTTGATTTGCAAACCTAGAAAGAACTGTAATTCTCCCATTGCACTCATTTCAAATTTCTGTTGCATTAAGGTTTGGAAATCCTCACACAATTGGGGATCAGAGGATGCAAATATAATATCATCAACATAAATTTGAACAAGTAGCTTATGCTGATCCACCTTCTTAATAAATAAAGTTTTATCTATGGAGCCTCTAGTGAAATTATTCTGTAGAAGAAAGTTTGATAAGGTCTCATACCAAGCTCTAGGTGCTTGTTTCAACCCATAAAGAGCTTTATCAAGCTTATATACCCATTCTGGGTGCTTATTATCCTCAAAGCCTGGTGGTTGACACACATAAACTTCTTCTTTTATTGTACCATATAGAAAAGCACTTTTGACATCCATTTGAAAACTTTAAGATTGTGGAGTGCAGCATAGGCTAAAAACAATCTAATTGCCTCCAGTCTGGCTACAGGGGCAAAGGTTTCATCATAATCAATACCTTCTTCTTGTGCAAACCCCTGCACAACCAGTCTGGCCTTGTTCTTAACAATTAGCCCATTTTCATCAGTTTTATTCCTAAACACCCATTTAGTGCCTATTGCACACTTACCTGGGGGTAGAGGAACAAGCTCCCACACTTGCTGTTTCTTGAACTAAAGAAGCTCAAGCTGCATGGCTTCAATCCATCCATTGTCCCTCAAAGCAACATGATAGTTCTTCGGCTCTAGTGACTGATGAAGAGAGCATAGAAGCAGAAATTGGACAACTGGCTTCTGGTTGAGACACCAGCATTGATATCATCAAGGATTTGAGATATTGTGATTTTCAGCTCTTGGTAAACAATCAAATCTGTGCAAGTGTTTGTAGGGTCTTCAGCAGCAGCAGATGTTGATGCAGATTCTTGAAACCATGAAGATGGTGGCAACTCAAATGAAGTTGAGGATGCAGAAATCTCATCAGCATTTGTGTGGATGGTGCGGCTGGAGCTACAGGAGCATCAGGTTTAGAGGACTCAGGCAGTTGATCACTAAACCTGAAGAGGTGATTACTACTATCATCATCATCTTCAGTAGTAACACCAGGTGGTGAACTGTTGACAGGAGCAACAGCAGGAGATTGATAAGGAACATATTGCAGTATGTCCAAATCAAAGAGCTCCACAGGGCTTTGTGGAATCTTGTCCTTTGGAGATTCATTGAACTTGACATGTAGAGTCTCTTCAACCATCTTTGTTCTGCAGTTGAAGACTCTGTATGCCTTGCAAGTTGATGAATAACCAACAAAGTACCCTGCATCCACCTTAGGATCAAATTTCTGGAGCTGATCCTTTGTGTTGAGAATGAAACAGGGACACCCAAATGCTCTAAAAAATGAAATGAGAGGGGCCAAAGATGTAGAACTTCATATGGAGTCTTCATCAACCTCTGATTTATTAGCACTCTATTCTGCACATAGCATGCTGTGTGACAGCTTCAGCCCAAAAGGTCATGGCAGTCCAGAATCAGCCAACATAGACCTTGCAGCTTCAATGAGGGTCCTGTTCTTTCTCTCCCAACTCCATTCTGTTCAGGAGTTCTTGGAATACTAAACTGTCTCTTTATTCCCTTGGAAAGGTAGAATTCATCAAGTGTATTGTTCCTGAATTCTGTTCCATTATCACTTCTAATACACTTGACTGAGAGGGAATACTGCTTCTCAGCATACAACACAAAGTTTATGATCTTCTGTGCAGCTTCATCCTTTGAATGTAGAAAGAAAGTCCATACAAATCTGGAGTAATCATCCACAATTAGCAGACAGTATTTCTTCTGTGCCATGCTCATCACTCTCACAGGACCAAAGAGATCCATGTGAAGAAGTTGTAAGCAGGCAGTGGACTTTGGTTCTTCAACAGGTGGAAATGAAACCTTGTGCGGTTTTCCTTTCAAACAAGCAGTGCAGTTGTTTTCACACTTGAACTCCTCATAGGCATTCCCCTTACTAAACTATGGTGTATCAGCTGATTCATGTTCTTGAAATAACATGTCCCAGCCTTCTATGCCATAGATTAGATTCTTGAGGAGAGGCCTTGGAAAATAGGCAAGGATGGCCTTTGAGATCAATTTTCTTGGAAAGATCTAAGGCATACACTCTTCCTGTCCTGTTGGCCTTCAGGAGAGTGTGAGCATCCAATACCTTGTCAATCAAACTCAGAACTTTGGATGACAGAATTCTGCAGTTCTGGCTTATGAAAGGGCAACATGGCCTTTGTCACACAATTGACTGACACTCAAAGAGTTATACTTGAGATTTTCCACATGGTTGACATCATCAAACTTTATTTCCCCATTGGAAACAAAGCCCTTCCCGATGATGTAACCTCTTGCATCATTGCCAAAAGAAACAAATCCTTCCTTCCTGGAGAGTAGTCATTAAGAAGTGAGTTGTTCCCAGTCATATGCATAGATCCCCCACTGTCTACATACCAGATGCTACTTTGGCATGTTGAAGAAACCTGTGATACCTGTGTTGAAGAGGTACTTGAGGATGATCCATCAGAGGATTCCAAAGCCATGAGAGCTAGATTTCCAAAGGATGCTCACCACCATGTTGACCAGCACCTGAGAACAGTTGTTCATTACCAGACACATCATCTGGTAAACTGCTCCAGTCAACAACTCCTGGTGTGAAGAAGCTGTGTTGTTGAAGTTGATTAGGTTGATGAGATTGGGATGGTTGAGGCTTAGGGAGTGCATGTGGTTGCTGAGCAGTGGGTGCTTGAACCTGGCCTGGTTGTGGCATGTAATAGCAGGGGTATGGATATGGCATTGGCCCCTGTGGAACAAAATATGCAGGAGATTGCGGTTGATGATGATAACCAGAATTGACAGGTTGTTGCCCTCTGTTTTGTTGACTATTGCCAGGGAAAGTCACAAAAGGTGCAGGAGAGTTAGATCCAGATGATCTACATTCTCTTGCAAAGTGCCCAAGCCTGTGGCATTATGGCACTTCAACTTACTCTTGTCAAAACCAACTTTGGTTTTGCCAGAGAGTCCTGGGAATTTCCTTCCAGTTCTTTTGTAGAACTTCTGAGATCTGATATTTATCAAGGCCATTTGGCTCAAAATATCCATCTCTTCTAAGTCATCATCAGCAATCCCCTTGAGATCATCCATGATGAAACATAGATTGTCACTATTACTACCAGCAGAATAACTATCAACACTCACAAAGGCAGGCTCAGAAGTGTTTGTAGAGAAATCAATATGCTCATCATACTGGCTTTCAGATGACGCATATTCTGACTCTTGATGTCCAATCAGGGCAGTGTTCCCTTGGACAAAATCCTCAGTGAGCTTGCCAGATGAAACCAATTTCCTTTTCTGCTCTATCTCTCTCTCGAATGTAAGCAGTTTCCCATGAAGTTGGGTGAGAGATAGGCGATCAACATCAGCATTTGAGCGTAGAACAATGGTATGTGTTCCATCTCTCAGGCAGTGATCTTAAGAATCTATGGTTCATCTGACTCTCGTATATTCATGTTAAACCATTTTCAATTCAGAGATTAAACATGAAAACCGCTCAAAATGTTGAGTCAGAGTCTCACCCTTTTATGAGAGAAGTCTCATATTGTTGGGCGAGGATTTCCCTGTTGTTTGCTAAAACCTCATCAGTACCACCAAATGTTCTTTGATGGCATTCCAGAGGTCATGAGCAGACTCACAATGCAGAAGCCCAGAGTAAATCTCATTAGGAATAGCCATAGCCAAAATTCCATGGGCTTTTGCATCGATTTCAAACAATCTTGTCCTCATCGGAGTATTGCTCCTTTTCTTTGGAACCAACTGGTTTGTTTCCGGATCATTCACCATTGGCTAATGTGGTCCATGTACCACAGATGTCCAACAACCTGAGCTATTGACAGACAGGTGATGGAGCAATCTTCTCTGCCAATGTTATACTCATTCCTCACCAAGATCGGAGGCTTGGTAGAGGATCCAGTATTGAAAGGATCATTCGAAGAAGTAGTCATTGTGGAAAATCAGACAGATTCAAGTAAAATCACAATAAATTTATCTCAAAACCACACAGAACCTCAAATAAAACGGCCAGAAGCGATACACTCTCAATCTCTATAACAGATCCTTGCGAATTTTGCTAATTCGATAAACTTAGAGCGATTGAACAGTTTCAATGATCAATTGTTAGATCGATCAATGATTAACCCGCTCTGATACCATTTGTTAGGATCTCAGCCCTTGGTTTAATCGATTGAACAGATATAGCAGTGGAATAGCTCAGAATTAGACAAATTCAAACAAGAACAATGATATAAAACGATAAAAGAATTTTGTTATAGAGAGAAATGTCCGACAAAAGGAATATTGCATTAAGATTGTCGGCCTCAAAGGCACGATACAGGTGAGTCATCTTTCCTTATAAAGGAAAGAATGACGTAGGCTAATGTCACCTGAAAGTGACATGTAACCGTTTTATAACTACTGATGTTAACAACTACTGAAGATGTCAACAACTGACATCTTCTTACAAATGTTCCTAAGTGTTAAACATCTTATTTACAACTACTGAAAAACATAAAACTACTGAAACTACAACAACTGAAGAACAACCTCTTCAGTTGTTTACAAGTACTGAAAAGAAAAGTAAACAAACTACTGAAAGGAAAAGAAAACTACTGAGAAGAAAAACCATCACAACAACTGAAGAAGCCCTCTTCAGCTGTTGTCATCAGCTGTTAACATCAGCTGATGTCTTCAGTACTTGAACATCAGACTTTGTCTTTCAGCTGTTGATCTTCAGTCTCTGTCTTCAGTACTTGTTGAAGTCTTCAGACTTTAGATCTTCAGCTGTTGTCTCGGTCTTTGTCTTCAGTACTTCAGACGTACTTCAGCAGTTGTATTCTTCAGACTTTGTAGAACAGCTGATCAGGTCTTCTTCAGCTGTTGTGATGTCCTGTGGGACTTAGAGGTTTCTCTGATCAGGCTCATTGGTTCTTTTGGTCCAACAGCTAGTGTCAACCAAACGTGTATCGAGTTGCGGTTCTTGATCCTCTTCTAGATCCACCGTTCTACTACCAGTTCCTTCCATAAGGAATTTGGTTTCCAAGAACTCACCCTTTTGGCAACAAACTCCTTTTGTTGTATTGGATCATAGAAATAATATCCCATAGAATATCTTGGATATCCAATAAAGATACACTTAGTAGAGCGGCTTTCCAACTTGTTCGAGGTGGGAGTCTTCACATAAGCCTCACACCCCCACACCCTCAAATATGAAAATGGTGGAACTCTTCCATGCCATATTTCATAAGGTGTCCTTTCCACTTTCTTGGTTGGGGCCATATTCAAAATACGGGTCGCAGAGAGCAGAGCAAAACCCCAAAATGATAGAGGTAATGAGCTTCTAGCCATCATAAATCGAACCATATCCAATAGAGTTCGATTTCTCCGCTCAGACACTCCATTATGTTGTGGTGTTCCCGGTGGAGATAGTTGTGAGACAATCCCACAACTTCTAAGATGGTCCCTAAAAGCATCATTCAGGTATTCACCTCCTCTATCGGTGCGGAGAATTTTAATTGACTTATTGAGTTGATTTTGTACTTCATTTTGAAAGATCTTGAACATTTCAAAAGCTTCATCTTTATGTCTTAACAAGTACACATACCCATATCGACTATAGTCGTCAGTAAAGGTAATGAAGTATGTTTCATTGTACCTTGTCATAGGTTTAAAAGGACCACATACATCCGAATGTTTGATACCTAATAATCCTTTGCCCTTTCGGCTTTGCCACTAAAAGGTGCCTTGGTCATTTTACCTTGTAAACAAGACTCACATACATCAAATGAATCACATTCATTTGTTTTTAAAAGACCATTCTTTTGTAATGTTTGTATTCTTTTCTTGTTTATATGACCAAGACGGCAATGCCAAAGATAAGTATTACTCAAATCCGATTTGAGTTTCTTGGTACTAGTTTGGTACAATAAGCTATCATTCAATGTATTTTCATGAACCATTTCATAGATAACATTGATGGGAATAGCTTTAAAGTAAAACATGTCATTCAAAGTAACATGAATTTCATTTCCAATAAATGATAATACATATCCAAAATGTTTTAATAAGGCTACGGAAATAATGTTCCTAGTCAAACTAGGAGCATACAAAACATTGTACAAAATTACTTCCAAACCATTTGGAAGTTTCAAGATGTAGTCACCACGGGCTTCAACTTGAACTTTAGCCCTATTGCCCATATAGAGGCTAACATCCCCTTTGTTGAAGTTGCTACTTCTTTTGAACCCCTACAACAAATTGCAAATGTGAGCTCCACATCCGGTATCTAATACCCATGTGTTGGAGGATATTAAGTTTAAATCAATATGGATCATGTATGTAGTACCTGAGGTCTGCCCGACATCCCTCTTTGCTTTCAACTCTTGGAGATGGATAGGACAATTTCTTGCCTACTGTCCAATCTCCCCACACTTGAAGCATGGGTCATTAGAAGCAACCTTTTGCCTCTTCTCCTGTGCTTTGGGTGGCACCCTTGCCACCCCTTTCCCTTTTCCCATTACGGGTCCCTTACCCTTGGCAACTCTTGCCTTGGGTGTGGGATGAGGCCTTTGCTTGTTCCCACCTTCATGGATGGTGAGAACGGGTAAAACCCTTTTAACCATGGCCGCCTCGGCCATTTTTAGCATAGAGTGAAGCTCACCAATGCTTTTGTCCCAAGCATTCATGTTGTAGTTCAACACGAACGTCTCAAACCTTTTCGTAAGGCCATTGAGGATCAAATCCGTGGCCAATTCCTTTGAGACGAGACAGTTTAGCCTTTCGAGGCGGTCAATATGACTTTTCATCTTAAGCACATAAGATGAAACTGATTGGTTGTCATCCATACGACATGCATGGAACGCTTGAACCGTTTCGAAGCGCTCAACCCTCGCTTGCGGTAGGAACGTTTCCTTCAGTTGGGTTATCATGTCATAAGCTCCGTGATGCTCATACTCCTTCTGGGGATCCGAGTCATGCTTGCCAACATAAGGCAAGACACTTGGACAGAGTCCTCAGTGTACTTTTATCCAATCATTATAGGCCTCCTCATCATCCTCACTAGGTTGATCGGGGACAGTGGTCGTCTAAAACATATGATCGTTTCTCGTGCTTGAGAACGATTCTCAAGTTTTGATACCAATCGATAAAATTGTTATGATTTAGACATCCCTTTTAGAGAATCGCTCGTAAAGATTGGCGACATGGATGAATTATCGTCATATCATAATTATTGGTCGCCATCTACAACTTTAACAAAGATCATTTTAGTATTTCGATATTGTTATTTTAATAATTAATACCTTTTAAGGTCATTTTCATATAAAATCTAGAATCCAACATTACATTTAAATGGTGGTTAGGTGACCTTTATCCCACGATTTAAATTAATAAGGTGGTCAACGATTGACGATTGCAACCATTTGCAACTTCTAGAGGTATGGGATCGACTTGAAAAATCATATGTAAAGTCGGCATGTTAATCCCATCAACACCATTTGGAAAACATATTGAGGTGATCCATTTGACATGGTTTGCAAATCAAGACACCCTACTTACACACACGTGTGAGTTTGCCAAAATAAGCGGTTAGGGACCTTATCCCCGAATATAGCATTCTCACCTCAAGTCACAAGTTCCCTCAAAATGGTTAGGTGACCTTTATCCCACTAAGAGTTCCAAGTGATTCAAGTGTTGTATAAAAGGACGGTGTGATCTTATTTAATTTACAAAAGGTATGAGATATTATAACACAACTTAGAAAACATTATGTATACATATTGAATGTTTTCAAAACAAGATACCTTATGGTACATTGATTAAAACCCCTTTTTAATCTTTGAAATCATCAAACAATTTTAATAACTTTTATTACCTTTAATGATTAAAGCCCATTTAGATAGTTTGTTATGATCATAGAAAGGATAGTTAAGCAAACATCATATGTAAAGTCATCAACCACAATGCCATATCAAACAACCATGAATCAACAAAAGTAAGTGCATAACCATAGCATCTAAAGTGGCCACACTTGTTTGCCATCACAAGTGGGACCATAGGACATTCCTAAGGGTCAAAACACATCACAAAATTACCATGAACTCCCACTTGAACCGCATCCAAATGATCCATGTTTCTTGTGTTTCCCCTTGTGCTTCTAACACGTACCTATCATATTACAAATATTATCTCCTAATACAAGATTTCTAGTAATATGAAAAGTAACTATCTATTAGTACAGCCCAAAATAAATAAATTACACTTTAAACAAAGCACAAATAACAGATTATACAACCCAATTGAATGAATAAATACAACCATAATAAACATCCAAACAACACAAGGTCAAGGGCTAAGTTATGCACCATAATGAACAATGATCATATCATCCAAACAACAAAGAATCCCCACTTAAAACCCACGAAATTTCAGCCACATAAACTGAAATTTCAGGTTTTATCATGCCCAAACAAACACAAATATAACATAAATGTCTTTCAAAGTTTAGTCACAAGCAAGTGTGATATAACTTTGAAAGTTGGGGATTCATAAACATGAACATAGCAGCCCCTAAAAGGGGTTCAAAGTCCCATAAAACAAAATATAACAAGGAGAAAACAAGCTGGCTATCCACATAATCGGCTCTAGATGCCAATGTTGGGGTTTGTTAGAACAAGATTCATAGTTGACCATTTAACTTAGTGAAACGAAGCGAAAACAAGCATTATAACTTAGTTAAACAACTGAAAACTTTGGGTTTCATCTTGATTTAACAAAGTTATAAACAAACCCAAAAACATAAGATTTTTTATGTGAATAAGACTAGCATGTAAACACAAACATACATTATGGACAACCATAAGAGGCTGCCATAGACTATTTTTCAACAGCAAAAAGAAGACATGAAGAGGATGAGCTCCAAGAAACTACTAAGGCACCAAAGGAGGTCTCTCAAGCTTGCATTCCCCAAGCTATATGAAAACACCTTGTTGCTAGGAGTTCAACACCCAAAGAAAACCCAAAGAAGGGCTGCTGGAGATGTTTCAACTGTGAGATCTTCAACAAGATAAGAGAAAACCCTTCTTTCTTGAGGTTTTTGCATGTAAGAGAAAGAGAGGAGAGGAGTGAATAACTTGTGTGTAATGTTCGTTCTAAGACACTAGGGAAAAGAAAAGAATCCGCAATTGAAAGTGGGCGGCCGAATGCCCATTAAACAATGGGTTTTCCCCCCAAAACTTAAAACAAAATTAAACACATTAACAAGTCATTTATCTAGGTCATTCATATAATAACCCTTTAATTGAATACTCATACACACTCACTTATTATTTGATGTTATTTAAGTAACTTAAATAACATTACAAACAACATCTATTAACAAAATATCCATATAAATTGTTCAATCTCATATGCAACTTATTAGAAAACCCATTTTCTAAATTGGTGTATATATATTTAATTGAATGATCATATCATCAATTAATATTATTTGGTGTTTGCTAAGGTTGTTATTGGGTATGACCGACTTGGATCATGACGTACTAAGCACATCAATGTTCTATGTGTCTTGGGCATAAAGAATTCAACAATGTTCATAAGAAATTCGAGAAGGAAGTTCATGTTAAACACATGAAAAATAATATGACACAACATCAAAATGTGAAACATGAAAAACAACAGCTTAACTTTTTGACACCAAAATATAAAAATAATCAAACAAAGTGTCAATGTCAAAGTTAACAAACAATTGTTTAAAACTCTACAAAAGTATTGTGAAATATGTGATATGAAAAATCACAATACTGCCGAGTGCTATTTCAACAAGTACTGTCACATATGTGATATGAGAAATCATTCTACGGCAGATTGTTATTTTAACAAATACTGTACTTATTGTGATGAGAAGACTCATAATACTACAAATTGTTACTTTAGAATGAGATCACCTAAAAGAGGATTTGCAAACTCAAACTTGAGCAAAGGTTATGTTAATCCTCAATTTATGAGAAATCAAACTGATGAATTTCAAAGATTAACTAATCAACTTCTTTAGAATTGAGATTTTTCCAAAAGAACAATTATGTGATGTCTAAAAATGTGCAAGAACAATTCATACCAAGATCGGTAAGAATGACTAATAAAAAAGCTAGTCATCAATTCGTGTCAAAAATTGATCAATCAAAAGGTATGAATGCTTTCAAAAATAACTTAAATAATTTCCAAAACAAGATTGGTAAATTCATTAAGAATAAACCTGATTTGAATAATCTTCATTACAAACAATTTACCATTGTTGATAAATTTGGAAAACCCAAGACCATCTCGGCTTGGGTGGATATATCAACTTAAGTTTCTTGTTGTGTAGGTATGCCCAAGAAGACCACTCAATACATGGTATGTGGATAGTGGGTGTAGCCAGCATAGACAGGCAATCCTGCCTTGTTACAGAATTTAAGTTAAAAGATGGAACATGTCGCCTTTGGTGGTGATGCTGGTGGAAAAATAACTGGCGAAGGAACGGTATCAAATGGATAATAAGCTTTGACAAAGTCAACTTTTGCTCACAGTTGAACTTTAATCTTTTAAGTGTATCCCAAATTTGTGATAAATCATATTTTCTTTTTGATGATTCATTCTGTTATGTTTTGAAGCCAGGTTTTCAGATAAGCAAAGAGTGGGTAATTGGTACAGCTGAAAGGGATAGAGATGTATACAAACTAGATATGTCTCAAGTTGATCCTTCAACCGAACAACTTGCAATTGTTAAAGCATCAATGATGAAAGCCATCTTTGGCATAGACGTCTCGAACATTCAAATTTCAAGAATATGAACAAGCTTGTATGAGAAATCATGTTATAGGACTTCCATCTAAGAAGTTTGCAACGACTGATCACTGCTCGGCATGTTTAAAGGGAAAACAACACAGAGCGTCTTATAAGACCAAACTCATAAACGCAACTTCCAAACCTCTTCAATTGTTACATATGGACCTTTTTGGACCAACAATGTCAAAAGTATTGGACGAAAATCATATGTTTAGTTATCATTGATGACTATACAAGGTTTCATGGGTTTTCTTTTTGTATGCTAAATCTGAAATGGCTGAATTACTAAAAGAATTTATCATTAAAGTTGAAAATCAATTAGAAAATAAAGTAAAAATAATAAGAAGTGATAAAGGAACGAAATTTAAAAATGCTAACATTGAAATGTTTTATGCTCGGAAAGGGATAGCTCATTAGTTCGGTGCTCCCAGAACTCGTCAACAAAATGGAGTTGTTGAAAGGAAAATCAAAACATTGATTGAAGCTGCTTGTTCTATGTAAGAAGAACTCTAGAGGAGATCTTGGATCTTTCAGTGGGGACTTAGATTCTGACGACCTAGATGATTCTAGCTTAGACTACCCATTTTTATCATTTCTCAAGGATTCATCAATACGATTCAATGACAATGATCATGCTAGTTCAACTTCAAATCATTCAGTCTCATTTGATCAGGAAGGATCACAACCTATTCCTAATGATGGTAATAATTTCATGCAACCTGAGTCTGGAACATCATCCATCTCTAGTGATGTAGTTGATACTAGTAACTTTGATTACTTTATTAACTCACTGACTCAAGTTCCAAACTTTAATCCACATTCTTCTAAGTTGTTGCATCAGCTCTCCAACTTAAACCAATCAAATCTAGATGTTAATGTTCAATGTGATGAGATTCTAACATCTCGTATTCACAAGAATCATCCATTTCTCAGATTATTGGTCCATTGAATGAGAGAATAACAAGTAGTAAATCAGAACAGCAAACTTGAGCTTACTCTTGTTTTCTTTCTCAAATTGTTCCTAAAAATGTTACTGAAGCATTAAAGGACAATGGTTGGATAGAAGCTATGCAAGAAGAATTACTTCAATTTCGCAAACAAGAAGTGGAATTTAGTGGATTTACAGAAGGAAAAAATGCTATAGGCATGAAATGGTTGTTTAGAAATAAGACTGATGATCGTGGTATAGTAATAAGGAACAAAGCAAGACTTGTTGTACAAGGATACCACAGGAAGAGGGATAGATTATGATGTGTGTTTGCACCAGTTGAAGACTTGAATCCATTTAAGTTTTCCTGGCTTATGCTTCATTCATGAAGTTTAAGGTGTATCAAATAGACAGAAAGGGTGCATTTTGATATGGTCCTATCAATGACGATGTGTTTGTGAAGCAACCTCTAGGCTTTGAGGATGCAAAATTTCCACATCGAGTGTATAAGCTGAGTAAAGCTTTATATGGACTTCATCAAGCCCCTAGAATTTGGTATGAGACATTATCACAACACTTAATCCAACATGGATACACAAGAGGGAAAATTGTTCCAACTTTATTCATAAAGAAGGATAATGATGATCTCTTATGTGTACAAGTGTATGTTGATGATATCATATTTGTTTCTACCAGTTCAAAATTGTGCAATGAATTTTAATAAATCATGAAATCTTGGTTCCAAATGAGTTCTATGGGAGAGATTAATTTCTTTCTTGGACTTCAAGTCAAGCAAACTAACATGGAATTTTCATCATCAAGAGAAGTTGTTGACAAACTCTTGAAGAAATTTAATTGTAAGACTGTTAGCCATATGAACTCCAGCAGATGTTAACACAAAGATTGAACCTGATCCAAAAGGAAAATCTCTTAACCAAACGTTATACAGATCAATGATTGGTTCTTTGATGTATGTTACTGCATCTAGACCAGACATTATGTATGTTGTTTATGTTTGTGCCATGATTCAATCAGACCCAAAAGAATCACATTTAATTGCTGTCAAAAGAATATTCAGGTATCTCAAAGGTAAACAACCTTAGGGCTTGGTTTCCTTACGAGGGTAACTTTGAATTACATGGATATACAGATATGATAATGGTGGTTGTTGTCAAGATAGAAAATCTACTTCGGGTGGATGTCAATTTCTCGATCCTAGATTAGTCTCATGGCAATGTAAGAAACAAACAAATGTCTCTCTTTCAACTACAGAAGCTGAGAACATTGCTGCATGAGCAGGATGTTCTCAAATCCTCTAGTTGCAAAATCAACTACTAGATTATGGGTTCAATTTTCTTAAAACACCTATTTACATTGATAACACTGCAGCTATGTTCATTACAGATAATCCTATTCAACATTCAAAAACAAAACATATCCAAATTCGATATCATTTTCTCAGAGATAACTCTGAAAAAGGGTTGATCATTTTGATTCAAATTGCAACACAAAAACAATTGGCAGATCTATATACTAAAGCCTTCCTACCAGGATGATTTGAGTACTTAGTAGAATCAATTGGTCTTATTAATCATATGTGAATGCCCTAAATCAAAAGATTATCATAAGTGATACTCTCAATGTTAATTGCATGTTTTTCTTTTGGGTGTGTGTTTTCTTTTTCTTAGAAAAACCAAATACAAAAGCATATATAACAAAATCCAAAAACAGAGTCTTTTTCTATTTGTCTGCTCCTTGTTTTTGAAAAGAATTTGTTTTGCAATATGTGAGAAATGATAGTACATTAGTGAGATCATTTGCATATTTCTCATTAATAAAGTCTGACATGATGAGATATGATGTGTAGACACTATCATGCTATTATACTAAAACAGTAAATTCTTGTGATTACACTAAATATGTATTCATCTGAGTACTTTTAAGATGTTTTGGCTTATCAAATTGACTGTTTGTTGAGTAACACCACTCACACCTGATGGTGATGTAATTAATCATGAGATCTGTTACAAGCATCATTTCACTTCTTTGTTATGAGTCATCATAGACTGAAGTGTTGAGATATCATTTGTTGTAAGTCATTACAGACCTGGATATTCTCTTTGATGCAAAAGATACCAATGTGCACAATCTATTCAAATGGATAGTTAGAGCTGATCAAATGGTTATCCATGACCATTCTCTATTCGTTTAAGTAACATGAGCTCTGATTACACATATGATTTAGGTAATAAGTTGAGTATGTGATCTTGCTTGCATGTCTTGATAATAGTTGAGCTCTCTAAATATAACCTAATCAATCCAAGAATTGAAAAAGTAAATGAGTTGATATTATGTCAAAAACACTCATTGTTTGTCCTTTGATATTGTCTCTCCTTTGCTCTGATATCACTAACCTGGAACACACTTGATTAGGATTTATTCACTGTCTATGACTATCCATAATTTTATTTTAATATGCTGATCTTCATTGATATGATCTCACTGTAGACATTAATTCTTCTTGATATTAGATTTTGATTTGCTTTCATTTTGATTTTATGCATGTTTTATGTGTGTGAAGGCAATGTCACAATGAATTGTGTGATCTTATTATGCTACCTTAGGAAACTTATAAGTGTTTCAAATTAAAAGTTTAGGGGGAGTAATAAATGAAAGAGTTTCTTAGAAAATCAAAATCAAAGAAAGTTGAATTGAAAGGATGATGCTATATGTTCAAAGTACATGTGAGTGTGATCATTAAACTTTTGAAAATGATAATATGAACCTATCTAAAATTGCAAGTGGAAATGCTTCTCTCAAAGTTGAGAAATAGAGATTGATTATGTTTTGAGACTAAATGAAGGGAAAAGAAAGAAAGAAAAATTTCAAAAGTTAAACATCAAGTAAAAAAATTGAATTTCTTGAAAATTTTTGTGTGAAAAATGTAAAAAGTTCAAAATTTGAGGGACTAAAATGAAAATTTTGGAAAATTCAAATTTATGCTTAAAATGTTTAAATATTAGTATGAAATATTACTAATATGTTTAAATAGTGTGCACGTGAAGAAGTGTGAAAAACACAAGTGTAAGACTCATGAAAGTCAACTCAAAGTCAAATCATGCGCCTAAATAGTCTTCGTACGTCTAAATAGGGCATGGTGAACTTTCAGGAATTTATAGAAGTGTTGGGCATTTTTCATATTCCCATGCGCCTAAACAGTTGCAACAAGTCCAAAAAGTTTAACCAAGTGTTTGGGCGTTTCATTAATCCCATACGCCTAAACAGTGATAAATGAGTTTGATTTTATACAAAGGTGTAGACGTTTTGAATGTCTCTTGCGTCTACACAGTGTTGGTGTTGAAAGGTAAGTGAACTTCAGACGACTGAACAGTGCAAAAGCACCTAAACAGTGCTTATGCGTCTGTACAGTGCTCACGCGGCTGAACAGTTCTCATGCGTCTAAGTCCATACGACGAAACATTGTTCATGCGTCTCATTAA
Organism: Flaveria trinervia; assembly: GCA_025506515.1. Classification (NCBI taxonomy): domain Eukaryota; kingdom Viridiplantae; phylum Streptophyta; class Magnoliopsida; order Asterales; family Asteraceae; genus Flaveria; species Flaveria trinervia. Next base: position 74,738,025 of record CM046444.1, read on the forward strand.
TTTATGAATTTTAAGGTTTCATACGCACAAACAGTGCTAATACGTCTAAAATTTCACTTAATATAAACAGAGCACTTACACTTGTTTTCTCATTTACACTCAAAAATTCCTCTTAAAAACAAAGTATCTGAAATATCGACACTCGGTTTTCATCAATCAAGCAGATAATCAAAGTTTAAACAAATGTTGTGATTGTTAGATAGTATTTGAGTTAGTAACATAAGTGTGTGATTCAAATCAGTGAATTTTGATTAAATCTTCATGATTCTCATAGGTGTTCGATGCTATTTGGCCGTTCGAAGCCTATGACATTCAAAGTTAAACAAATCAAATTTTAACATCATATAAAATTGATCATAGATTGTTGATGTATATCAAATTCTGAGTGATTTGATATATTGATTGTGTATTAACATAAGAATGAAGTTGATAAGAAAATCCTCGGTCGAATTTCTACGAAGGAAGAAGAAGAAGATGAACAGACATGTGAATATTTTTGAAAATAAAAATAAAAATAATATTTTTTAATAAAAAGTAGAAAAAAATCAGAAATCAAAAATGAATAAATGTTAAATTCAAAATAAATAATTCAAGTATGTCACAAATTAAATTCACAAGTAAAACAAAATAAAAATCACAATTTAAGTTGAATTTAATTTCCAAAACATAAATTCTTTAATCTTTCAATGTTCTAATATTTTATTTTATTTTGCAGATGGCAGCTTTAAAGTTCGAACCAAAAGATAATGTTGCTGCATTTCTAGATGAAGACAATAGAGAAGCGGTGGGTTATGAAGAAATGATACGATTTTGTGAGAACTAATATGTTTATGCAATGTGTGCACGACCAATGATTAATAAAAGACTGACCAAGAAATTCTAGAGAACTGCTAAAGTTAAAAGAGATGATGAGGGAATAAAGTGTAACGGCGTTCATTACTTCTGACAGAATGCTTGAAGTTCTCGGAACAAGCAATCAGAACTGCTCTCAGACTTGGAGAAAATGACCCGGAAGATGTATCTGAGTATACATTCAATGAATGTGGAGAAGTGTTTATACAAATGGGTCATCCAGATCATTTTCCAAAGAAACAATTTTTCGAGCAAGAGTGTACAAGCATTGGAAAATTACGTTATATCTTTCAACAATGCATGTCTAAACGTAGTGCTGGTTGGGACTCATTCACTGTAGACATTGCATCTCCGATTATTGCATTAGCCACAAATAGAAGATTTAATATGGCTAAATGGATATTGATAGTTCATTTTCAATCTTGAAAGAGGAAGGAGACATAAAACTTAATGTATCCTAGATTTCTTCAAATGCTCGTAAATGAAGAAAATCGAGATCTTTATGTTGAAAGAGTTGAAGGTGAAAAATTACAGTTGGAGCATATGTCTGAATCTTTATATAAAAGATTATCAATGATCATCGGTGCTCAAAACATTCCTCTATTTGATTATATAAGTAAGTATCTAATGATGAAGTTGATATAAAACAACAACACTTCATTTATCTGAGATGAACCTATAGATCCTAATGATCTCATTGAGAATGTTGTTGAAGTTATGATTGATGATGATAATGAAGATAGTGATGATGAAGATTCTGAAAGCTCATCAACTGATGAAGATGATGATGATAAGGATGGTGCAGCTAAGGCACATCAAGAATCCATTGAAGAAATGATGAAGATGAGGTAAATGAAGTTCAAAACATAGCGAAGAAACTGTGCTAACGACAGTCTGATGATACTGTTATGAAGTTCAAGAGATGAATTCATGTTGGAGTACATGAAGAAGGTCACAAAATCAAACATTTGATTTTGATTTTATGCATAATGTGTAATATGAAACAGTATTTCAAGTTGAGAAAAATGAAGAATATGAAGAAATTGTTGTATGTACAACTAAATTATTTCTGTACAAACAGAAGAACTGGTGGATGTTGATGGGATAGAAAATTTGAAAGAAGAGAATGTAGTTTAAAGAAAAGAAAATTGAAGAATTAAAGGCTGAAAATGAAAAACTGAAGAGATGAATATATCTCTTGAATCAGAGATTAAAAGCTAGAAGGTGAAAATGCAAAGCTAAAGAAGAAAATGTTGAGAAAGATGAAAAAATTGTGATGTATGCAAAAGATAAAGAAGATGTGATAAGAATTTTGAAGTGATGATAAAAGATTATGATATACTTGAACAAAAATTCAAGAAACTGACAGAAGAAATGAAAAACTAAAAGAAGAGTGTTAAAGTCAAAAGAAGTGCAAAAGCCCATATCACCTGAACAAATGATTAGTGCTGAAATGAATGTTGCTGACGAAAATCTTGTAATGGATAAAGGAAAAAAAAATTGATGAGATTAAAGATGCAAGTTTATCTTAGTCAGTTTCAAAAGTTCAAAGAATTGAAGAAAATGTTGAAGAGCAAACCACACATGAACAAATTGAGGCTTTGATAGATATTGAAGAAATCTACAATGATGATTGGTATGATGAAGTTTTGAATGATGAAGATATTGATGAAGCACAAATTGTAGCTAATCTCTCTTCACAAGAACAATTTCAAGATCAAGAAGAAGTACCACAAGATTTTGAAGAAAGATATAATTATCTTGTGAGGGTGAACTATAACAGAGTATTTTGGATGGACTGACAGTTTCTCAGATTATGATGAATATGAGAAGTGTATTGCAATAGAGTCAGTTGCACCAATTAATCCAAATGAAATTGTGATAGAGCATGGTGAATGGATCAGAGAAAAAGAAAGTATTAATGTAGAAGAATTACCAAGCTCAGAGCATCACCATCCTGATCCAGATAGTATGAGTATTCTAGCTTTAAGATCATGGTTGCAATCTAGAAACTCTCCGTGGAGAAAATTGAAAAGACTACAATATGTATCATTAAGAAATCTTGTCAGAAGCTTCCAATAGACAGAAAAACAAACGAAGAAGATGATTATTCTTGATATAGACAATCCTCAATATTTAGAGATTACAAAAAGAACAAGAGTGCTAAAACCTCAAGAATCAAACAAATGGCAAGAAAGTCAAATGCTTATGACAGTAGAAAAGAATTGATTAAAATGTTTTCAAGTACATAAAAGCAAGCTTACAAAGCATCATCCGAACAAATTTAGATTTTTGATAATGCTAGATCCACAGGTGATTTAGTGAGAAACGTATTGCAGAAAGGACAATCAGTTGCTGAATTGTTGAATGCTATGATTGCTCCGGATTTTACAAATCAAGTAAAAATGATCGCATGGAAGTACAATGAGATCTTTGATGCTTTCTTGATAAAAAGAGTAAATGAAATCTATGATGTATATCACTTTTACTCTTGCATCATTAAGCTTCCTATGCAAGATTTGAAGGACTTGAATAGATTACCTCTGATCAATCCAAGAGATTCCAAACATGGTAAAATGATGGTAGAATTACTAAGAAAAGGTATGGATCACTCATGTAATTTTCTTCAAACTAGATGCGATCAAGAAGATAAAGAGTACTTTGCTACTATAAAGAAAAACAAAAGGCTCAAAGGAGTGCAATCTGAAGATGAACATTTTGATGAATTTTATGATAGTACTTTGAAAAGGTAACAACTCCTGGTTTGAAAGTGATTTCAGGTAACCAGAAATCAAATCAATTCTCAGGTGGTTTTATAACACTGAGACGTTTGAACCTAAATTGGTTCGAAATCATGAACAATGGGATGAAGACATGATTACTCTTTTTGGTGCTTTCAAACTCAAACTGTTACATCTAAGTTATATTTCATTTTTGTTGTACAAAAGTTTGAGAAAGTATTCTGTTGTGTGCAGAGCAAGACAAGAAAATTTCATTTCCATAAGCAATTGATGAGTGCAGCTATGGAAAGAATATCATTGAGAAAAGCTCTTGCTTATGCAAACATTGTGAAGAAAGATATCAAGGATATTGAATTTATGAGAATCTCAAGGAAAGGTGTCTTAGAAGTATACTCAAGGAAAGTCCAAACCCTATTGAGTTATATGCAAACATTGTCATCATGCTTATCAAAAGACACGTTGGAAAGAATGAACATGATGGAGATAAAAACAAATGAAGTTAAACAAGAACAAGGCATTCTTGCAAGAGAAATTCAAGTCTACTATTGTAAAGGCTTTGAAAGAACAAGAGATATACAAAAAGAAGCCAATGTTCAAGATAAAAGAAGAACCAGAAGACTTCTTGAATGAAAAAGATTGAAGATAGAAGATGAAGCTCAAGATAAAGCTGAAGGAAAAGATTGAAGATTTTGAAGACCGAAGACCATGTAAATCTTAGGGGGAGTATTGTTAGGACTCTAGAAAGATTAACATGTTGTCTTTATGTGTCTTTTTGATATTTGTAATAGTATAGGTACTATTTATGTAATTGTTAGTTCCTTTGTGTTTCATTATATATAGCTTAGACTGTTAGTTAGTAAGAGAGCTGGTGAGAGAGTGAACGAACTACTGCTCATTACTTGTAATTGTCTTTGCTTGATATTAATGAAACTGTGAATTTTGTTAATATCTTGTTTAATTCGATTACTTTGTATGTGTTTTCTTTGAATTGTGTTCATATATCATCATAGATTAGCTCAATGATCCTGCCAGATGGTTTTGACCTTATGATCAAGGTAAATTTTCTATTTAATGATAAAGTCTTTTTTATTTGGGATGCCTCATTTTATGAAGTAAGAGAAAACCCATGTAAATCGTGAAAAGTCATCAATGATCACCAACAATAATGTTTCTTTCAGTACTCATGACATGAGTTGGTCCAAACATATCCATATGAAGTAGCTTCAATAGAGTATTGTTTGTGTTCACCAGCTTGGATTTATGAGAAGATTCGTGTGGTTTCCTTGAGGCACGCTGAACAGTGATCAACAAAATGAAATTCTTTGAGGAAGACCAATGACATGGTTTTCTTTGACCAATCTGTTCTATTTTTAAAGTTTGTGTGCCCCAAACATCTGTGCCAAAGTTGTGACTCATCAAATAATGCTTTTGACAAAGACATGTTTCTTCTTTTGGTGATGCAGAACACAGGTTTAAAACAAAAGTATTATTCTTCCTCGAGGTATTTAGGACAACCCATTCTTCAGAGATCTGAAATCTAGGTTTCAAAATGTAGCAATGCGTGTCTGTAAAGTGAGTTGAATATTTCTTGTCACAGATCTAGACACGCGTAACATGTTGAACTTCAGTCATTCATAGTAGTTCCTTGTATATGCTTGAAGTCATGAAAGAAGAAACGATCTCCAGTCATGTGTCGGAACATCCACTATCCACAACCATAAGCTATTGGACCTCTGTGGATGAACCTGCAAGCATAAAAGAACTAATTAGAATGTGGAACCCAAGCCATGATGGTCTTGGGTTTCCTGTTCTTATCTATTATGGTGACTTCTTGATGCCTTCCTCTAAATTATGATCTATTAGAGGTGGCCTTGGAGATTGCTTATGATATTTTGTTGGAGTCTTCTCATCAACATCAATAGAAGAGTCAGATGAGTAGTAAAATCTTTGATCTCTATTCTTTTGAAGAAATTTAAACCATTTTTGATTTTCAAAAATCATTTTAGGTTTTGAAAAGTCATACTTTTGATTGATGTAATGGTTGCTTCTTTGTTCCACATTTCTTTTGTTTTACTCTTGTCATTAAGTGATCTAGATGTCCTAGATTGATTGGTGTGCACATGACTCCTGACTTGTGTTTTGCCTGATGATGTTGTTCAGATGGGTTTGTTTTGGGGATTTCTCAATCCTTTCTGATTAAAATAAAAATCAGATGTATTATGATTGTTCATATCACAGATGGAACAATATTGTTAAATAACAGTTTTGGTTGAGTGGTTGTTCATGTCACAGATAGAGCAATATGATTGTAAAAGCACTCTTTTGTTTTGTGATTGAACATATCACAAATGTCACAATAATTTTTTGTTGCTTGAATCAGATTTAGATTTATGGTACTCAGCTGATTTTCATTAGCTTCTGAGCACTTTATTTTGCTTAGGGGAGGAATCAAGAACATCCTTATTTGTAGTTGCTTCACAAACCTACTATTATTAACTGTTTTTGGCTGATTTTGTTTCCTCAACGATCAACATGTTCTTTGTTGCACATATTAAAACCTACTCCTTGTTTTGATCTTGGCCATTGTGGATCAGAATGAATTTTAACTTCTGAAATAGGTGATCTCTTATGTTTCTTTTATAGTGAAACCTTTTCTGATTTGCTTGAATTATTTGGAGATTTGCTCTCATTATCATAACTGCTTCCAGCAGATGGTTTCACTAACTTCACAAACTTTCTCTTTCCTTTTGAATGGCTGGTATGAACTTCACAAAAGAAAAATAGCCTCGATTGGGATGATAGTTTAATGACACTCACTATCTTTTCTCAACACTCTTTAATATTGATTAGAGGACCTATTTGATTTTCTCCTCATTTGTTTCAATATAAACATCAGGTTTGTTTGAGGATTAGTACTTGTTTTACTATAGGTTTTGGTTCCACAGTTTTAGGTTCAATTTCCTCATTGAGTGTGACAGATTTAGGCATGACAGTGTAGTTGTCATTGTATGGTGGAGGACATGAACTATACCCAATTCCAGACATGTTCTTTGGATCCTTTTGAGAATCAAGCATCTCTTGCAGCTTGACTAAAGACAGTTGAAACTTTCAAGTTTCACTTCAGTAAATGTATGTTCAGCCTTAGATTAAGCTAACTTTTCAATCAGTAGCTCATTCTCAGCTGAAAGAGTGTACTTTTCACCATGTAGTTTTTTAGTGTCAGAGATGAGAGATTTTATTTTAATTTCAAATCCTTTTACCTCTCTTTTCATCATCTCTGACTTCACCTTTTCTTCTTTTATTTTATCTGCAAGTTTATGGTTATGCACTCTATAACCTTGCAATTCAACAATTCATTTTTCACTACAAAGGTTAGATTTTACCTTAGTAGGAATTGGAGATGGACCATCATTGATGTGAGCCATAAGTGCATGATTTTCAAATTGAGGTTTTACTTCCTCAGCATACAGGCTCCAGTCACATACTCCATCTTGTTTGATCACAATAGCATTTCCAGATGACTGGCTGCTTCCATGAGCTTGATTAGTCAATTGAGGTTGAGTGTGGTATAACTGTTGTTGTTGATGATGATACTGGTGTTGATGATTATTGAAATGAAAGCTTGAATTTGGTTGTGAAGATGACTGGCTTTGTGAATTCCTTTAGAAGTTGTTTGTTCTTTTGGGAGCATTGCATTCCCTGGAAAAGTGGCTAGTCATGCCACAGTTGAAGCACTTCACCTTGGACTTGTCATATCCAAGCTTTGTATTTTCATTAAGGCTTAGCTTTCTTCATTTCTGAAAAATTCTTTGCTCTCATAGCAATCATGGCCATTTGCCATTGTAAATCCATATCTTCCACATCATCTCGATCCATTTCCTCCAGGTCTTCCTGTATCAGATGTGCAGATGTGAGTCTTCCTCCCAAATAAGCTTCAAAACTTACAACAAAGGCATTGTAAGTAGCCTTTTGTTCTTCTGATCTTGAATCATCATGGGTGTTTGGAAGAGTTGCTGAGAATCCTATCGATTGGTATGATGTTGATGGCTTGTTGATAGATGGAGCTGCAATGAATGCAGTGGTCTTGACTTGATCCCTTGAGGATAGAAAATCATCTTTTTCAGTAATGAAGGCATTTTCCACAGTATGAGAATCCGATGGAAATTTGTATGCTTCAATCACTCTTGGTCCTCCTAGATTTCTGCTTCTTTCATTAAGCTCTAATGCTTCTATTTTTGCTATCATGATATCCAAATTAGTACTCTCAAGATCAAGAGTATTTTTAGCATTTTCGCATTCTGTTTCCAGCTTTCAGGATGGCCGTGTAGCATTCTTGTTCAACTTCTTGACCTTGTAGGTGACTGCTATTATCTTTAAGTCATTCACCAATTGCAAAAATCTATGGAGTTGTTTAGAGATGGACTCCCCTTTGGAGTGATGAAACATTTCATATTGATTAACAAGTTTATCCTTGTTAATTTCAGCAACTTCACTGCTTCTTTCACACATGATCAGCAGAGCATCCCATACTGCTTTGGCAGTTCCATATTCTTCTAATCTTTTCGGCACATCCATCTTGAGTGCTTGAGTTAGGGTAGAGTAAGCTTTCATATCAATCTTGATTTTCTTGTAATCTTCATCATCAAGAGTTAGATCTTCATGGGTATCCTTGCTGTCTTGTACATTGCAGCTTGAACTGCAGACAAAGTAACCAGAACGTGTGGTCCCTTGTAGATTGAAATCCAATAATATGGATCTACCTTGTTTAAATTCAGATTTATGTTTAAGAATTGGTGGTTTTGGAGTATGACCAAGTTCTGAAAAACTATGTGAATCCATTTTAACAAGGTGTGTTAGTTTGTATAAATATAGATTAGATAAGTTTTAAGATTAATTAATCCAAATCATTCAATAAATACTTAGCAAATCAGATCTGTTAATGGTTTTTGGTTTCTGTCACATCTTCTGTTCTTTGTATGAATCTATAGGTTTCGTGTATAGTTCTTGAAGGTGAGAACATGTTGACAAAGTTATTTTTAAGAGTATTTTCTGCAGTTTACTAAATAGAGATGATGGAATACTCTATTAGCAACTCAATCACCAATTCAATAAAGTTATGTTCAGGTCTTGGGTAGATCTGAAAAAGAACCGAGAGCCAAGCCTGATACCAATTGAGTGGGTAGTGAGATTGAGATTCTCACTTAGGATCGAATATAATCATTGAGTAATGATTCAATGGTGGAATCATACAATCAAGAAACATTCAATAGAGAAGAAATACTCATAAATGCTTTGTATGTATTAATAATGGTGATTGATTACAATAACTGTAGGCTTTAGCAAGAAAAGTAATAATGCCCCTAAAGAGTAAATGACAAAATATATTCTCATTTTCTATTTTCTGTCACCTCATGTATGAGGTTTTCTATTCTATTTATAGGCAGACAAGATGCATTTTTACAGAATGACTAAACTACCCCTAACCTATACATTAGAACTAGTCTAAGGGTTGATCCGCATTTTTTCTGGTTCATCTGCATTGGCAAATGCGGATGAGATGGACTTGATCAACATTTCTTCACTTGATGATCTGCATTATTATATTGGTCATCCGCATTGGGTAATGCCGATGAACAAATACTTGTGTGCATTCTTGTCCGATCATCCGCATTGGCAAATACAGATGAATAGAATCTTGTCCGCATTACTTTTGGTCTTCCGCATTTGTTAATGCGGAAGAACAAACACTTGCCAACATTTGTTCTTGCCTTCTGCATAAACAAATGTGGAAATCCAATACTTAATCTTCTACTGTAGAATCTTTATCCGCATTAATACTTGGACTTGTGGGAATCCAGCAGAACAACCATCAACTCACCAATTGAATTGGCATGAATGACCCTTTCAGGGTGCAACAGTCCCTCTTTCCTTATTTGATACCAATCCATGAAAACAAGATATACTTTTAAAATATTAGCACGTTCGAAGGAAACCAATCTATGATGGTTATATTTGAATCATATCAACTTTCTTAGTTTCGCATTGTAGCATCTGCTAAAGTACAAATTTGCATTGTAGCTTCTACTAAAGTACAAGGTTCGAAGGTTGTTGATTTGTATGATTCTATCAACATGTTAGCACTATTTGTTGTCTTTGGACCTTGTTGACTTGTCTTCATGACAAATGTGGAAGACATGATTTGCCTTGAAAAACCTCATGTATCCAATAGCCAAGTTAGAGCTCAAGTCTCAATTCCTTCATTTGCCTTTTTGTTTTGAAAATTCAGATTTCATGATTTCGTGTTTTACTCCCCTAAATTTACGATTAATGATGAACTGATGAATTTATTATAAATTTATCGAGTTGAATAGCATGAAAGGCCTTTGTCTGTCCAACAGAACTTGAAAAACTTTAACTAAAAGAAATTATATACATGCATATTTAACCATAGAATAGGATCATACAATGACATTAAGCATCTTCCTAATTCAATTTGTTTGATGAAATTAGACATAAATCTAGTGCTGATTGCAAGAATAATGTTTCACATAAATTCAACCAAGAGTATAATTTCAACTAGGCATGTTTTTTATCATGTTTTGTTGTTGATTGAAGATAGACAAGTATGGGCACTACATTCAATTCACATTAGAGTTTGTCCTCCGTTTGTGAGTCAATTCATCACTTTTTTACACTTAGTGAGTATGTAGTTTAAGCTATAAGTTCTATCTTGAGACATATAGAAGTATCATTAATGTTTTGTTAGAAACACTCTTAAGTTAATATACAGTTGATCACAATGGATTCTTTTGAGATCTTAGATATGGTCATCATCATCTCACCAGATCTTTACTTTTGTAAAACAAAGACACCTCAAACCAAGGTCTTCATTTACACAAAATAGAGGGATTGATATGTTCACTACTTGGTTACTAATGTATAAACCCAGGTCTTTCTTTACAAAAAACAAATGGAATATGATTTGCAAAGATAGAAATTAAATAATGTTGTTACATATTATGCTTGGGTGAGTGATTTGATCACATTAGTCTAAGACTTGCTTGCTTGATTCCCAAAATGGAATTTTCCATAGACAGTCACCTTTTCATTATGTTATGTATGCACTTAGTATATTTCCCACTCAAGCTAAACCTTTTCACAAATCAATGCACTTTTGATTAATTTATATTGAAAGTTAAAACTCAAGCAAGTTGCAAAGAAATAGTGTTTTATCATTTCCTTTTAATGATATGCTAAACAGAAAATAAAATTAACTGAGACAATAATTTTGTTTTTTTGACTGATTTTATGTATGTTTTTGTATACTACACATAATTATATACAAGGACAGACTCAATTTTTTTAGATGACAAATGATTAATCTAAGTTAATCATGCCCAAAGATTCAATCATAAAATTAAATCTAACTAAGACGAAGGCTTTAGTGAATACATCAACAAGATGATTTGTTGCATCCACTTGATTAACTTGATTAAACCTTTTTCTGAACAATCTTTTAGAAAATAGTATCTGATTTCGATATATTTTGTTTAATTTGTTGCACTAGATTTGCAGTGATAAACACAGCAGCTGAATTGTCAACATGAATTGGTGTTTAACGAAAATTGTAACCATAATCAAGTAATTGGTTTTGCAACCAAAGAACTTGTGAGCAACCGGCTTAAGTAACTATGTACTAGACTCAGCTGTGGATACACATATTTGTTTGATATTTGCACTGCCAAGAAACAAGTCTTGGTCCTATTAATTGATATCCACTGGTTACGGATTTTCTGTTGTTGTTGCATCCGCAAAAGTCACTATCTGAGTATGAGTAGAGGTTGAAATCTCCATCTTTGGGATACCATAGACCAAGGGATAGTTTCTTATGAGATATTTGAAGATCCTCTAAGAACATTCAAATGGGACTCTTTAATAAATTTATTTCCATGTAGGATTAGGTATAATCTAGTCAATAGTTGATGTTGGTGACTTGCTTGAAGAAGTATCAACAAGATTGTACTTCTTTTCTATTTGATGAATATACTTTTTTTGATAAATGAAGATGCCATATTCTTGCTAATGAACTTGTAAGCCAAGGAAGAATGCTAATTCTCCCACTGAACTCATTTGAAATTCAGATTTCAATATTCTTTCAAAGTTTTTACACAATATCTTGTTTGTTGATTCAAAGATAATGTCATCAACATAAATTTGGACTACTAAGAGATCTTGATGTTCTTGTTTGCGAAAGAAAGTTTGATATATTGTTCCTTGTTTATGTCCATTTTTTAGTAAGATAAATGATAGTGTTTCATACCACTTTCTAGGAGCCTGATAAAGGCCATACAAAGCTTTGCCAAGCTTGTATACCCTATGTGGATAATCAGGATCCTCAAAACCTAGACGTTGTGAAACGTAGACCACTTCATCAATTCTCCCATATAAGAAAGCACATTTTACATCCGTTGGTAAGTTGTCAACTTCTTATTGTAGCATTGTATGGGATCATACTATGACATTAAGCATCTTCCTAATTCAAATTGTTTAATGAAATTAGACATAAATCTAGTGCTGATTGCAAGAATAATGTTTCACATAATTTCAAGCAAGAGTATAATTTCAACTAGCATGTTGTTTATAATATTTTCTTGTTGAATGAAGATAGACAAGTATGCACTCTACATTCAATTCACATTAGAGTTTATCCTCCATTTGCCCTTCATCACCTTGAGCACTTAGAGCCTTTGTCTCTTTGCTCGAAGAAGTAGTTCTAATCGTGTCTTTATCATGACGGTTGATGGTAGGAAACGGGTTTCCATTTCTAGTTTTCTTGTGCTTTACACATTCATGTTTAAAGTTTCCTTTTTCACCATAGTTGAAACAGGTGACTTTGGGTTTGTTAAAACCAAAAGTCTTATCTTTAGTGGCTACTAGATTTTGCCCCGTCTTCTTGACAAACTTCTTAGATCTTCAGACTGCACTAGCCCATGCCCACATGATGTCCATTCTTTCTAGCTCATTCTCATCAATTTTCTCGTAATCCACAAGACGACAATTTCCAATCTTACCAGCAACTAAACCATCATAAGATTGTACAAGAGTTGCTAGAAGAGCCATGTGCTCCTTAACAACTTCCACTGTGACATTACCAAGATTCTTGGTCTTCAACTTTGTAGTATTGGCCTCAGGAACTATGTATTGGGTTCTAGACGACCCTGATGTTTGGGTTCCTGAAGCAGTGGTTTGGGAAGGAGCAGGAAAACTAGACACGAATGTTGTTTGTAACCATGCTCCTGAAACAGCTGGAGTGGGAACTGAGTTGTAAAGTGAAGTATTCTGAACATTGGATCCTTTCTTGGACTTGTATTTCATTCTTAGTTCTTCCTCCCTTAACTTCAAGATGAAGTCATTTATGTCTAACGTTGCATGAATGTCGTTCTGTCTCAGATTAGATAGAAATGAATCCCACTTCTTAGGCAAACCTTGAGCAAACTTGAATCTTTATCTTCAATGGATGTGGTCACGACATGAGTGTGCAGCTCACTCATCAGATGATAGAATCTGTCAATAATATCATCAAAGCTCTCATTTCCTATCAAAGAGAAGTTATCAAACTCCTTCTTGAGAGCTTTAGCCTTCAATGGCTTGATAGTTGCATTTCCATCATATCTCTTCTCCAATGCCTCTCATAACTTTTTAGCCTGCTTGTTCTCAGAGAACTGATGAAAGATATCCTTCAGTATCGATTGAGTCAATAGGGTATATACTTTCTTCTCAGCATTGAAAAGAATCTTCCGAGCTTCACTCATTACACCCAAGGTTAACTTGACTCCATTAGCACTAACTAGTACCGTGTAACTAGTCTTTATGGATGCCCAAAGATTGTGATCAACTCCATTTAAATAGATCTCAAACCGCTGAGGATATTCATCTAACGTTGATAACTTAGGTGGTTTGTTATGATTTCCAATCTCGTTCTCAGTTGAAGGTTCTGGATGCGGGAGTCCTTTCCAGCAGTAAACGCAACAAATTGATCTTCCATTGCTTTAAACTTTATGCCTTTAGAACAGGATAGTTTCACTCGTGCGAATGGACAATGAGTATGGATCACTCGTGAGAATAAAGGGTGCGAGTGAATTCAATCGCGCAATTGGATTCAGTTATGCATATGAACAAGAAGATTGGAATCAAACGACTGGAGTTGTTTAGTCGAGCGAATGAGGGATACGACTGAGTTTAGTCAAGCAAATGGAGTATACGAATGAGTTCAATTGTACGAATGAGCTAATCGTGCGACTGAAGGCTCCTGTTTTTTGTAAAATAGAAGATTTTTGACACTTTGACATAAAATACTATTTTCTTAGGAACCCTAATCTGTCGTATAATGAAAAAAAGAAACTTTAACGCCTACAAACATCAAAAACACCTTTTGAAGCAAAGTGGTAACTCTTTTGATTAAAACGTAAGTTTTTGACACCAAAACTAATCGAATCAAATGCAAAATCACGAGCCCAGGCTCTCATACCACTTGTTAGGGACGGTGTACGTACGGAGTACTAACGGATTCTGCGTTTTACCATATCAAATAGTGCGAAATCTTATTTGATTAGCGATCCAATTAGTGAGAACAATAACTCGATCGATATAAGAATCAACTAAATGTTAAGAACGAGTAAGAATCAATCAAGATCAAACTATGAACTTGGACAGGCTGTTTGGGACGATTTGGACGGCTAGGGTTTATGTGTATTCGAAATATCTTTGAAAGTGTTATGGTTTTCCATGAATTTGGTGGTATTTATAGGTTAGCAGTTTCCATTCGTACGAGTGAACCATTAGCATGGTTCATTCTTGCGACTGAATCATGCGATTGATCTATACGCATGACTGAAGGTTCAGTCGTGCGACTAAGTAAATCTTATGTCTCAATCATACCGCTAATCCAGTCTTTTGGTTCAGTCGTTCGACTGGTCCATAAGCATGATATATTCATGCATTTGGTCCATAAGTATGGACCATTAGCATAAATAATCACCCGACTAAGTTGAACACATTACTTAATCATTATTGATAAATAAACATCAAAGCATATATTATATTTTATTTAAGCATTGAACTAGGAACATCATGTATCGACAGTTGGTTTCTAATGTATAAACCCAAGTCTTTGTTTACACAAAACAAAGGGAATATGATTTGCAAAGATAGAAATTACAAAATGTTGTTACATAGGGTGCTTGGGTGAGTGATTTGATCATATCACGATAAGACTTACTTGTTTGATTCTCAAAATGGAATTTTCCACAGACAATCACCTTTTCATTATGTTATGTATGCACTTAGTATATTTTCCACTCAAGCTGAACCAATTCACAAATTAAAGCACTTTTGATAAGTTTATATTGAATGTTAAAACTCAGGCAAGTAGCAAAGACATAGTATAATATTATTTCCCATTAATGATATGCTAAACAGAAAATCAAATTAACTCAAAGGCTTTAGTGAATAAATCAGCAAACTGATTTGTTGTATCCACTTTGATTCAGTAGATAAAACATTTTTCTGAACAATCTCTTACAAAATGGTATCTGATTTTGATGTGTTTTGTTTTACTATGTTTCACCGGATTTGC
The DNA here is from genome assembly GCA_025506515.1 of Flaveria trinervia. Taxonomy (NCBI): domain Eukaryota; kingdom Viridiplantae; phylum Streptophyta; class Magnoliopsida; order Asterales; family Asteraceae; genus Flaveria; species Flaveria trinervia. The sequence goes on from CM046444.1 coordinate 74,753,253, forward strand.
AGTGATGAACATAGCAGCTAAATTGTCAATATGAATTGGTGGTTGACGGAATTTGTAACTATTAGGTCTAGGATAAATAGATCTAGTCCATTTTTATAGGCTTAGAACTTGAATTAATATTTTTAACGAATACTTGTAATTCATTATTATGTATGCATGAAATGTATAGGTTACCCATATATGTGTGTTGATTTATGTATGTTTGAAGGGAAAACTTTATAATTGGCAAAATCACCAACTCAAAGAAATATCAATGGATGAACATTTTGTTCTTCCATAGATATGTTTCTTACAAGTAAAATACATTTGAAGATCTTTTGCGGATGAACAATCAGCTCAGGATGGAAGAACAAGATTGCATCGGAAGAACAAGATTGCTTCAGAAGAACAAATATCTACGGAAGACAATATCCTGCGGAGTCCAAACACTTATATTTAAATAATACAAGTGTTACAAGTCAATAAGAGAGTTGTGCGAATCCTAAGAGATCCGGTGTTTCCTTAACGGAAACACACGTGCCCATATATATGGATCCTAGGTTTCACATCAACCAGACGGCTTCGACGGAAAACATCCATGAAACAATACAACAACTAAACATCACATCAAATCACACGAATCAAACCCTAGCAGCCGTAACATCATCACACACTCAAATCAATATCATTCATTCATTCATTGTTTACTCATCTATAATCATTAACATGTTTTTAATGAAATACATTTGAATTGAATATTTTTCTGATCATTAATTGTGTCCCATTCATTGCGTTCATCATATTCATTAATCATTATTGATATTGTAAATTAATACAAACAATTGAACCAAGTTAACGTTGATTCTGGAAATGTTGACTTGACTTCAATTAACACTGATAATTCCTAATTGTGATCCTTTGATTCACAGGTGGTATGAGAGCCAAGTGCTTGTTGATTTAGATCGATTGATCTATCAGTGTTATTTGTATTTAATTGTTTACTGAATTCTCTAGATTTGTCTGTTTTTACTGATTGGATCTATTATTTTTCTTTTGAGCAAATAGTTTTGTGTGATTAGTGATTCGTCGTTCAGCAAGCACAGTTACATTTCTTTATTAACTTGGATCAATATTCATATCAATTCCCTAGCAGATCTTAGTTATTGATCAACATTAATAAATTGTTCATATCCATTGATCAAGTTTATTAGTTAAAATCTTAGATCTTAACTAATCACGAGAAAGTTTGGTGGATCATCTTATCAACCTCCAAAGTTGGAAACAAAAGCCGATTTTAAATCCTGGAAAATCAAGTTCAGGAATCATGTAAATATTATAGATTTGGACTTAAGTATTTCAATAACAGAAGGTACTTATATTCCACCCAATCTTGGGTCGGATTATAATGCCAATGATCAACCCATAAGTACAAAGATATGTCACCTGATGATATTAAGAAGGTTATAGTTGATATTAAAGCATACAACTTGCTTGGTATGGATTTACGTGAGAAATATTCATCACATGTGTAAATTACAAAACAACAAATTCCTTGTGGAAGATTTTTCATACCCTCTGTGAAGGGACTGATAAAATCCGAAGCATTAGGAAGGACACCCTTCATTCACAATATGTAACATTTCATCATATTGAGGGTGAATCAATTCCTTAATAACTCCATAGGTTTATGCAACTTGTTACAGAAATGAATATTTTGGAGTTGAAATGCACAAATGAGGAATTGAACAAGAAGATGCTCCATACTTTACCATAAAGTTGGAAGCAAACTTTATCCATGTTCAAGAACACCATAGTCCTCAAAACAGTTGGTTTAGATACTCTACTAGCTAAAGTTAAGGCTCTTGAAATGGATGACAAATCAAGAAACAAGAGTGTGAGAACTCATGTATCACCATAACACTTTAAAGAAACAAGAAGTGCTGGAAGTGCCTTTATGTCCAACAATGATGGTGATAACTCTTGTACTTTGAGTGAAGATGAAGAGGAAGTAAGTTTCTATGCTTCAAAACCTCCTACGAAATCTTCTCAAAGTATGTCAAGAAAATATAAAGGAAGAACTGATGATAAAAGAGATACATCATTAGAAAAAGCCTTCAATCAATAATCAACCAGAGTCCATCATTGTCATTTTGTACTCTAAAGAACAAAAGCAGCATTTGCAGCTTTCAGTTCAAGTTTTCAAGCTTACTTGGGAAGCTCATTAACCTCTACCAACATGTGCCAATAAGACTTGGAAGAACTACCTACAGATGTAGTGGAGGAGATGGATCTATAATGGCGAATGACAATGATTGCCTATAGAGCCAAACAATATCTCAGAAGAAACAAGAATTTGGCTGTTGCAAGTAAATCATCATGGAGTGGTGTTGATAAGTCAAAGGTAAGATGCTTCAAGTGCAATCTCTATGGACACTTCTCTAGTGAATGCAATCAACAAAATCCAGACTCAACACAACATCTGCAACATCAGTCTAAACAAACATCATCATCTCAAAGATCGTTCAGGAAACTACAACTTGCCAACTCATCCCCACCAGCCACTAATACTTCAGCAAGAACAAGCAACATAAAATAATCTTGGTTGATTATTCTTCAAGATGGAACCTGTTACTGGATTATGTATGAGAAGGATGTCTTGGAAGAAAATCAACCTTTAATGGCTCACATGGAAAACAAGGTTTCACCCATAGCAAGTGAGGTAAGAAAGAGATTATGTTCATCAATATGTGTTGAGGAAGTAGAGAGATATAGAGTCCATGCTCAACAATTGGCTGATAAAATTAAAGTAACAATGATTTTGAATGAATCTCATGTAAGAGAAAATAAATTATATCAAATGAAAATTAACTCTTTACAAAAGGATTTAGATATAATTGTTTCTGAAAATTGCCGTTTAAAAGCACAAGTTGAGCATCTGACCACTTCCTTAACTAAATCCATGCCTGATCATGCATCAACTGAAGTGAAACTTTAGAAGTTTTAAATTTCATCTCAACAGAATGAGAAATTATTAAATTCTCACATTTAATCAAAGAACAGGTCTGGATTGGGATATTTTGTAGCATATATTATCATGTATAGCGTGTCCGTCGCTTGACGAATAGTCTAGGCTTAGTGTAATACACCTGATATGTTGTAAACACATGAAACTGAGTCATTCTCAAGAGCATATACAAATGAGACTCAGTCGTACGACTGAGCCATGCTAATGGACCAGTCGTGCGACTGAGAGAAGCTATTGGGCCATTCATAAGACTGAACCATAAGTATGGTCCAGTCGTACGATTGAACCATACGCATGGCCCAATCATACGAATAGGCCGAGTCACATCTGATATGGGCTGAGGCCTATAAATACCAGTTTTATTGTTTATAGAGGTAAGGGTTTTGAGAGTGTGTCCGGGGCCTAAGTGTTGCCGGATGAGAGGGGAGAGCATGCTCAATCTCCTCTTGCCAAGAGTCATGATTCTTCTGTTTAACGAGCTTGTAATCATTAGGTTTTGTCAATGAAACCATTATATTATTGTTCATTCTCTTGTTTGTCTCTTGGTTTTCATTTTTTTCCTTCCCTCAAGAACATGCTCGGATGTCAACCGATCCAACGACTTCATAATTGGTATCAGAGCCGGTTACTGCTAGAATGATGTAACAATCATTCTAGCAATCCAAGCTCTTGATTTCTGGATCGATTTCATGTTCTTTGATGTTAAAACCACTTCGTGTTCTTCGTGTTTTGCTCAGATCTTGTTATGTGTGTTGTTTCATGGTTAAAATCAAACTCGGAACCACGTTCTTATCACCCTTGAAGACCTTATGATGTCTATTTTGTTTCAGTTCATGTAGAATTCATCAGATTAGGGTTTTTTAGCAGCCATGGCAGCTACAGATCTGAAAAATCTATGTGTAGATCCGCTCATATGACTGGACCATGCGACTGCACTAGTCTTATATCCAGTCGTGCAACTGGACCAGTCTTATGTCCAGTCATGCTACTGGGCCAGTCTTATGTCCAGTCATGCTATTGGACCAGTCTTATGTCCAATCATGCTACTAGACCAGTCTTATGACCAGTCGTATGAATATATCATTCGTATCATCCATTCACACGATTGTGATATTTGTCCTCCATGTCATACGAATGAACGGTGTTCCAGACAAAAAAATAGAAAAATAAGGTCTGGGACTGCCTCTTGCACATCAAAGCACATTCACCCTGAGGTTCTTTTATCAGATAAGTTCCATGGATACCCCATTATTCATTGGACTTCTAGAATAGATGAATATAGTTACAATACAAAAAAGAGAAGAGAAGATGTTAGCAGTCGGTGCTGATTTTGAGGGGTAGTCAAGTGCATCTGACTATTTATGGCCCAATCAAGTTATATTTATCCACAGAGAGAGGATTCTGATTCTTATGGAGAATCCATGTATAGAGAAATTGAAGAAGCTATTAGAAAGTGATGATTTGAGTTGGTTTCTGATGATGATTCTAAGTGCATGCTGATTTGTTTGAGAATGTCAGCTGTGGATTGGAACCATCTACTTTTTGCCCGATACACCATATGAGGACGCTAGGAGAGCACAATATTTATATATTCGGATATGCTGAATTTGAGAGGGAATTTCTCTAGGTCTTAATGTTAATGAGGTTAGCGTGTGTGAAGATTGGAGCAATGGAAAACTGTTCATGTCATTTTGTGGAAAAATCAGTCATATGTGGAATCTTGTTGCTATGATGATGTTCTGCAAAGTAAACGAAAGCTATTGTGCCTAAATTCATTTTCAGGGATACTATAGCAACCTGACGGATCAACAATGTTGGCTAATATGATTTTTCGTTTGATTCTATTGGAAAGCAGAGCAAAGATTAACTTAAGATTGTAAAAGGCGTTATCTACTATTCGCAAGCAGCATCCATGGGGGAATTTGTTGGAGCATATATTGTCATATATCGCATGTCCGTCACTTGACGAATAGTCTAGGCTTAATGTAATACACCTGATATGTTGCAAACACATGAAACTGAGTCATTCGCAGGAGCATGTGCGAATGAGACTGAGTCGTACGCCTGAGCCATGCTAGTGGACCAGTCATGCAATTGAGATATCCTATTGGGGCATTCGTAAGACTGAACTATAGGATCTTATATGCCCAAGACACATACAAGATTGATGTGGTTAGTAAGTTATGATCCAAGTCAGGTCATACCCAATAACAGGCTATACAAACACTTATTTATTGATGAGATCATACAATAAATGTTTGACACCTATTTAGAAAATTGGTTTTCTAAATATTGCTATTGTGATAGAACGTCATTATGTGGATAAGATGTTCATGAGATAATTTTATGTTTCATTATTTAAGTTGGTTAATAATGAAATATAAAAGAGTGTTATGTTATAAAATTAAACTATGTTTTAATTTTATAAGTTAGTTAATTGAAAGAGTGTTATAAAAGTAAAGGATGAAAAGGGTGAGAAAATTTTTTGAACACCCAAAACTCAGCCGCCCAAGGGCCTTGGGAACTTCATTTTGGTCTTGTTAAATGCAAGACTTAATTAGCCATACACTCTTTCATGATTACAACTTTAACACTCTCTTACTCTCTCACATAAGCAATAGTCTTTCTCTTTTTCTTCTCTCAAGATTTTCGAAATCGTTGGCTGATTTCCAAGTGATTATTGGCTGAACTTGAAGCTACTTGTTGGCTGAAATTTTGGGTTCAAGAAGAGGGATAAGGCTTGGTGTAACACTACCTAGCAAGTAAGTGTTTGGAAGGCTTGTGGGTATCACGATTTGAGGTCCTCCACCTTGAAGGATTGCTGCTCAAAAAACATCATCATCTTCAAAGATTTCGACACTTTTGAGCTGCTGAAAGGTAGTTTATGGCAGCCTCTATATGGCTTTCCATAATGCTCGTTTTATGTTTACCTTGCTTGATTATTCACATAATATGATCCTTTGTAATATGGGTTTGTTTTATACATATATTATTACCTAAAGAACATGATTTTTCAGTCTTATAATCATGTTTCAAAATATATATCCGCTGCGTTTTTTCCAGAAAGTTTAAGAGGTTAAACTTTGATTTTATCTTCTAACAAACCATTCAATGGCATCAAGAGCCAGTTATGTGGATATCTTTCTTGTTCTTGTCCTTTAAAAATCGGTTTTAAAGGATGTTTATCAACTCATTAGAGGCTGTATTGGTTGATTCAATAAACCCCATGTCTTTCAAAGTTATATCTTCATGCTTATGATTAAACTTTGAAAGATAGGAATGTCAATTGGTTGATATGTTTGGTTGTTGTTTGTTTGGACAAACAAACCCTAATTTTCAGTTTATGTTGGCTGAAAATTTGGGGTTTGATGGGGTTTATTTTGTTTATTGTATGATGTTTGTAATTGTTCAGTTGATAGTGCATAACCTAGCTTAGACCTTGTGTTGTTTGGTTTGAAAGAATGTATTTATTTGATTATATTCATTCAATTGGGTTGTAAATTTTGTGCTTGTAATTTATCTATTTATTCATTGGGATGTAATAATAGATTAGGAGTATTTTTCTTTTACTAGAAAATATGTATTAGGATATATATTTTGTAAAAGAAGATGCTCGGCAAGGAAGCACAAAAGGTAGACACAAAGTGGACTTGAAGCATACGGATGCGACATCAAGTGGGAGATCCATTGTAATCTCTATTTTGTGTTTTATGGTAACCCTTAGCAAAGACAAAGTGACCACACTTGTGATGGCAAACAAGTGTGGTCACAATAGTAGCTATGGTTATGCACATGTGGTTGTTTATATTATGCTTGTTTGATTGTGATTTTGTGAATGATTGTGTGATATTTGGATATGATAAACAATCTTAATAAAAATGATCTTAACAAGCTAATATAAAAATGGCTCTTAATCATTAAGTGTTAATAAATGGTTATTAAAAGGATTAATGATTTCATAATAAAATACGTTTTATTAAAAGAACCATAGAGTACCAAGTATTTGTAAGCATGCAATTACAAGGTACATAGAGTTTTCAAAGTCTAGAATTAATGAAAACTTTAAATTCTTTACCAACAAGTTTAACACCGTCCTTTTGCACAACACTTGAGTCATTTGGAAACTCTTAATGGGATAAAGGTCACCTAACCATTTGGAGGGAACTTGTGAGTTAAGGTGGGGATACCACATTGGTGGGATAAAGGTCACCTAACCACTTATGTTGGTAAACTCACATGTGTGTGCAAGTAGGGTAACTTGATTTGCAAACCATGTTAAATGGATCACCTACAATATGGTTTTCGAATGGTGTTGATGGGACTAACATGCCGACTTTACATATGATGTTTAAAGTCGATCCCATACCTCTAGAAGTTGCAAATGGTTGCAACCGTCAATCGTTGACCACCTTATTAATTTAAATCGTGGGATAAAGCTCACCTAACCACAATTTAAATGTAATGTTTGGTTCTAGATTTTAATATGAAAATGACCTTAAAATGCATTAATTATTAAAATAGCAATATCGAAAATACTAAAATAGATCTTTTTAAATTTTGTAGATGGCCACCAATAATGATAATCATGAAAATTCATCCGCGTCCGCCCAATCATTACGAGCGATTCTCCAAAAGGAACGTCTAAATCATAACAATTTCATTGATTTGTATCGAAACTTGAGAATCGTTCTCAAGAAAGAGAGACGATCATATATTTTAGACGACCCTATCCCCGATCAACCTACTGAGGATATTGAGGAGGCCTATAATGATTGGCTAAAGTACATTGAAGACTCCGTCCAAGTGTCTTGTCTCATGCTGGTGAGCATGACTCCGGATCTCCAAAAGGAGTATGAACATCACGGAGCTTATCACATGATAACCTAGCTCAAGGAAACGTTCCAACAACAAGCGAGGGTTGAGCGCTTCGAAATGGTTCGAGCACTCCATGCATGTCGTATGGACGACAACCAATCGGTTTCATCTTATGTACTTAAGATGAAAAGCCACATTGACTGCCTCGAAAGGCTTAATGGTCCTGTCTCGAAGGAATTGGCAACGGATTTGATCCTCAATGGCCTTACCAAGAAGTTCGAGACATTCGTGTTGAACTACAACATGAGTGCTTGGGACAAATGCATTGGTGAGCTTCACTCAATGCTCAAAACGGCCGAGGCGGCCATGGTAAAAGGGTTTTACCCGTTCTCACCATCAATGAAGGTGGGAACAAGAAAATGCCTCATCCCACACCCAAGGCAACGGTTGCCAAGGGCAAGGGACCCGTATGGGGAAAGGGGTGGTAAGGGTGCCACCCAAACCACAAGAGAAGAAGCAAAAGGTTGCTACTAATGACCCATGTTTCAAGTGTGGGGAGATTGGACATTGGGCAACAAATGTCCTGTCCATCTCCAAGAGTTGAAAGCAAAGAGGGATGCCGGGCAAACCACAGGTACAATATACATGATCCATATTGATTTAAACATGACATCCTCTAACACATGGGTATTAGATACCGGATGTGGAACTCACATTTGCAATTTGTTGCAGGAGTTCAAAAGAAGTAGTAAGTTCAACAAAGGGGATGTTAGCCTCTACATGGGCAATGGGGCTAAAGTTCAAGTTGAAGCCCGTGGTGACTACATCTTGAAACCTCCAAACGGTTTGGAAGTAATTTTGAACAATGTTTTGTATGCTCCTAGTTTGACTAGGAATATTATTTTGGTAGCCCTATTAAAACAATTTGGATATGTATTCTCATTCGTTGAAAAAGATATTCATGTTTCTTTAAATGATATGTTCTACTTTAAAACTATTCCCATTAATGGTATTTATGAGTTGGTTCATGAAAATAATTTAAATAGTTCATTGTACCAAACTAGTACCAAGAAACTCAAGTTGGATTTGAGTGATACCTATCTTTGGCATTGTCGTCTTGGTCATATAAACAAGAAAAGAATTCAAACACTACAAAAGAATGGTTTTTTAAAAACAAGTGAATGTGATTCATTTGATGTGTGTGAGTCTTGTTTACAAGGTAAAATGACTAAGGCACCCTTTAGTGGGACTAACGAAAGGGCAAAAGATTTGTTAGGAATCATATATTCGGATGTATGTGGTCCTTTTAAGCCAATGACTAGGAATGGTGAAAGATACTTCATTACCTTTACCGACGATTATAGTCGCTATGGGTATGTGTACTTGTTAAGACACAAAGATGAAGGTGTTGAAATGTTCAAGATCTTTCAAAATGAAGTACAAAATCAACTCAACAAGTTGATTAAAGTTCTCCGCACCGTAGAGGAGGTGAATACCTAAGTGATGCTTTTCAAGATCATCTTAGGAGTTGTGGGATTGTCTCACAACTCACTCCACCTGGAACACCACAACACAATGGTGTGTCTAAGAAGAGGAATCGAACCTTATTGGATATGTTCCGATGATGATGGCTAGAAGCACATTACCTCTATCATTTTGGGGTTTCGCTTTGCTCTCCACGGCCTGTATTCTAAATATTGCCCCAACCAAAAAGGTGGAAAGGACACCTTTTGAGATATGGCATGGAAGAGTTCCATCCCTATCATACTTAAGGGTCTGGGTTGTGAGGCTTATGTTAAGACTCCCACCCCAAACAAATTGGAAGTCCGATCCACCAAGTGTATCTTTGTTGGATATCCTAGAGATTCTATGGGATATTATTTCTATGATCCATTGGAACAAAAGGTGTTTGTTGCCAGAAAGGGTGAGTTCTTAGAAGCAAAGTTCCTTATGGAAGGAACTAGCAGTAGAACAGTGGATCTTGAGGAGGATCAAGAACCACAACCCAATGCGTGTTTGGTTGAAACTAGCACTCAACATGAGGATGTTGAAGATGATCAAGTGGTTGATCAATACACATAAAACGTTCGCAGAAGTGGTAGAAATAGTAATCCACGTGAAAGATACGGATTTTTCATGGATGGATGCTATATGGTAGATTCAGATGAACAAACCACATACCATGATGCAGTGTCCAATTCAGATTGTGACAACTGGCTCGAGGCCATGAGCGTTGAGATGCAATCCATGCATGACAATCAAGTATGGGAATTGGTTGTACCACCTCTTAACTCAAAACTAGTTGGAAGTAAGTGGTTTTCAAGAAGAAAACCGAGATGCATGGAAACTTGGATACTTATAAGGATAGACTTGTAGCAAAAGGTTTCACTCAAACTCGAGGGGTTGACTATGATGAAACCTTTTCACCTGCTGTGATGCTAAAATCTATTAGGATATTGTTTGCCATAGCTGCTCATTATGATTATGAGATTTGGCAAACGGATGTCAAAAATGCTTTCCTAAATGGATATCTTGAGGAAGATGTCTATATGGTTCAGCCTAAAGGTTTTGTGGATCCAAAACATCTTGATGAAGTATCCAAGTTAAAGAAATCAATCTATGGATTAAAACAAGCATCGAGAAGTTGGAATCACCATTTTGATGAAGAAATAATTAAATTTGGATTCATCAAGAACGCTAATGAAGCTTGTGTATATAAGAAAGCTAGTGGGAGCATCATCACTTTCCTAGTATTGTATGTTGATGACATACTACTATTTGGAAATAACATTCCAACCTTGGAAAGTGTAAAAACCTGGCTTGGAAGTTGTTTTTCCATGAAGGATCTTGGTGAGGCCGCCTATATTCTCGGAATAAAGATCTATAGGGATAGATCAAGGCGGTTGATTGGATTAAATCAAAGTGCATACATTGATAAAATCTTGAAAAGGTTCAAGATGGAGAACTCTAAGAAAGGTATGGTACCTATTCAAAGAGGAACGATATTGAGTACGACTCAATGTCCTAGCTCCAAGGATTAGCAAGATAAAACGAAGGCAATCCCATACGCATCTTCTATTGGATCCATCATGTATGCAATGATATGCACTCGACCGGACGTGCCATGCAAAATCCTTGAAACAGTCATTGGATGGCTGTTAAGAACATACTTAAGTACCCACGCAATGATCTGGTGATAAGGAGGACAAAAGATATGTTCCTAATCTATGGATGTGGTGATGAGGAACTCGTTGTAAAAGGTTACACGGATGCGAGTTTCCAAACCGATCGTGATGATTCACGGTCACAATTGGGATATATTTTCATTCTGAATAGAGGAGCGGTCTCTTGGAAGAGCTCCAAACACGATGTGGTGGCTCTATCAACTATAGAATCAGAATACGTCGCCGCCTCATTGGCAGCTCAAGAAGCTGGATGGTTGAAGAAATTCATTGCCGATCTACGGGTTGTCCCTTCCATTCAGGGCCCCCTAGAGATCTTTTGTGATAACGAGGGTGCGATTGCCCAAATCAAGGAACCTCGTGCTCATCAAAACACTGGGCACATTGAGCGGAGATTCAACTACATATAAGATGAAGTTGAAAAGGTAAAGATATGTATTCGCAAAGTTCACACGGATCAAAACATTGCGGATCCTTTCACGAAGCTCCTTGAAAAGGCAAAGCATGAAGGTCATACTTGTGCCATGGGACTTCGATATTCTAGTGATTGGATTTGATCTGTAATTTTGTATTTGGATATGTGGAACTTTTTATTATTTGAATAAAATTATTTGGTTATAATGTTTCAATTAATATTCCAATTTATCATGTTTAATCCATGAATAAATTGTTTATTCTAAATGTCCGTACTCGTTCAGACTTGTGGAAACAAGTATGAGGGTAAGATTATTATGAATTTGGATTGGTAGAATTTCATATGGATGAATATAGAGCAAAAGGTTGCTACCAAGGTTCATAGATATTTGTGGGATGCAATATTGGACTGACCTACATCTCAAATATTACTACATGGAATCTTCCTCATTGATCATAAGTAATTTTGAGTAAAGGCGAACATCATTTGGTAACCTCTGACTTGAGATACATATTGGGTCTTGATATTTACCAAATATTATACTTTGACTCAGTTTTTCGCTGTTCTGAAATATGGCAGTACATAAGTCTGAGTTCAGGTATGATATAAGGTAATTGTGAGAGACGTATGTAGTCAAGAACGGATTTGTCCCTCTTATTCGTTAAGAGTAAGATGTCTAAGGCCTGATAAAGTTAAATCAAGGAGAATGATCACTCTATGTCTCTGGGATTTAACATGACACTACCTAGCAAGTAAGTGTTTGGAAGGCTTGTGGGTATCACGATTTGAGGTCCTCCACCTTGAACGATTGCTGCTCAAAAAACATCATCATCTTCAAAGATTTCGACCCTTTTGAGCTGCTGAAAGGTAGTTTATGGCAGCCTCTATATGGCTGTCCATAATGCTCGTTTTATGTTTACCTTGCTTGATTATTCACATAATATGATCCTTTGTAATATGGGTTTGTTTTATACATACATATGTCATCTAAAGAACATGATTTTTCAGTCTTATAATCATGTTTCAAAATATATATATCCGCTGCGTTTTTTTCAGAAAGTTTAAGAGATTAAACTTTGATTTTATCTTCTAACAAACCATTCATGAACCATAAGTATGGTCGAGTTGTACGATTGAACAATACGCATGGTCCAATTGTAAGAATGGACCCAGACGCATCTGATATCGGCAGAGGCCTATAAATACCAGTTTCATTTTGTATAAAGGTAAGGGTTTTGAGTGTGTGCCCGGGGCCTAGGTGCTGTCGGATGAGAGAAGAGATCATGCTCGATCTCCCCTTGCCAAGAGTCGTGATTCATCTGTTTCACAAGCTTGTAATCATTAGGTTTTGTCAATTAAACCATTATATTATTGTTCGTTATCTTGTTTGTCTCTTGTTTTTGTTTCTTTTTCTTCCGTTAAGAACAAGCTCGTATGTTAACCGGTCCAGCGACTTCACAGGATATAATGCAGTGGTACCTCCTATAAACAATAATTATGTTCCTTTGCCTGAATCAATAACAAATAACATGTCAAATCATTTTGTGCGAAGCACCGATGTAGAAACAAGTCCTAATCAGCAAAACATTAATAATAAATCCTACATGAATGAAACTGAGTCTTTTGAATCAGAAAAGATTAATCAAAAGGATTCAGAATTTGATTTTGATGAGTGTAATGACTTGGATGATTCTGATGAACATGCTGATGATCTTCTAAACAAGGGTAAGAATAATATGTTTGAAACAAATATTGCAAAAGTGATTGAGTTAAGAAAGGTACCATTACTCCCCCCTAAACAAAGAAACATGTTGAAGACTATCTACAAGAGAATATCTCAATTAAATGAAGGTCTTCAAGAACTGAATACACAACAAAAATCTTCAAATGAAGTTAGTGAAAAGTGTGCCTCCACTGAGGAAAGACACAAATCATCCATGGAAAAGGAAAAGAAAAGGCTGTCAGCTAATTTACAGAAGAAGAAACCCTCTTCAGTAGAAGTTAATACTTATTCAGTAGATGATCTACGAAAGAGGAAGTCAACAACAAACAAATCAAAGCTCCACAAGCTGGAAGAGGAAAAATCAACTTCAATGCTGAAAAAGGATGCAAAGCCTCAGAAGTTGGTAAACAAGAAGAAATTAACTGATTTTGACAAAGAATCAGATGAGATGTATTGCAAATGGTATGACATGAAAAACCATAATACTGAAGATTGTTACTCTAATAGTTATTGTTCTGTTTGCGATATGAACAATCACATGAGTGCTACTTCAACAAACATTGTGCTATCTGCAACAAAAATAACCATTCAACTCAGGAATGTTATTTCAACAAAAAGAACAAGACAAAAGGCACAAAGAAGAAACGATCAGATAAAGCTGAATCAGACACTCAATCTACTGTATGTGAAAAAGATTCAAAAATCAAGAAGTCTTAACAAAAACAAAAGGCAAAATCAAAGGAAAAAACATCCACTAATATTCATCCTTTGAAGAAAATAACTACATTCCAACAATCAAAAACATCTCATAAAAGGGAGAATTTGACTAAAATGAAAACAAAGCCTGATGATGCATTCTTTGATTATTTTGAAAACGGAATTCATATACCACATTCAGAAACAAAAGATAGTGAAACATTCAATAATCAAGATTCATTATTAAAACCAAAGCCTCAAACCAACAAGAATAAGTTAAACAAAGAAGAAGTTGAGAAACAAGAACCTAGTTCATCAACATCTCCTTCAACAGAATCATCCTCACCTAAAACAGCTCAAAATGAATCAAACAAAACAAAAACTGAAACTTCAAGACTTATTCATGAAGGAGTAACTATTTTAGACACTACCGAAAAACCTAAGATTATTAAGGCTTGGGTTGTCAATTCTAATTGATATATTTCTAAATACAGGAACAATCCTGCAGAGCTGACAACAAGTGGTATGTTGACAGTGGTTGTTCCAGGCATATGACAGGAAACTGTTCACTTCTCCATGTCTTTTAACATAAAAAATGCTTCTTATGTGGCATTAGGTGGGGATAAGAAGGGAGGTAAATTTGTTGGTGAAGGAATGGTAACAAATGTTGTGCTTAAGTTTGAGAAAGTAAACTATTGTCAAAATTTACAATAAGTGTGTCTCAAATTTGTAATCAAAATTATACCACATTGTTTGATAACACTAACTATTACATTCTTAAGCCAGGTTTTTCTGTTCCTGAAGATTGGGTCTTTATTAACGCATCATGAAAAGGAAACACTTATGTTTGGACTTGAACAACAGCTCACTCACAAGACATGAAACATGCCTCCTATCTAAGTCATCAGAAGATTAATCTCAATTGTGGCATAGAAGGATTATCCATTCTAACATGATGAACATGAACAAATTGGTGAAAATTAACTTAGTCATTAGACTGCCAAAGAAAGAGTTTCATTGCTCAACTCATTGTTCTTCTTGTTACAAAGGAAAACAACATAGAGTGTCTCATAAATCCAAAACTGTCAATTCATATACTACACCACTCAAATTGCTTTACGTGGATTTGTTTGGTCCTACCAATGTGATGAGCATTAGAAAGAGACAACATTGTTTGGTGATAGTTGATGATTTCACTATATTTACATGGGTATTTTTCTTAAAAAAAGAGTGAAACATCATAAACATTAATGTACTTTGTCATCAAGACTGAGAATCAACTTGATGTAAAAGTTCAAATTTTTAGGAGTGATAATGGTACTGAATTTGTCAATTCTAACTTGCATACCTTTTGCAGGACCAATGGTGTTGCAAGGCAAATCAGTGCACCAAGAACTCCATAATAGAATGGAATTGTTTAAAGAAGAAATAAAATACTTATTGAAGTAGCCAGAACAATGCTAGCAGACTCACAATTGCCTATCACCTTCTGGTTAAGGCAGTGAATACTGCACGCAATGTTCAATATAGAACATTAATGGTAATAAAACATAACAAAACACCTTATGAGCTTTTATTTAAAAGAAACCTTACATAGGATATCTTAGAGCTTTTGGGTGTCATGTAGCTATATTAAACATAAAAGAATCATTGGGAAATTTTTCAAAAAAAGCCTATGATGGTTCTTTGTTCGATATTCTTCAACATCTAAATCTTATAGGATCTATATTCCATAACATAACATCATGGAAGAAAGTTCTAATGTATCTTTTGATGAATATGTATTTACCAAATCAGTTAAAAGATCATCATGGTTGCTTGATATAGATGCTTTAATAGAGTCATTTAACTATGGTTATTTGAAAAATGCACGAACTAATCTTACATGCTATCCATTAGTTCCACCTAATATGAATGAAGTGACATTATCTGCTCATCCTCCAAGGATTCACACATCCTCGGATTGGAACAATTCATCAGCAACTACTGAAATTGCATCCGTAGATGTATATTGTGCATCCAGAGATGTGAATGTTGTCTCTGAAGCTGTTCCATGCTCTCAAGAAGATGCAACAAACATTAGAAATGTCTTATCAAGTCCTCTCCTATCATCCAGATAAGTTTCTATAACTCCTATGGAAGAACAAAATGCTTCCACAAAAGCCATAACAGCTCCTACGGAAGACACTCATTATGCTACTCATGTTCAACCTATGGAAGATCATTCAACACCAAATGTTGAACAGTTTGAATACTTCCTAAATTATCAATTTGGTTTCGATCAGTCTGCAACAATGGATATGACTAACTTGTAATCATATATTCCAGTTGAATCAACTTCATCAACAAGAATCCATAAGACTCGTCCAATTAACAACATCAATGGAGATCTTGCATAAAGAATTTCAAAAAGCCAAAGTGGTACTGCCAACATGTGTCTTTTTACTTGCTTTCTTTCACAAGTGGTTCCTCCAAACATCACTACTGCTATAAAGGAAAATAGCTGGATTGAAGCCATGCAAGAAGAGCTCAATGATTTAGAAAGCAAAAATTGTGGACTCTAATTGATTTACCTAAAGGCCAACATCCTATTGGAACTAGATGGCTCTTCAAAAATAAACTAGATGATAGAGGGATTATGATAAGAAATAAAGCAAGGTTGATTGCTCAAGGATACTGACAAGAAGAGGGAATAGACAATGATGAAGTTTTGCCCTAGTTGCAAGAATTAAAGCAACAAGAGAGTTCCTAGCTTATGCACCATATAAGAAGTTTACTATCTATCAAATGGATGTCAAGTGTGCCTTCCTATATGGGAAAAATGATGAAGAACATTATGTGTCACGGCCCCTGGATTTGAAGATCCTCACTACCCTCACAGGGTATACAAACTTGATAAAGCCTTGTATTATCTTCATCAAGCACCAACAAAGTAGTATGAAACACTATCATCTTTCTTGCTCAAGCATGGATACAAAAAGGGAACCATTAATCAGACTCTCTTTCCCAAACAAGAACATCAAGATCTCTTGGTTGTTCAAATATATGTTGTTGACATTATATTTGGATCGACTAATAAGAGATTGTGTGTAAGTTTTGAAGAATTGATGAAATCTGAGTTTCGGATGAGCTCAATGGGAGAATTAACTTTCTTTCTTCGTCTTCAAGTTCATCAAAAGATAGATGGGATATTCATCAATTAAGAAAAATACATACATTAAATATTGAAGAACTACAATCTTGTTGATGGGTCTTCATGCAAAACACTGGCTCCAACAATTGAAAAGATTGTACATGATCACTCAGGAAAATCTATGGATCAAAGATTATATTGATCAATGGTAGGATCCCTTATGTATTTAACTGCCAATAGACCTCACATTATGTTTACTGTGTGTGTTTGTGCTAGGTACCACTCAGATCCAAAAGAGTCTCATATGAATGCTGTAAAAAGGATCTTTAGATATCTCAAAGGAAAACCAAGACTTGGTCTTTGGTATCCAAAGATAGTGACTTCACCCTCTATTCATATTCACACAGTGACTATGGTGGATGCAATAGCAAGAGAAAATTCACAACTGCTAGATGTCAATTCATAGGACCACGATTGGTTTCATGGTAGTGCAAGAAGCAAGCCAATGTATATGTATCCACAGCTGAGGCTTAGTACATAGCTGCTTCAGCTGGTTGCTCTGAAGTCCTTTGTTTGCAAAATCACTTGCTTGACTATGGTTACAATTTCTTTCAAACATTAATTAACATAGACAATTTAGCTGCTATATATATAACTGCTAATCCTATGCAACATAGTAAAACAAAGGATATTGAAATAAGATACCATTTTCTGAGAGATTGCTCAGAAAAAGGTTTGATGAAGTTAGTCAAAGTGGATACAACACACCAGCTTACTGATTTATTCACTAAAGCCTTTGATTCAGTTTGATTTAATCTTCTAATTGAGTCTATAGGCATGAAATACTTAGATTAATCATTATGAACAATCAAAGAAAAGAATGTGTTTGTCCGTGTAAATAGTAATAAATATATGAGTCTTGGTTGTTCAAATAGATTACCTTGGGAAGAAATGCTTGTCTTAGTACAATTTTTTCCGAAAGCAATCATCTTACTTGGGTGTATGATCACCATGCTGTATATCAGTAACCAAATAGTGAAAAGATCATGATCCATATCATCCCTATGTTTTGTGTAAACAAAGACCAGGGTTAGAGGCACCTTTGTTTTACGTGAGTAAAGACCTAGTGACCTCATGATGATCATATCTACGCTCTCAAAAGAATCCTATGTGAGCAACTGCATATTAATCTAGAGCTTTTATCAATGCATTAATGAGATGTCAAATGCATCTCAAGATAGAACTTATAACTTAAAGTACATAGTTACTATGTGTGAAAAAGCGATGATTTGACTCACTAAGGGAGGACAAACTCTACGTGAATTAAATATGAAGCCCACAACAGTTAGTAACTTACCAACATGAAAACATGATAAACAACATCCATAGTTGATACAATAAGTCTTGTATGGATTTAAGTGGATAATATACTTGCAACCAGAACTAAGAACATGTATCAATTCAATAAAATAACTCAACAGGAAGAGGCTTAGCATTACAGTATGATCCCATATATATGTATATATATGCTTATGCATTATCACACAGCCACATGTTCTTCATGATAATCTGCTTAGAAATTTATGATAAATTCATCCTTTCATCATTAATCCAAAATTTAGGGGGAGTAGAATCATGAAAAGTAAGTTAAACAACGGAATTGTCAATTGCATTATCAATTTGAAGGAATTGGAACCTGAGCACTATCTTGGCTCTTGGATGCATGAATTTTTTATAATTTTTACATTCTTGTCAACCCAAGCCAATCTAAATAAGCTGACAAGTTGGCTCAAAGGATTCAAGACAGGATTACTGAGGATTAGGTTCAAAGGTAAAACCTTGACTGAAGTCCTAGTGATGGAACCTGAGAGCCCTGTCTCACCAGTAACTACTTCAGAAATCCATTCCCTTAATGAGAGACATGTTGGTGAAGGTGTCTCCCTACCTCTCTCTTACCAGAGCATGGATGCTACTCGAAGCTATAAAGGCCAAAGCTCTATCCACCCTGAGTCACAAAGGTCTGTGAGTGACAAAAGGAAAAGGGAAATGAATCCTGAGGAGATTAAGAAGGTAGAGAGATATAAAGAGGAAAAGGAAGTTGATGGGAGAAAGCTCCTTTATAGGGTATGCTAGCTTCATGGAAGCTGCAATTAGAGTTGCTCCCCGACCAAACACTCAAAATAAAAACTCAAGGGCAATCAAGATTTCTTACTTACAGACCAGGAACTATGATGTTGATAATATCACCTCCCTCCCCTTAGAAGAATTGAATGAACTGGCTGACATGGAATTGTCAAGAGCGAGGAAGGAGGTAGAGGATGCAAGATTGCTTCTTCAAAACAAGGAATAAAAGAGACTGAAAAAGCTCTACAAACATGTTCTTACTCTTTCACCAATTCAAGAAAGTCCTGTGTAGGAGACATGGCTCCACAAGAACCTCAGGTAGACAAAGAAACTCATAGGATCAACATGATCAACTAGCTAAGTGCCACATGTCTCTACTAGGCATATGGACTTCTTCCCTTGTCCATTGTGTTTGAGCATCTTAAGCAACTTGAACTTCAAATGCTCATAGAACGAAATGCAACAAGTTGGAAGATGAGGGAAGAAGCAACCAAGTTAAGTGCCATCATACAGAAGAGCAAAAAGAAGTTTGCTCATATGTAGAGGATGATAAGGTTTTTGAAGCTATATGAATTCACTAGAAGGACACATGGCCCTAGGTCTCTATCCACTATGGATGAGCACATTAGGATGATCAAGCAGAAGACTAAAGAGAACTTGTTGACTTACACTCCCTACCAAGTCAAGTCTCTCAAGAAGTTAAGGTAAAGGTTGAACCTTTTGAGACAACATAACCTGGACCTCTTGTTGAGTCTCAGCAAGCTTCGTCTTCTCATCCATAGTAGGGTTTCGTCCCCTCTCGATCAAAGCCAATGAGAGAGGAAGACCCAACCGAGAAAGACAAGGATGATGACTTCTAAACTAGAGTCTATGAAGAAGAATAAAGAGGCATCCAAATAGCTTCTGTCATTCATAACACCTTTGAAAGTTCAAGCAGCTTCTGTGGATTGAAGAGGAGTTGCGATCAGCTGCAGTATACGTAAGAACCATGTTTCGTGCCCTCGTTGAAGCTTACTAGGTAATCATGAACTTAGCATGTTAAAACCGTATGAAACGAAGCATGTTGTCATGATGTTTGGTTTGGTTATTTTTAAAGTGTGTAATGCTACCGGGTATTTTGGGTTTGTGATGTCAAGAAGACATATTATATGTATAAATAGGGGTTGGTTAAAATAAAAATTTAGGGGGAGAGTATAATAAAAATAGGAATTACATTCAAGATGACGGAGAAATGAGTGTATATTTTTCTAGATATGGTTATTTTGCATGACTTGTATCCCATGAGAAGATGGTAGTAGCTATTGTAGATGTTTGTATCACTCAAAAATCTCTAAAATCTAAAGAAGACGGTCTCATTATATAATATGCTTGGTAGGCTCAGCTGAAAATGAAGTAAACAATGATCGTGTGGATAAATTAAATATTCAAGAATCGTGTGAAACTTCAATTTAGGGCTACGAATAAGGATAATTCCAATGACATTCTCAGCCTGGACAAATATACAAGTCCTTGAAAAAAACTAGTTGAAAGTTTCAAATCTCTACTTTGATTTCCCCAATAGTCCTAAATCACCCTATTCGTAGCCCTAAATTGAAGTTTCAAATCTCCTCTGCTATGCGAAGGCATTGACCGGGAGTGGTGGAACTTCTCTATTATACAAAAGTATAGACCTGAAGCTATACCAGCACACTAAAATGCTTATCTTCTCTTTTATATGTGACTATAGATCTGGAGAAATCATCAACTTAACCCCTCAAAATCAAAGTCACAATGTTTCAGAATCAAAGCGCATTGTCAAAAGCTCCTCCAATCAAATTATCAGAGATATACATTCACAATGGTCCTCAAATGATCAATGTTTTTGTCTAATGATTCTAATCTTATCTAGTTTTTTAACTCTAATTTGGTTACACAAACACCTTAGAATGTACTTTGAGTAGTTATAAGTTCTTCCTTCAAAGATTCTACTGATTCTAGAAGAGATGTGCCTTGAAAGTCTATCCAATCCGGATTTCCTATTTGAGATGCACTTAAGCTAAGTGTGGCATAGGAACCAATAGGACTTGCATGCTCTCCCTTTCTTAAATTCACCTTTCTTGAAATCACTATCATAACCTATCAAGTGGAAGATCTTCTCAATGTATTCATTTTCAAAAACATCTTGGTGACCTATCTCTTGATTTCCCAACTCAAGCACCCTTCTTATGATCTGCTCATTGATTCTATCTATTCTTAATGTCTGCATAGGTAATTCACTTTCTCCTTCTTCTACTATCTTAGCAAAGTTCCAGAAGTCAAAAATATGTTGTTGGTAGATTACAGGCTTTGCCCACGGGGCATAGAATAGACTAGATCTTGTTAAATAGTGGATAATGTCTTGACATCCTTTCGATACAAGATCATTAGCATTTAGAAAAGCACATACATTGTGGTTTCTAGCAAACTAATTAGCCATCAGTGCATAAGAAAGGAAAAAATTAGACTATTATGGTATTTTTTGAAATAAGAATGTGAAGAGTTTTGATGATAATACTATATCAAATAGTGTATTATTGATTTTTATGATGTATTTTACCTTAAAAACACTAATCTGATATAATTTTATGATATTGTTTGATGTTTTGAGTTAGTATTTTGAATGTTTGTAGAAAGAGGGGACAGGTTTTTGGTAAACATTTTCCTAGGTTAGAAAAGTTCTCTGTAAAAGTGACTAATGAATGCTCAAGTTAAAAACATCATTCATTCCCTTCAGACTTATTAATTTCATTTATTAAATGAAGTGTGTCCCTCTTTCCTTATGTGATACCAATCCAAGAACATAAGATATACTTTTAAAATACCAGCACATTTGAAAGAAACCAATCTATGATAGTTATATTTTTAATCGTATCAACTTTCATAGTTTCGCATTGTAGCATCTGCTAAAGTACAAGTTTGCACTATAGCTTCTACTGAAGTACAAAGTTTGAAGGTTGTTGATATGTATTATTCTATCAACATGTTAGCACTATTTGTTATCTTTGGACCTTATTGACTTTGACTTCATGGCAAATGTGTAAGACATGATTTTACTTGAAAAATCTCATATATCCAATAGCCAAGTTAGAGCTCAAGTCCCAATTTCTTCATTTGCCTGTTTGTTTTGAAAATTCAGATTTCATGATTTCATGCTTTACTCCCCCAAATTTATTATTAATGATGAACTCGTGAATTTATTAAAAATATATCTAGTTGAATAGCATGAAAGGCCTCTCTCTGTCCAACAGAACATGAAAAACTTTAACTAAAAAAATTATATACATGCATATTTAACCATAGAATGGGATCATACTATGACATTAAGCATCTTCCTAATTCAATTTGTTTGATGAAATTAGACATTAATCTAGAGTTGATTGCAAGAATAATGTTTCACATAAATTCAAGCAAGTGTATAATTTCAACTAGGCATGTTGTTTATCATGTTTTGTTGTTTATTGAAGATAGACAAGTATGGGCTATACAATTAATTCACAGTAGAGTTTGTCCTCCATTTGTGAGTCAATTCATCACTTCTTTACACTTAGAGAGTATGTACTTTATGTTATAAGTTCTATCTTGAGACATATTAGAAGTATCATTAATGCTTTGTTGCAAAAGCTCTTAAGTTAATATACAGTTGATCACCAATGGATTCTTTTGAGATCTTGGATATATTCATCATCATGTCTTGAGATCTTAACTTTTGTAAAACAGATATGCCTCAAACCTAGGTCTTCGTTTACACAAATTAGAGGGATTGATTTGTACACTAGTTGGTTACTAATGTATAAACCCAGGTCTTTGTTTACATAAAACAAATGGAAGAAGATTTGCAAAGATAGAAAATATAAAATTTTGTTACATAGTGTGCTTGGGTGAGTGATTTGATCATATTTGGACAAGACTTACTTGCTTGATTCTCATAATGGAATTTTCCCAGTCACCTTTTCATTATGTTATGTATGCACTTAGTATATTTTCCACTCAAGCTAAACCTATTCACAAATCAAAGCAGTTTTGATCAATTTATATTGAAAGTTAAAACTCATGCAAGATGCAAAGAAATAGTGTTCTATCATTTCCCATTAATGATATGCTAACTGAGATAATAATTTTGTTTTTTGAATGATTTTATATATGTTTTTTGATACTAAACATAAATATATACAAGGATAGACTCAATCATTTCAGATGACGAATGATTAATCTAACTTAATCATGCCCAAAGATTCAATCATAAAATTAAATCTAACAAAGACGAAGGCTTTAGTGAATACATCAACAAGCAGATTTGTTGAATCCACTTTGATTAACTTGATTAAACCCTTTTCTGAACAATTTTAGAAAATAGTGTCTAATTTTGATATATTTTATTTTACTATGTTGCACTAGATTTGCAGTGATAAATATAGCAGCTCAATTATCAATATGAATTGGTGTTTAACGGAAATTGTAACCATAATCAAGTAATTGGTTTTTGCAACCAAAGAACTTGAGAGCAACCAGCTGAAGTAACAATGTACTCAGACTCAGCTGTGGATACACATACATTTGTTTGATATTTGCACTGCCAAGAAACAAGTCTTGGTCCTATTAATTGACATCCATTGGTTATGGATTTTATGTTGTTGTTGCATCCGCCAAAGTCACTATCTGAGTATGAGTAAAGGTTGAAATCTCCATCTTTTGGATACCATAGACCAAGGGCTAGTTTCTTATTGAGATATTTGAAGATCCTCTTAACAACATTCAGATGAGACTCTTTAGGTTCTGATTGTACCTAGCACAAACACACACAACAAACATTATGTCAGGTTTGCTTGCAGTTAAATACATTAGTGATCCTATCATTGATCTATACAATCTTTTATCAATTTATTTCCATATCGGATTAGGTATAGTCTTGTCAATAGTTGATGTTGGTGTCTTGCAAGAAGAAGTATGAGCAAGATCGTACTTGTTTTGGATTTGATGAATATACTTTTTTTTATTAACGTAGATGCCATGTTCTTGCTAATGAACTTGTAAGCCAAGGAAGAATGTTAATTCTCCCATTGAACTCATTTGAAATTCAGATTTCATTAATCTTGTTAGGGATCGTGTACTGATGAATACTAACAGATTTACGCGTATACCGAATCAAATAGTGTGGAATCCTATTTGATTGGCGATCTAATCAGTGAGAACGCACGTAGAATCAATTAAAGATTGAATCTAAAGATTAAGAACGATTAGAAATCGATCTACTACGAAATTTGAAGTTGGAACAGGTTATTAGAGGTTTCTGGACGGCTAGGGTACGTCTGGGTATCAGATATTCGAAGTGTATTCTTTTTCTATGAATTAAGTGGTATTTATAGGTTTAGGTTTCTCATTCGGGCGACTGAACCATTTGCATGGTTCAGTCGTGCGATTGAGGCATGCGGTTGATCCATTCGCATAACTGAGTGTTCAGTCGTGCAACTGAGTCATTAGCATGAATTTGTTTAGGCGTATGGACACTTAGTCGCATGGCCATTCGGATGCATGACCACTATTGGGGCGCATGGTCCATTCGGCCGCATGAGAACTTCATTTTACTAAGTTTGAATGTATTCAATATTATTACATTATTTATACTAGTTCAAACAACCACAAACCTATATAGTCAAGTCAAT
Source organism: Flaveria trinervia (assembly GCA_025506515.1). Taxonomy (NCBI): domain Eukaryota; kingdom Viridiplantae; phylum Streptophyta; class Magnoliopsida; order Asterales; family Asteraceae; genus Flaveria; species Flaveria trinervia. The sequence goes on from CM046444.1 coordinate 74,778,023, forward strand.
AAGCGTTATTACATACCAACCAATGAAATATTTAACATTCAGCACAACCACATATTGTATTTCATTTAGTACCCGTACGATTACAATTAGATAAGTGTAAGACAATACAAAGATATTACATTAAGATCAGAAACTAGGGACACATGTATCTACAAATCTTTCAAAGTATTTACACAATCTCTTGTTTGTTGATTCATAGATAATGTTATCAATATAAATTTGGACTACTAAGAGATCTTGATGTTCTTGTTTGAGAAAGAAAGTCTGATATATTGTTCCTTGTTTATATCCATGTTTGAGTAAGAAAAATGATAGTGTTTCATACCACTTTCTAGGAGCCTGGTAAAGGCCATACTAAGCTTTGTCAGCTTATATATCTTGTGTGGATAATCAAGAACCTCAAAACCTAAAGGTTGTGAAACATAGACCTCGTCAATTCTCCCATATAAGAAAGCATATTTTACATCCATTGTTAAGTTGTGAACTTCTTAGATAAAGCATAGGCTAGGAATACTCTTATGGCTTCAATCCTTGCAACTAGTGCAAAGACATTATCATAGTCTAATCCTTGTTCTTGATTTTATCCTACTTCAATCATCCTTTCTTTATGTCTTACAATGATACCCGTGTCATCAAGATTGTTTTTGAACAAGCATCTTGTGCCAATTGGATATTGGCCTTGAGTACAATCAACTAGATTATAGACTTTCTGCTTTCTAAATTGTTGATACTTTTCTTGCATAGCTTTAATGTACTTATTATCATTTAATGCAACTATTTTGGTTGGAGGAACCACTTGTGATAAAAAGAAAGTGAAGAGGCAGATATTAGTAGCTCCCCCTTGGCTTATTGTGGTTCTTTCATTAAGATCACCAATATATTGTCTATTGGATGATACTTATGAATTCATGTTATTGGAATAGATGTAATGGGAATGGATGATTCCAAGTTAGTAAAATTCATTGATTGAGAAGGATTCAGCTAAGATGGAGAATCAAAAAAGTAGTCATGTTCTTCATCATCTTGATCCTTAGAAGTTGAATGATATCCTCCTCATCAGTTTGTGTATCAGCAGCATTGTGAACAATTCCCCAGGAAAATCTATGGATGTGTTTTGAACATTAGAAAGAGTTATAGGAACATCTATGGATGATGTTTGTTGATCCGCTGACATAACATCTTTGGAATGTATTAAAGCATCTATAAGGCACGTAATATCTACTTATGTGGATGGAACATCTGCTAATGCAATATCAATATCTCCGGATGTAGGAGAAACATTTGTAGATGCAGAATTAGCTACTGTTGATGTTGTTATGTCATCTAAGGATGTGGACGTGTTTGTTTGATCAAGGCCTACATTTCTTGGATGATATGAAGTGTTAGGATCAGAGACATTGGAAGAGTGTACTCATGGCCTTAGAGGATCAACAGATAATGAGACATCATTCATGTTTGGAGCAATATATGGATAACATATATCCATAGAACATGCAATATTCAAATAACTAGAGTTAAATGAGCTTGTTAATGCTTCTATATCGAACAACCATGAGCTCGTTAATGCTTCTATATCAAACAACCATGAGCTCGTTAATGCTTCTATATCAAACATTGTGTGTTTCATCCATAATGTTTTGCTGTGGAATCTAAACTCTATATGATTTTGATGTTGAGGAGTACCTAACAAAGAAACAATCATAGGCTTTCTCAGAATACTTTTCCAATTGTTATTTTGTATTTAAAACAAACACATGACATCCAAAAGCTCTAACATATCCTATAAAATGTTTCCTTTTAAATAAGATCTCATATGGTGTTTTGTTATGTTCCTTGACAATTAATGTTCTGTTTTGGACATTACATGTTGTGTTTACTACTTCAGCCCAAAAGCTGATTGGCAAATGTGAATTTCCTAGTATTGTCCTTATGGCTTCAATCAAGTTCTGTTTCTTCTTTCAGCAACTCCATTTTGTTAAGGAGTTCTTCGTGCACTGAATTGCCCTGTAATGCCTTTAATCCTACAAAAGGAATCTAGAGAATTATTACAAAATTTAGATCCATTATCACACCTAAAATTTTTAACTTTGAGATCAAGTTGATTTTCAATCTAAGTGATAAACTTCATTAATGTTTCTAATGTTTCACTTATATTTTTTAATAAAAAAACCTATGTGAATCTACTAAAATCATCCATAATCATAAAATAATATTTGTTGGTTTCTTTATGCCCAAGACACATAGAACATTGATGTGGTTAGTACGTTATGATCCAAGTCGGGTCATACTGAATAACAAGCTTAGCAAATACCAACATGTATTTAAATTGATGATGTGATCATGCAATTAAATATTTACACCAATTTAGATAATGGGTTTTCTAAATAAATTGTATGTGAGAAAGAACAACTTATATGGATATTTTGTTCATGGATATTATTTATACTGTTATTTAAGTTGGTTAAATAACATCAAATAATAATAGTGTGTTTAAGTTTTATAATTAAGAGGTTAATTATACAACTTATATTGTAACTAGTTCTCTTTTTAGTGGCTGTTTTTAAAATGGGGGGAAACACATTTTTAAAGACCAATTTCGGCCGCCCTCAAGGGGCATTACTAGTCTTTTGTTGCCTTGGAACACAACACCTATTTTGAACTAGACACACTCTCCTATTTTCTTCTTCTCTCTCATACATGTAGGAGTAGTTTTTCTCTCATCTTACAAGAAAGACAAGGCTGAAAAGGGGGTGTTTCAGCAGCCTCTTCTTGAGATTTGGTGTGAAAATCCTAGCAACAAACGTGTTTTTGCTATAGAGCTTGGGGTATGCAAACTTGAGAGGACCTCCTTTGGTGCCTTAGTCGTTTCTTGGAGCATATCCTCTTCAATCTCGACCTTTTTTCTTGCTGAAAGGTAGTTTATGGCAGCCTCTTTATTGCTGTCCATAATGTATGTTTGTATTTACATAGCTAGTCTTATTCACATATAAAAGGTCCTTTGTTCTTCGGTTTGTTTGTAACTTTATAATATCAAGATGAAACCCGAAATTTTTAGTTCATTAACTATATTATAAAGTTTGTTTCCGCTGCGTTTTCACAAAGTTTAAATGGTTAAACTATGTATCTTGTTCTAACAAACCCCAACATTGGCATGTAGAGCCGGTTATGTGGACAGCTAGCTTGTTTTGTCCTTCAAAAATTCGTTTTATGGGACTTTTAAACCCCTTTAGGGGCTGCTATGTTCATGTATTATGAATCCCCAAACTTTCAAAGTTATATCACACATGCTTGTGATTAAACTTTGAAAGACATGTAAGATGTATCGTTTGTTTGTTTGGACAAGATAAAACCGATATTTCAGTTTGTGTTGGCTGAAATTTCGTGGGTTTTAGGTGGGGATTCATTGTTGTTTTGGATTATATGATCATTGTTCATTATGGTGCATAACCTAGCCCTTGACCTTGTGTTATCTGGATGTTTGTAATGGTTGTATTTATTCATTCAATTGGGTTTTATAATCTTTTATTTGTGCTTGGTTTAAAGTGTAATTATTTATTATTGGGATGTAATAAATAGATTAGGTACTTTTAATTTTACTAGAAATCTTGTATTAGGATATAATATCTTGTAATATGAAGATGTACGCGTTAGAAGCACAAAGGAAAGACACAAGAAACATGGAGCATTTGGATGCGGTTTCATGTGGGAGGTTCATGGAAGCCTTTGTGTTGTGTTTTGTCCCTTAGGAATGTCCTATGGACCACACTTGTGATGGCAAACAAGTGTGGCCACTTTAGATGCTATGGTTATGCACTAATATTTGGTTGATTCTTCGTTGTTTGGTTATGGTATTATGGTTGATTACTTATATATGATGTTTGCTTAACAATCCTTTCAATGATCATCACAAACTATATAAATGGGCATTAATCACTAAAAGGTAATAAAAGATTATTAAAATTGTTTAATGATTTCAAAGATTAAAAGGGGTTTTAATAAATGTACCATAGGGTATCTTGTATTTGAAAGCATGCAAATATGAATACATAATGTTTTCTAAACTTGTATTATAATATCTCTAAATTTTTTATAAAAATAAGATCAACACCGTCCTTTTACACAACACTTGAATCACTCGGGAACTCTTAGTGGGATAAAGGTCACCTAACCATTTTGAGGGAACTTGTGACTTGAGGTGAGAATGGCATATTCGTGGATAAAGGTCACCTAACCACTTATTTTGGCAAACCACACGTGTGTGTAAGTAGGGTGTCTTGATTTGCAAACCATGTCAAATGGATCACCTACAATATGGTTTCCAAATGGTGTTGATGGGATTAACATGCCAACTTTACATATGACGTAATGTTGGGTTCTAGATTTTAATATGAAAATGACCATAAAAGGTATCAATTATTAAAATAAGAATATCAAAAATACTAAAATTGATTTTTGTTAAATTTTGTAGATGGCCACCAATAATTATGATGATCATGATAATTCATCCACGTCCGCCCAATCTTTTCGAGTGATTCTCCAAAAGGAACGTCTAAATCATAACAATTTTATCGATTGGTATCGAAACTTGAGAATCATTCTCAAGCAAGAGAAACGATCATATGTTTTAGACAAACCTAGTGAGGATGATGAGGAGGCCAATAACGATTGGATAAAGTACACTGAGGACTCTATCCAAGTGTCTCGCCTTATGTTGGCAAGCATGACTCCGGATCTCCAGAAGGAGTATGAGCATCACGGAGCTTATGATATGATAACCCAACTAAAGGAAACGTTCCAACAGCAAGCGAGGGTTGAGTGCTTCGAAACGGTTCGAGCGCTCCATGCACGTCGTATGGAAGACAACCAATCAGTTTCATCTTATGTACTTAAGATGAAAAGTCACATTGACCGCCTCGAAAGGCTAAACTGTCCCGTATCAAAGGAATTGACGACGGATTTGATCCGCAATGGCCTTAGCAAAAGGTTTGAGACGTTCGTGTTGAACTACAACATGAATGCTTGGGACAAAAGCATTGGTGAGCTTCACTCTATGCTCAAAACTGCTGAGGCGGCCATCGGTAAAAGGGTTTTACCCGTTCTCACCATCAATGAAGGTGGGAACAAGAAAAGGCCTCATCCCGCACCCATGGCAAGAGTTGCAAAGGGTAAGGGACCCGTAATGGGAAAAGGGAAAGGGGTGGCAAGGGTGCCACCCGAAGCACAGGAGAAGAGGCAAAAGGTTGCTTCTAATGACCCATGCTTCAAGTGTGGGGAGATTGGACATTGGGCAAGAAATTGTCATGTCCATCTCTAAGAGTTGAAAGCAAAGTGGGATGTCGAGCAGACCTCAGGTACTATATACATGATCCATATTGATTTAAACCTAATATCCTCTAACACGTGGGTATAAGATACCGGATGTGGAACTCACATTTGCAATTTGTTGCAGAGGTTCAAAAGAAATAGCAACTTCAACAACGGGGATGTTAGCCTCTACATGGGCAATGGAGCTAAAGTTCAAGTTGAAGCCCGTGGTGACTACATCTTGAAACTTCCAAATGGTTTGGAAGTAATTTTGTACAATGTTTTATATGCTCCTAGTTTGACTAGGAACATTATTTCCATAGCCCTATTAAAACATTTTGGATATGTATTATCATTTATTGGAAATGAAATCCATCTTACTTTGAATGACATGTTTTACTTTAAAGCTATTCCCATCAATGGTATCTATGAATTGGTTCGTGAAAATACATTGAATGGTAGCTTATTGTACCAAACTAGTACTAAGAAATTCAAATCGAATTGAGTGACACTTATCTTTGGCATTGCCGTCTTGGTCATATAAACAAGAAAAGAATACAAACACTACAAAAGAATGGTCTTTTAAAAACAAATGAATATGATTCATTTGATGTATGTGAGTCTTGTTTTCAAGGTAAAATGACCAAGGCACCTTTAGTGGCATAGCCGAAAGAGCAAAGGATTTATTAGGTATCATACATTCGGATGTATGTGGTCCTTTTAAACCTATGACAAGGTACGATGAAAGATACTTCATTACCTTTACTGACGACTATAGTCGATACAAGTATGTGTACTTGTTAAGACACAAAGATGAAGCTTTTGAACTGTTCAAGATCTTTCAAAATGAATTACAAAATCAACTCAATAAATCAATTAAAATTCTCCGCACTGATAGAGTATGTGAATACCTGAATGATGCTTTTAAGGACCATCTTAGAAGTTATGGGATTGTCTCACAACTATCTCCACCAGGAACACCACAACATAATGGAGTGTTCGAGGGGAGAAATCGAACTCTATTGGATATGGTTTGATCAATGATGGCTAGAAGCTCATTAACTCTATCATTTTGGGGTTTTGCCCTGCTCTCTGCGGCCCGTATTTTGAATATGGCCCCAACCAAGAAAGTGGAAAGGACACCTTTTCAAATATGGCATGGAAGGGTTCCATCATTTTCATATTTGAGGGTGTTGGGGTATGAGGCTTATGTGAAGACTCCCACCTCAAACAAGTTAGAAAGCCGTTCCACTAAGTGTATCTTTATTGGATATCCAAGAGATTCTATGGGATATTATTTCTATGATCCAATACAACAAAAGGAGTTTGTTGCCAAAAAGGGTGAGTTCTTGGAAACCAAGTTCCTTATGGAAGGAACTGGTAGTAGAACTATGGATCTTGAAGAGGATCAAGAACCGCAACCCGATACACGTTTGGTTGACACTAGCACTCAACATGAGGATGTTGAAAGTGATCAAATAGTTGATCAATACACAAAAAATGTTCGCATATCTGGTAGAACTAGTAATCCGCCTGAAAGATATGGATTTTTCACTAATGGATGCTATGTGATAGATTCTGATGAACCAATCACATACCATGATGCGTTGTCCAATTCGGATTCTGACATATGGCTTGAAGCCATGAACGTTGAGATGCAATCCATGTATGACAATCAAGTATGGGACTTGGTTATACCACCTCTTAACTCCAAAGTAATTGGAAGTAAGTGGGTTTTCAAAAGGAAAACCGTATGCATGGAAACTTGGATACTTACAAAGCAAGACTTGTAGCAAAGGGTTTCACTCAAACTCAAGGGGTTGACTATGATGAAACTTTCTCACCTGTTGCGATGCTAAAATCTATTAGAATATTGTTTGCCATACCTGCTCATTATGATTATGAGATTTGGCAAATGGATGTCAAAACGGCTTTCCTCAATGGATATCTTGAGGAAGATGTCTATATGGTTCAGCCTCAAGGTTTTGTCGATCTAAAACATCCTAACAAAGTATGCAAGTTAAAAAAATCAATCTATGGATTGAAACAAGCATCGAGAAGTTGGAATCACCGTTTTGATGAAGAAGTAATTAAATTTGGATTCATCAAGAAAGCTAGTGGGAGCATCATCACTTTCCTAGTATTGTATGTTGATGACATACTACCATTCAGAAATAACATTCCAACCTTGGAAGGTGTAAAAACCTGGCTTGGAAGTTGTTTTTCCATCAAGGATCTTGGTGAGGCCACCTATATTCTAGGAATAAAGATCTATAGGGATAGATCAAGGCGGTTGATTGGTTTAAATCAAAGTGCATACATTGATAAGATCTTGAAAATGTTCAAGATGGAGAACTCTAAGAAAGGTACGGTACCTATTCAAAGAGGAACAATATTAAGCACGACTCAATGTCCAAGCTCAAAGGATGAGCAAGATAAAATGAAGGCAATCCCATACGCATCTGCTATTGGATCCATCATGTATGCAATGATATGCACTCGCCTGGACATTTTATGGGCCTTAAGCATGACAAGCCGTTACCAGCAAAATCCTGGAAGCAGTCATTGGATGGCAGTTAAGAACATACTTAAGTACCTAAGGAGGACTAAAGATATGTTTGTAATCTATGGATCTGGTGATGAGGAACTCGTTGTAAAAGGTTACACGGATGCGAGTTTCCAAATTGATCGTGATGATTCATGATCACAATCTGGATACATTTTCATTCTGAATGGAGGAGCTGTCTCTTGGAAGAGCTCTAAACAAGATGTGGTGGCTTTATCAACTACAGAATATGAATACATCGCCGCCTCATTAACAACTCAAGAAGCTGCATGGTTGAATAAATTCATTGCCGATCTAGGGGTTGTTCCTTCCATTCAGGACCCCCTAGAGATCTTTTGTGATAACGAGGGTACGATTGCTCAAATCAAGGAACCTCGTGCTCATCAAAAGACTAGGCACATTGAGCAGAGATTCAACTATGAGATATGGTTGAGAAAGGAAAGATATGTATTCGCAAAGTTCACACAGATCAAAATATTGCGATCCTCTGACGAAGCTCCTAGAAAAGGCAAAGCATGAAGGTCATACCTGTGCCATGGGACTTTGATATTCTAGTGATTAGATTTGATCTGTGATTTCGTATTTGGATATTTGGAACTCCCTTACTACTTGAATAAAATTATATGGTTATAATATTTCAATAAATGTTCCAATTTAGCATGTTTATGTTTACTCTAAATCTCCATAGTCGTTCATACTTGTGGGAACAAATATGAGGGTAAGATTATTATGAATTTGGATTGGTGGATATTCATAAGGAATGAATATAGAGTAATTGGTTCCTCCCAAAGTTCATAGATATTTATGAGATACAAATATTGGACTGACCCGCATCTCAAATTTTACTACATGGAATCTTCTAGATTGATCATAAGTAAATTTGAGTAAAGGCGAATATAATTGGTATCCTCAGACCTGAGATACATATTGGGTTTTGATATTCACCAAGTGTTATGCCTTGAGCTAGTTCTTCACTGCCTTGAAATAATGAACAGTACATAAGGCTATGTTTAGGCGCGACACGAAGTGTTTGTGAGAAACGTATGTATGCAAGATGGGATTTGTTCCTCTTATTCGTTGAGAGCAAGATGTCTAAGGCCTGATTAAGTTATATCAACAAGGAATGATCATTCTATGTCCTTGGATTTAACATGACATCTGTAACAAAAAGATAAATGATTGATTCACCTAAATCATTTCAAGTTGGATACTTGAAGGGGATGATGTTATTGAATGGCTTTAAGTCATGCGTATTAAGGGTAGTAAACCGTTGTTAGGCTGTATTTACTGCTTGCATCAAACTTCTATGAATCTTGTGCAAGTGGGAGATTGTTGGTTTCTTTATGCCCAAGACACATAGAACATTGTTGTGGTTAGTACGTCATGATCCAAGTCGGGTCATACCCAATAACAAGCTTAGCAAATACCAACATGTATTTAAATTGATGATGTGATCATGCAATTAAATATTTACACCAATTTAGATAATGGGTTTTCTAAATAAATTGTATGTGAGAAAGAACAACTTATATGGATATTTTGTTCGTGGATATTATTTATAATGTTGGTTAAATAACATCAAATAATAATAGTGTGTTTAAGTTTTATAATTAAGAGGTTAATTATACAACTTATATTGTAACTAGTTCTCTTTTTAGTGGGTGTTTTTAAAATGGGGGGAAACCCATTTTTAAAGACCAATTTCAGCCGCCCTCAAGGGGCATTAATAGTCTTTTGTTGCCTTGTAATACAACACTAATTTTGAACTAGACACACTCTCCTATTTTCTTCTTCTCTCTCATACATGCAAGAGTAGTTTTTCTCTCATCTTAGAAGAAAGACAAGGCTAAAAAGGTAGTTTATGGCAGCTGTCTCTTCTTGCGATTTGGTGTGGAAATCGTAGCAACAAACGTGTTTTTGCTAAAGAGCTTGGGGTATGCAAACTTGAGAGGACCTCCTTTGGTTCCTTAGTCATTTCTTGGAGCATATCCTATTCAATCTCGACCTTTTTTCTTGCTGAAAGGTAGTTTATGGCAGCCTCTTTATGGCTTTCCATAATGTATGTTTGTGTTTACATAGCTAGTCTTATTCACATATAAAAGGTCCTTTGTTCTTGGGTTTGTTTGTAACTTTATAATATCAAGATGAAACCCGAAATTTTCAGTTCATTAACTATGTTATAAAGCTTATTTCCGCTGCGTTTTCACAAAGTTTAAATGGTTAAACTATGTATCTTGTTCTAACAAACCCCAACAATATAGCCTTTTTCCATTGCTTATGAAATTTGTTTGACCAAATAGATCCATGTGAAGCAAGTTGAGAGGTGTTGTGTTTGTGTTGATTATTTTGGATTTATGTGACACTCTATGTTGTTTCCCTTTATAGAATGAAATGCAATGATTTCAGCATTAAATTTCCCTTTTTGGTAGTACAATGACAATGTCATTTTTTCACCAATTTTTACAAGTTCGTCATGTTGGAATGAACAAGCCTACTATGTCACAATTGAGATTCATCTTCTGATAACTTTGAGAGCAAGTAAGTTTCTTTGCTTGTGAGTGCAGTATTGTTCATATCCAAAACATATGTGTTTCCTTTTCTTGATGCTTTAAGAAGAATTAGTATTCTAACATGGGAAAACCTTGGTAAGAATGTAACAGTTAGTGTTATCAAAAATAGTGTTATAATTTCGATCATAAAATTTGAGACACATTTAGTAAATTGTATTGTAAGTTTTCACAACAACTTACTTTCTCAAACTTAAGCACACCATTAGTTACCATTCCTTCACCAACTATTTTACCTCCCTTCTTATCCCTACCAAATACGACACTGGTGGCATTTTTATGTATAAAATCATGGTGTAGAGAACAGTTTCCTATCTTATGCCTAGAATAGCCAATATCAACATACCACTTGTTGTAAGTCCTCCATTCTTGTTCCTACATACATAAAGAGACCAATTAGAATGAGGGACCCAAGCTTTAATGATCTTGGGTTTACCATTAGTATTTAAAATTGTTACTCCCTCATGAATGATTCTTGATGTTTCTCATTATTTTTGTTTGTGGTAAGGATGATTGTGGTAAAGATGAACTTGTGGAACTTTGTTCTTCTTTCACTAGCCCTTCTTTTTTCATATTTTCTTTGTTAGGTTATTGCTTTGAGTTTGATGATGATCTTTGATTGAATGTTACACTAACTTTTGCTTTTGATTGTGCTATGTTAGTACCCTTCTCAAAGTGATCAAAGAAGGTGTCATTAGTATTTGTATCCAGCTGGCCTTCAAAGTATGGCCGGCTATAGGATCTAGTATAAAGTATCCCAGGTCCTTTGTTTCTTTTTTATGCTTTGTAACACTTGTCAGGAACTTGAGAGAAATATACAACATTCTTGAAAACCAAACATTTGTGTTATCTTGTGTTGACTCTTTATTACTCGTGTTTCATAGTATCAAAGTGTATCTAGTTACTAGTTCCCTATTTGATCTGTTAAGCATTCTAACTCACTCTCCTCATTCTGTGTTGGTTTGTAAGTGACCATCCCTTTTTCTTCCGGAGATCTTCAACGGTAGTAGAATGATTATCATTTTTCTTTTTCTTCCGGAGATCTTTAACGGAAGTAGAATGATGAGCATATTTCTTTTTCTTCTGGAGATCTGCAATGGATGATTGACCAACTATTTTCTTCTTCCCTTTTGCGGAAGAGATTTTCATTTCATGTGTAGATGTGTAATGCACACCATCTTTAGTTGATGATTTTTGTTGTTTGTTAAGTTTATGAATCCCTTCATTTAGCTAAGCTATTGACAGGATCAGTGATCACAAGTTTGATGTATTAGAGTTCAAAGCAGCAGAATAAGAACATGAATTAGACAAATTGTAGCAAGAAATCGATGTTTGTATGCATTAAGAGCACATACGGTTATAGCGAGAGAATATATTCTGATTCAAGGAATGTTTATAGATATAGAATATTTCTGATCAAATTATTCAAATCATTCAAATCATTCAATTATTACAATAGGTTGACACTCCTTATATAGAGTGCAACAACCACTGCCGTTATCACGGAAAGTGACAACTGGCAGATCTATTACAAAAATAACTAAATCTTAACAAACTACTGAAATGTTCACAACTACTGAGAACATATCAGAGTGTTAAGTACAGAATATAAAACTACTGATTAGAAACTACTGAAACTACAACGACTGAAGAACAAGCTCTTCAGTCGTTTTACAAAACTACTGAAACTAGAAATATAAAACTACTAATATCACAACTACTGAAGAAGTACTCTTCAGCAGTTGTGACAAACTACTGACGCTTCAGTACTTGATCTTCAGACTTTGACCTTTAGATGTTTCATCAGCTGATGACTTCAGTAGATATCATCAGCTGATGTCTTCAGTCTTTGTCTTCAGACTTTGTACATCAGTTGTTGATCTTCAGCACTTGTAAACTCTTCAGCTGTTGTACTTCAGTACTTTGGTCTTTCAGCTTCAGCACTTGTGTTCTTCAGCTGTTCAGCTTTAGTACTTGTGTTCTTCAGCTGTTCAGCTTCAGTACTTGTGTCCTTCAGCTGTTGTATTTCAGCACTTTAGTTCTTCAGCTGTTGGAGTCTTCAGCACTTGATAATCAGCTGTTGAAGTCTTCAGCACTTGTCAAACTGCTGATGAGGCTTTCAACAGTTGTTGTGATACCATGTGGGACTTAGAGGTTTTCTGATCTTGGCTCATTGGTTCTTTTGGTCCAACAGCTATCCTGTTGTAGATTGTTTCAACATGTTTCTTTGTTTAGGAGGATAAGGCATCTTGGTTTTTCAAGAAATTTGGGAAAGATTGGTTCAAATAAGACATTCTTAACAGTAATCATTTCAGCAACACTTACCTCAACAAGTCATCACGTTCATTATAGTCAAATTCTTAGTCATTTTGTTTACTTGTTTGGATTCATAAGTCCCAGCTTCACTTACCTCAGAATCATTTTCATTTACTAATTGATTAAGTTTTGTTTCAAAATTGGTGGAAGGCACAAAATGATTTGACAATCTGTTTGTTATTGTTTGAGGTAAAGGTGTGAAATTATCATTTTGAAGGGGTGCAACATCATTATATCCCAACCATACCTTTTCTTTTATTCAATATGAGAATTTAACAATTTCTCTTATTCCTGAGATGACAGTTGAAACTTCTAAAGTTTCACGTCAGTTGATGCGTGATCAGACATAGATTTTGTTAAGAAAGTGGTTAGATGTTCAACTTGTGCTTTTAAATGATAGTTTTCGAAAACAAGTTTATCTACATCTTTTTGTAGATATAATGATGTTGCACCCCTTCAAAATGAAATCAAGGGTGTTCTTAAACATGGAGATAGTTTGCTTCTAACTCTCCTACAAAGTGTGGAACATCTTTTTGTTTAACCCCTCATTGGTAAATTTTAATTCAAAGATGTTCATCTCGGTTACCAATTGCATAAACTACGGAGTTGTTGTGGTACTGACTCACCCTCAATATGATAAAACGTTTCATATTAGGAGCGAAGACTATCCTTCTCTATGTTCCTGATTTCATCACTTCCTTCACAGAGAGTGTCAAGTATCTTACATAAGAAATTTGTTGTTTTGTAATTCTCATACATAATTAGTATATCTTCAAGCAAATCCATACTTGGTAAGCTGTAAGCTCTAATATCAACTTTGACTCGTTTAACATCCATAGGTGATACTTCTTTTTGTTGGATCTTCTGTGCTGAAGACACATACAAAATTGATGTGGTTAGTACGTTATGATCCAAGCCGGTTCATACCCAATAACAAGCCAATCAAACACCAAAAAATATTTATTTGTTGATGAGATGATACAAATAAATATTGACACCAGTTTAGAAAAATAGGTTCTCCAAAACATTGCTTTTGTAATAGAACAAATTATATGGATAATTTGTTCATGAGAAATTCTTTGTATCATTATTTATGTAAGTTAAGTAATAACAAATAATAGTGTGTTAATGTTATAAAATTAAAAGAGGTTTTAATTTTATACACTTATGGGTTAAAAGAGTGCATTTTTATAAAACTAAAATGGGGGGAACCCATTTTAAGTCTCACTTTCGGCCGCCCAAGGGTGGACCACTCCTTGGGATTGCATGTCTTGGTTAATACAATACTTTAATCCTTTCTTGCACTCAACCTAACTAACACTCTCTCTCTCACACACACATTGCAAGAACTCTTCCTAATAAGCTGAAAATTTTTGGATCTAAGGCAAAAAGAGTGCTGAACTTTTGGTTTTGAGAAAGGCATAGGAAGATGATTGGTGTTCTACTACCTAACATGTTAGGTCTTTGCAAGAGCTTGTGGGTATACAAGATTGAGGACTTCTCTTTTGGAGGCTAGGCATTCAGGAAGCATCATCATCTTTAACTCATCCATACCACATCTTTTGTTCTTGAAAGGTAGTTTCAAGAACACCCTATGGTTGTGAAGGCATCGAGATCTAGTTTGATCAATTAGATTAGGATTTGCAGAAGAATAGCACACGAATTAGATGAAATTATAGCAAGAATAATATGAATATTCAATCAAGCAGTAACGGTTATAGAGAGAGAGTTTTGTGCAAAAAGAATGTTTTCATTCATGCACAAGCTTCCCGTACAGGGGAATTAGGTCAACATTCCTTTTATAAGGAATGTGACATCAGCTGCCGTCACTTGATAGTGACCTCTAACTGATTTATACAAACAACTGAAGTAAACTAAACAACTGAAGATGTCCACAACAACTGAGGACACCTTCACTAAAAGTTAAGCATAAGCTAACATTACAAAAACTGAAGTTATAACATGTGAAGTGTAAGAACTTCAGACGTTTTACATAATATAAAACTACTGATTGCAAACTACTGAAATGTAAACCATCACAACTACTGAAGAGAACTACTTCAGCTGTTGTGACAACTTCTGAGAACTTGATCTTTAGACTTTGTCTTCAGCAGTTGTCTTCAGACTTTGTCTTCAGCTGTTGTCTTCAGACTTTGTCTTCAGAATTTGTCTTCAGTTGTTGTCTTCAGACTTTGTCTTTAGTAGTTGTCTTCAGACTTTGTCTTCAGCTATTGTAGATCACTTCAGTTGTTTTGATGTCTGTGGGACTTAAAGGTTTTTTTGATCTGGCTCATTGGTTCTTTTGGTCCAACAAACTCCCCCTAAACCAATGCAGCCAAAACCTTTAAAATTATTGAGGTCCCACTTATTGGCAGAAACAAAATCTGGATCTGCTCAGAAATCTTCCATATAAGCTCAGGCCAGGGAATAAGTTTCAGAAGGTTTGATTGGCAAATGATGAATGGGAACTCTATCTTGGGGAATTGGACATAGAGTTGTTACCCCATCCATGAAACCTACTTCCCAATGATAAGTCTGTAAGACTCTCTGACATAGGCCTCAAGGAAAACAACTTGTTCTTCCATTGTGAGTTCTTCACCTCCACTTTCAAAGAAGAACTCAGGCCCATAGTACTCAAATAAGAACTTAATATGCATTCCATTTTTCAGCTCCACAGTTGTTATCTCTCTATATGCAAACTCATCTGGATGAGTGCCTTCAAGCAATAACTGGAGCTCGTTTCTTCTTATTTCTTCAAGCTTCATGTAGATTAACCCCTTCTTTACCATTTTGTTTTCTAGTAAAGTTTGTGGAGTCATCTTAGACTTGTAAGCTCTCTTGAAGTCATCAAGAATTTCCCAGGGTGACACTACAATGGCCAGCATTATCACACCATCTACAATCTTCTTTACTTGGCCATTGTATCTGCTTGGAATCTTCTTTTGTGAATTCTGTCACTTACTCTGGGGTCAGGCCAAATTCTCACTCTCTCTTTCTGCTATTGGAATGTAAATCTGAGAGCATACAACCTCTGAGCATGTTTCTTCATAGCTTGTATGGATGAAGACTTGGGAAACTCTTTATCAATCATCCTTAACAGCTGCTCATCATGTTGTTTGTGCTGTTCTTCTTCTTCAAGTTTGACTTTTACCATTTGCCTTTGGAAGTCAGGTGTGATTGTTGTTTGTTGAATCCTGGGCTGAGGCATCTTTATTTTGAGAACAACAGAGATTGGCAGACTATCATCCTCATCATCATCATCTTCTTCTTCCATCCTCAACACCCTTCTCTTCCTCTTAGGTGCATCATTGGTAGTGGGTTGAGTAGGTTTATTAGGTAAAGGAGTTGGTTTTGAGGGTTGTGAGGGTGGTTGTTTTGGTTTGGGTGATTGTGCAGCTGCTCTAGCATCTTGGATGTGAGTGAAGCTTTGGATAATTTTGCCATATCAGTCCTTTTCCCAGCACCAGCTTCATCAAGAGCTTCTATAATCAATCCTTTGTTAAATACTTCAGAAGAACAGATTCTGGTGGTTATCTCCAAAATACTATCTCTGGACCATGATTTTACTTCAATGATTGACCTTCCCAGATGTTTTGATATAAATCTTGCCATAGTTTCCAACCTTTCCCTTTGTTTCTCACTCCAACTTGCCCATCTTTGTTAAATCTCTTGAATCTCTAACCTTTTGATTTCAGAGTCAAGTTTGGCAGTGTCAATCCTTGTCTGAAGAGTTGATCAATAATCTTATCCATAGATCTGCTATGTTGCTTATCAGCTTCTTTGATAAATTCTTCTAACTTTTTCTCACCTTCAATCTTTTCAAAGCCTTTCTTCCTCTTGTAGGTGATCATTTCCTTTTCTTTCTTCTCTTTTCCTGCTTCCTCTTCAGCTCTTTTTCTTTTGTCTACTTTCACTGACTTAGACTCCCCCTTTTTGGTTGCATTGGGTTCAGGGGTGTGAATGTCAGAAAGTCTCTTACAAACAACAGCATCAACTAAAGATTGAAGATTTGAGGAAAGCCTCTCATCAATGGCTTGATGTATATCGTTTATGATTAGGAAGTGATGAGAGGTAAGGATGTTTGAAAGGCAGCAACCATTAGCTTAGAGGGGTTCTGTCCCTAAGAAATGGTACCTGAAGCAGAGGCTGGTGGCAAATTTGTTGAGAGTGGCTCAGTGTTTGGGATAGTTTTCAGGAGAAACCGCCATTTGTGGGTGAATATGGGAAGATGGACTTGATTCTTTTGACATTTTGGCAAGCAGTTCTTGTAGTCTGCATACCTCAGTCTCAAGAATAGTATTGTGGGCTAGAACATAAAAGAAAAAGCCCAGGTCATCATCAGTCTGTGCTGAATCAGCTGACCTCCTGATGAAATCAGGATGAACATATGCTGAGTGTAGATCAGTATTCACATATGCCCGTATTTCTTGGAACTAGGGACTTCCTGCCTTAGGATGATGTCCTTCATTGGCAGTTGCCTCTGGCGAGGACTTAGTGAGGATGCCATCTTATCCTGATCATGTACTGAAACAAGAGAAGAGGAAGCCTCACCAGATGTTCTAATCTCCTCCTCTACACGGGGAGATTGAAATCTGTAATCCATGTGCTGTGGATTATCAGCCACATTATAATCCTCTCCCTCAACTGTTGAGGTTTTCTCAGTGGTAATAGGTTTCTGGGGAGGGGTAGAGGAATGTAGTTGAGTCAGCACTTGTGCAATAACCACAGTTGGGCTTGTAGGGGTGGCTTTAGTGGGAGATAGGTGTGAAGAGGATTGCACCTAGGGTGAATGGTGCTCTTCAATGGCAATCCTCTCAAGTGAAAGAGATTCCAGTAATGTGGTTTCCCCATTTTTGGTTGCATGAGGATCCTGTTGAGAGGATACTTGAGCGGTTTCAGCTGGTAGAGTCCTGGAAACTATAGGGGTATTAATACCCATAGTTTCATCCCGCCTTTGTGTTGCAGAGGCATCATCAGGGAACTCAACTCCTTGAGTAGCCTTTTTGGTTTGTTTGGAATGAGGTTTGGAGGGGACTTTGGATCTGGAGGATGAGGCTGTGGGTACCTTCTGCTTGGGTTTTAGCAGTTTGGCAGCCTCTTTGAGGTGTGGGTCAGAGTTTTGCCAGATCTTTTAATTCTAAAAATATATTTTAGAAAAATTTAAGCTTTGGTGTTCAAGAATAAAATACAATACCTGCTACCACCTAGATGACATTTGATCCCATGAAGAGGTTTTGGGGGCAAGGCAAATATTAATCATGTGGAAGATTAGGCGTTCAGCATCATAGAAGTGCTTCTTCAGAATGGTTGTAGCACTTAGGTTGTCCTCATATCCATGATTGATGATGAGAGATCAATGGTGCCCTTCGGGTATTTGGTGACAATGTAGCATCATTCAGATCTAGCGTTTGGCGAATGATAGCAGGAGTGACTACCACCTTCTTCTAGTTACAAATGACTGGAGAGTAATCACGACATCATTCTCACCAGTATGGATGGTGACATTTGTCCAGAATTGACGAAGAGTGTGGGATAGATGGTTGGATTCAGAAGAAAAGCAGTTTGATACGGGGAATCAACCATCAGATCAATGGCATCATCAAACTTAGTCCAAAAGGCCGATTTTGTGGAGTAGGCAACACAGTTGTGTCGTGGTTTGATTTGCATGGTCGCCATTAATGGAAGATGAACGTTCGGAAATTGATTTATGAAAAGTTTGAAGTTAGGGTTAGGTATTTATAGGTTATGAAACGGCTGAAAGAAAATAGCTGAAAGTTTTGGTTTTAGACATCAGTTGTTAGAAAACGACTGAAGACATGGTTTTAACTATCAGATGTTGTAAACAACTAAAGACTTGGTGTTTGTCATTAGTAGTTGAAAACTACTGAATACTTGGTTTTGGCTTCAGTTGTTTTGGAATGAAACAGCAGTTGTTTGAAACAATTGAAGAATAAAATTACTCATCAGTTGTTTTCGTCAATTCACATATCTCAGTTGTTTCATTTGACCTTAACACTTACTCAGCAGATTATCTGATTTTCAGATGTTTCATTCGTCATCGGTACTTATCTGTTAGAACAGACTTCAGTAGTTGTAAGCACATCAGTACTTTGCAACAAATAAAGTACTTCAGTACTTTTAAGTAATTTAGTGTTCAGTAGTTATGAAAAGTGCTAAATATAAAATAACTTCAGTACTTATTTTTTACAGCTGTATACTGATGCTCGTTAGTACTTGTGAGCTGAGATAATCAGTAGTTGTCAATTATTCAAGCTGTAGCATACCAAGCGTTAGCACTAGATTTTGGAAAGTTGCACTGTCCAAAGGCTTAGTAAATATATTTGCAAGCTCATCAGCACTAGGCACAAACTTTGGATCAGTCAGACCTTTTTCATAACAATCCCTGATAAAATGATGTCTGATCTCAATATGTTTGGTCTTAGAATGCTGGACAGGATTCTTAACAATACAAAGAGCTGAAGCACTATCCATCGTAAAGGAGTCTTAGTCTCTATAATGTCATAATCTAGTAATTGATTCTGAAGCCAGAGTACCTAAGATGTACAACTTGCAGCAGCAGTGTACTCTGCTTCAGCAGTGGATGTAGCAACAGAAGTTTGTTTCTTACTCTGCCAAGAAACTAAACAATTGCCTAGAAATTGGCATCCACCAGAGGTTGATTTTCTTGTTAATTTACACCCTGCATAGTCACTATCAGAGAAAGCAACTAATTTGCAAGAGTGCCCAGTGGAATACCAAAGTCCTAGAGATTGAGTTCCTTGCAAATATCTACAGATCCGTTTGACTGCAATCATATGGGATACTTTAGGTGCAGCCTGAAATCTAGCACAGACACAAGTTGCAAACATAATGTCTGATCTAGAAGCTGTAAGGTACATCAAGGAACCAATCATACATTTGTAAAGAGTTTTATCAACTGCTTTACCATTCTGATCAGCTTCCAATTGTGTGGTGCTACACATGGGAGTAGAACAGGGCTTACAGTTTTGTAAATCAAACTTTTTCAATAAAACCTTTGTATATTTTGACTGATGAATGAAAGTTCCATCAGCCATTTGTTTGATTTGCAACCCCAGAAAGAACTGTAATTCACCCATGGCACTCATTTCAAACTTTTCTTGCATCAACTTAGTAAAGGCATCACAAAACTGTGGATCAGAGGATGCAAAAATAATATCATCTACATAAATTTGAACAAGGAGCTTATGCATGCCTACTTTCTTAATGAACAAAGTTTTATCTATGGAGCCTCTAGTGAAATTATTTTGAAGAAGAAAGTTAGCAGTGTTCATACTAGGCTGTAGGAGCTTGTTTTAGCCCATAAAGAGCCTTATCAAGCTTATACACCCAATCTGGATGTTTATGATCTTCAAAACGTGGTGGTTGACACACATAAACTTCTTCTTTTATTTTACCATATAAGAATGCACTTTTGACATCCATTTGAAAAACTTTAAGATTATGGAAAGCAGCATAAGCTAAGAACAATCTGATTGCCTCCAGTCTGGCTACAGGGGCAAAGGTTTCATCATAATCAATACCTTCTTCTTATGAAAACCCCTATACATCCAGTCTGGCTTGTTCTGACAATTTGGCCTTTTTCATTAGTTTTATTCCTAAACACCATTTAGTGCCTATTGCACACTTACCTTGGGGTAGAGGAACCAGTTCCCACACTTGCTGCTTTTGAAACTGAAGAAGCTCAAGTTGCATAGCTTCAACCCATCCATTGTCTCTTAATGCAATATGTTAGTTCTTTGGCTCTTGCTGACTGATGAAGAGAGCATAAAAGCAAAAATTGGACAATTAACTTCTAGTTGTAACACTAGCATTGATGTCACCAATGATCTGAGACATGGGGCGATTCTTCAGATCTTGATACTCAATGAATCAGTGCAAGTGTTTGTAGGTGATTCAGCAGCAATAGATGGTGATCCAGACTCTTGAAACCTAGAATGAGATGGCAATTCAAATAAAGTAGAGGATTCAGAGATCTCATCAGCATTTGTTGTGGATGGAACTGCTAAAGCTACAGGAACATCAAGTTTAGTAGACTCAGGCAGTTGATCACTAAAACTTGTATTTATACCATAGATTGATAACAAGTGGCAGGAGATGATGGATTCACAGAACCGGCAACAGCTGGAGACTGATAAGGAACATATTGCAGCATGTCCAAATCAAATAACTCCACAGGGTTTTGTGGGA
This sequence comes from Flaveria trinervia, assembly GCA_025506515.1. Taxonomy (NCBI): domain Eukaryota; kingdom Viridiplantae; phylum Streptophyta; class Magnoliopsida; order Asterales; family Asteraceae; genus Flaveria; species Flaveria trinervia. The sequence goes on from CM046444.1 coordinate 74,799,005, forward strand.
TTTTCTCCTTTGGAGATTCATTAAACTTTATATGCAAGGTTTCTTCAACTATCTTTGTTCTGCAATTAAAAACTCGGTATGCCTTGCAAGTAGATGAATACCCAACAAAGTACCCTGCATCCACTTTTGATTCAAACTTCTGAAGTGGATCCTTTGTGTTAAGAATATAACAAGGACACCCAAATGCTCTAAAGAAGGAAATCAGAGGAGCCAAATGATGTAACACTTCATAAGGAGTCTTCATAAACCTCTGATTTACTAACACTCTATTTTGCACATAGCAAGCTGTGTTGACAGATTCAGCCCAAAAGGTTAGTGGCAAACCAGAATCAGCCAACATTGACCTTGTGGCTTCAATAAGGGTCCTATTCTTTCTCTCCACCACTCCGTTTTGTTCAGGAGTTCTTGGAATGCTATACTGCCTCTTGATTCCCTTAGAGATATACAATTCATCAAGTGTGTGATTTCTAAATTCTATGCCATTATCACTCCTCACACACTTGACAAAAAGAGAGTACTGCTTTTCCACATGCAACACAAAGTAGATGATGGTTTGATCAGCTTCATCTTTTGAATGTAAGAAGAAGGTCCATACAAATCTGGAATAATCATCCACAATTACCAAACAGTATTTTTTCTTTGCCATTCTCATCACTATTACCAAACCAAAAAGACCCATATGCAGTAATTGCAAGCAGGCAGGTGACTTTGGTTCTTCTATTGGAGGGAATGATACTTTCTGTTGCTTTCCTTTTAAACAAGCAGAGCAGTGGTCATCACATTTGAACTCCTTTAATGGCAGACCTCTCACTAAACCATGATGGATCAGCTGGTTCATGTTTTTAAGATTCACATAACCAAGCCTTCTGTGCCATAGTTCAGATTCCTGAGGAGAGGCCTTGGAGAACAGACATGGATGGCCTTTAGATAAATTTTCTTTGATAAGTCTAAGGCGTATACTCTTCCAATCCTGTTGGCCTTCAGGAGAGTATATTCATCCAATATCTTGTCAATCATTCTCAAAACATTAGAAGACAGAATCCAACAGTTCTGGCTGGTGAAAAGTGCAACATGCCCTTTATCACACATTTGACTGACACTCAACAAGTTGTACTTGAGATTCTCCACATGGTTAACATCATCAAATCTTATCTCACCATTTGACATAAAGCCTTTGCCGATGATGTAACCCTTAGCATCACTACCAAAAGATACAAATCCCTTCTTTCCTTGAGAGTAGTCATGAAGAAGAGAACTGCTCCCTATCATATGCATAGATCCTCCACCGTCCACATACCAGATGCTTCTATGGCATGCTGAAGAACCCTGCATTTGTCATAACAACTAGTTAGCTTTTGAGACCCAAACCATTTTGGTTTTGGGTTTGTTCTCATCAACAGATTTTATAGTAACTGATTTGTCATGATTAACAGCCTTTGAAGATAGAGATGGTGCTCAAAAGGATTCCTTTGATTTTGGCTTAGTTTTCCTTTTTAGTGGTTTAATCACAGGTACATCTATTTGGTTAACTCTCCCCAACAGATGTTGAACCATGATAACAAGTTGTGTCTGATTGGTTGTTAAAGCCTTCAGTTTAGCAGACACATCAGAACTTGTTTTTGAATGGTTCCTATTACACACCATGTCCTCCTTTTTGAAAGACACAGACTTAGTCTGATGTTTTGATACTCCTATGAGGAATATGTTCAGTTGTTTTATGATAAACCTCTTTCTTCTGTTTAGATTTTTGTGAAGACTTTGGTTTATCAGGTTGAGATGTTTATGGCACCAACTTGGTTTCAAATTCATCTTTCATTTTATTAATTTTCTTTTTAATGATTTTATCTTTGTTAAATTTGGAATCCTTTCTGTACCAACATTCATCAGTGAGATGATTGAATAGACCACATATTTCACATGGCTTTTTCTTCATCTTCTGTTGATCAGCTGCTGAAGAAGATGAAACTACTGAAGGTGTGTTCTTCAGTACTTTCTTCCTCTTAGTACTTATGTGAAGTACTAAAGGATTTGTAACAACTGAAGACTTATTCTTCAGAAGTTTTCTATCAGTACATTTGGGTTTCCTGATAGACTCTTTAGCAGTTGTCAAACCATGTTTGTTTTCATTTGGTTTGAAATGTTCTTCAGGTGTTGTTACTTGCTCTTCAGTACTTTGAATACCTTGTGAGACAACACCTGAAGTGCTCAGCTTTTCATTGATCATGTGTTCATCAGCAGTAAGACCATCAGCACATTCATTAGTTGAAGTACTATTACTGACTTCATCCTCTGATTGTACATTATCACTTGAGGATGAGACACATGATGATGTGGTTTGGGAATTGATTTCACCTTCATATTTTTCTTCTGTCTTGGGAGTAAAATCTGTAGGAGGTTCAATGTGATTTTATCCAATCCCAAACTTCACATTTGAAGCAGTTTGCTTACTGAGAAGCATTTCAAACCCCTTGTAAGATGTTACCCAGTGTTCACACTCAACTTGAGTAGCTGCAAGTGTTTCTTTGAGACTCTTATGATTTTCTAAAATGACCTCTACCTTAGCCTTTTCATCAGTGATTTGGCATTTTAATTTGTAAATCTCATCATCTTTTTCTTTTAAAACAGACTCAAACTTATCTTTTCTTTTGGAAATCAGTTTCTCTATGTCAAGATTTTGATTAATTAAAGCTACATTTGCTTCACTAATTGAGGCCAAAGCAGCTATGCATGACTCAGAACACAACTTGGCCTTAGCCTCAAAAGATACTTGTGGTACTTGTGATGCTGAAGAATTTGAGCATGAACCATGAGTAGAGTCCAGGGCCATAAGAGCAAGATTTCCAAAAGGATTTTCACCACCATGTTGACTAGCACCAGAAAACACTTGTTCAGAATAACCAGAAAGATCATCTGGTAAACTACTACAGTCAACACTCCAGGAGTGAAAAAGCTTTGATGTGATTGAGATTGAGATTGTTGATTTGATTGAGATGGTTGAGGCTCAGGTAGGGCATGTGATTGTTGAGCTATGGGTACCGGAACCTGAGTGGACTGAGGAACAAAATATGCAGGAGAGGATAGAATTTGTGAATTATGACCAGAACTGGTAGAATATTGCCCTTTGTTTTGTGTATTATTGCCTTGAAAGGTCACAAAGGGTGCAGAAGAGTTAGATCCAAATGATCTACACTCTCTTGCAAAATGTCCAAGTCTATGACACTTGTGACACCTCAACTTGCTATTATCAAAACCAACTTTGGTTTTTCCAGAGAGACCAGGGAATTTTCCACCTGTCCTTTTGTAAAATTTTTGAGATCTGATATTAACTAATGCCATTTGGCTCAAAATATCCATCTCTTCCAAATCATCATGAGAAATTCCTTTCAAATCATCCATCAAAAAAGCACAGATTGTCACTATTACATCCTGAATTACTATCAATACCAGCAAAAGCATGATCTCCATTGTTTGAAGAGAAATCAATATGCTCATCAGAAGAACTTTCTGATGTAGCATATTCTGACTCATGACCAACCAGAGCAGTATTCCCTGGTATAAAATCCTCAGTGAGCTTCCCAAATGAAGTCAGCTTCCTTTTTTGTTCTATCTATCTTTCAAATGTTAACAGTTTCCTATGAAGTTGGGTGAGAGATAGATTGTCTAGATTTGCACTGGAGCGTAGGACAATAGTATATGTGTACCATCTCTCAGGCTGGGATCTGAGAAATCTGTTGTTCATCTGACTATTTGTATATTCATGTTTAACCATTTTCAACTCAGATATCAAACAGGAGAATCGCTCAAACTGTTGACTTAGTGACTCACCCTTTCTATGAGAGAATGTCTCATATTGCTGGGCAATGATTTCTCTATTGTTTGCTAAGACCTCATTAGTTCCTCCAAATTGCTCTTTCAGAGCAACCCGGAGGTCAGGAACAGATTCATGATGCATAAGTCCATAATAGATTTCATTAGGCAGTGCCATGGCCAGAATTCCATGGGCTGCATCAATTTCAAATAGTTTTAGATCTTCATCTGAATATTGCTCTTTCTTCTTCGGAACCATTTCATTGGTTTCCGGATTACTCACCATAGGCTTATATGGTCCATAAACCACAGATTTCCAACAACCTGAACTGTTGACAGACAGGTGATGGAGCATTCGTCGTTTCCATGTGTTGTACTCACTCCTAACAAGCATCGGAGGCTTTGTTGAGGAGCCAGTATTGTGAGGATCATTGATTGATGTAGCCATTTTCACTAATTCAAACAGGTTCAATGAGATTTTAACAGATCTAACTCAACAACACAGTTTAAAACAAGAAGAATGTCAAATTAATTCACAGGAATCAACAGAAAAACAAACTCTATAACCAATTCTTGCAAATTTGCTAATTGATCAAACTTAGATATCATAAGAACAGTTTCAATAATCAATTGTTAAATCGATCAATGATTAACCTGCTCTGATACCATTTGAAGGGATCGAGATCTAGTTTGATCAATTAGATTAGGATTTGCAGCGGAATAGCACACGAATTAGACGAAATTCTAGCAAGAATAACATGAATATTCAATGAAGTAGTAACGGTTATAGAGAGAGAGTTTTCTGCAAAAAGAATGTTTTCATTCATGCACAAGCTTCCCGTACAGGGAAATTAGGTCAACATTCATTTTATAAGGAATGTGACATCAGCTGACGTCACTTGATAGTGACATCTAACTGATTTATACAAACAACTGAAAGTAAACTAAACTACTGAAGATGTCCACAACAACTGAGGACACCTTAAACTAAAGCTAAGTATAAGCTAACATTACAACTACTGAAGTTATAACATCTGAAGTGTAAGAACTTCAGACGTTTTACATAATATAAAACTACTGATTACAAACTACTAAAATGTAAACCATCACAACTACTGAAGAGAACTACTTCAGCTGTTGTGACAACTTCTAAGAACTTGATCTTCAGACTTTGGCTTCAGCAGTTGTCTTCAGACTTTGTCTTCAATGTTGTCTTCAGACTTTATCTTCAGCAGTTTTCTTCAGACTTTGTCTTCAGCTGTTGTCTTCAGACTTTGTCTTCAGCTGTTGTCTTCAGACTTTGTCTTTAGACTTTGTCTTCAGACTTTGTCTTCAGCAGTTGTCTTCAGACTTTGTCTTCAGCTGTTGTCGATCACTTCAGTGTTTTGATGTCTGTGGGACTTAAAGGTTTTTCTGATCTGGCTCATTGGTTCTTTTGGTCCAACAGGTTGTTCTTTTTCATTTTTAATAGCATTTCATTTCACATACATATGATCCTTGTTCTTGGGTTTGGTTTTGGTTTAAAATGGTCATATTTTCAGATTATTAAACCCACTTTTAATCCTTATATCCGCTGCGTTTTGTAGTTGAAATGGTTAAACTAGCCTTGATAAACATGTAACAAAACCCAACAAAGGTATCAGAGTCGGTTATGTGGAATACTTGCTTAAAAAGTTCTTGAAAAGTTAATTTTCATGGGCTTTTTCATCCCATTAGGGGCTGTTTTGTTATGGATGAATGAATCCCTTATGTTTCAAGGTTTTATGTTACATGCTTTAGTATAAACCATGAAAGATTAACATCAAATGGTTGATCAATTTTGTTTGGATAAAACCCTAAAGTTTTGGTTCATGTGGGCCAAAACATTAAGGTTAAAAAGGAGGTTCATGGCTATTTTTGTATATTCTATATGATACATATTTTTGGTGCATAACATAGCCTTGACCTTATGTGTTTTGGATTTGGTTGGTTGTCATTTTGTCATGTTGGTTTTGTTCTTGAAAGGGTTGTAATATTTATGTTTGTATTTTGGGTTGTAATTTATTTATTCAATGGTTATGTAACAAATAGATTAGATGCATTCCTTTAGTTCAAAAAATTTGTATTAGGATATGATTTTGTAAAAGAAGATGCACAAGATGAAGACCCAAAGAAGGACACAAAAGACATGCACACTTGAAGCATTTGGATGTGGATTCAAGTGGGAGTTCATGGAGACATTTTGATGTGTCACTGTTAACCCTTAGGAAAGACCTAATGACAACACTTGTGATGGCAAACAAGTGTAGTCAACTTAGTGGCAATGGTTATGCACTTGTGATCGTATGTTTATGCTTGTTTGGTTGTTTGTTTTATGGTTGTTGTTTGATATTTTGATATGCCTAACAAACTTATTAACAAACATAACAAGCTGAAAATTGATGGTTCTTTATCATTAAGTGATTAATAAAAGATTATTAAAAGGATTAATGATTTTAATAAAAGGGGAGTTATTAAAAAGTGAACCATAGGGTACCTTGTATTTGAAAGCATGCAAATATAAGGTACGTGGAGTTTCTAAACTAGAATTATGAAGACTTAAAATTTCTTTTATAAACAAGTTTAACACCATCCTTTTCTAGAACACTTGAGTCACTTGGAAATTCCTAACGGGATAAAGGTCACCTGACCATTTTGAGGGAACTTGTGATTTGAGGTGGGGATACCATATTTGTGGGATAAAGGTCACCAAACCACTTATGTTGGAAAACTCACATGTGTGAGCAAGTAGGGTGACTTGATTTGCAAACCATGTTAGATGGATCACCTACAATGTGATTTACAAAGGTGTTGATGGGATAAACGTGCCGACCATACATATGATGTTTAAGTTGATCTCATATCCCTAGAAGTTGCAAAGGGTTGCAATTCTCAAAACGTTGACTACCTTGTTAATTTAAATAATAGGATAGAGGTCACCTAACCACTATTTAAATGGAACGTTGGATTCTAGAATTTAATAATTGTGTAAGACACATAAAAGTGCTTTAATTATTAAAAGGTGATAATATCGAAAATACTAAAATTGAACTTTGTTAAATTTTGAAGATGGCCACCAACAACAACGAAAATAATGATATCTCGTCTGCTCACTCACTATCACTTACGACCATTCTCCAAAGGGAGTGTCTAAACCATAACAACTTTATAGATTGGTTTCGAAACTTGAGAATTATTCTCAAGCAAGAGAAATGATCGTATATTTTAGACGATCCGATTCCCGATCAACCTAATGAGGATGATGAGAAGACCTATAATAATGAGGTGAAATACACTGAGGACTCGATCCAAGTGTCTTACCTCATCTTGGCAAGTATGACTCCGGATCTCCAAAAGGAGTATGAACATCATGGAGCATATGATATGATTACATAGTTGAAGGAAACGTTCCAACAACAAGCAAAGGTACAGTTCTTCGAAACGGTTCGAGCACTCCATGCATGTCGTATTGATGAAATCCAATCAGTTACATCTTATGTACTTAAGATGAAAAGCCACAATGACTGAATTGAAAGGATGAATTGTCCCGTCTCGAAAGAGTTGGCTACGGATTTGATCCTCAACTCTTTGTCAAAAAGGTTTGACAACTTTGTTATGAATTATAATATGAACGGGTGGGACAAGAACATAAATGAGCTTCGCTCTATGCTCAAAACTGCCGAGGCGGCCATGGGTAAAAACGTTTTACGTGTTCTTACCATCAATGAAGGTGGGAACAAGTAGAGGCCTCACCCCGCACCCAAGACAAATGTTGCCAAGGGCAAATGGTGCGTTAGGGGGAAGGGGAAGGGACTGGTAAGAGCACCACCACCAAACAAGCGGAGAAGAAGTAAAAGGTTGCTTCAAATGACCCATGCTTCAAGTGTAAGGAGAGTGGACATTGGGAAAGAAATTTTCTAGTCCATCTCAAAGAGTTGTAAGCTAAGACGGAAGCCAGGCAAATTGTAAGGTCCCGTTCCCAGGACGCTTACAGCTGCCCAATCATCACCGATAAAACATATAATTACATTAACTTGAAATAAATGTTGCAGCGGAAACATTTTAAAAAAAACATTTTCATTACAAATGCCTTTACAAAATAATAAAAATTTCGTTACACAATTCATTTGTTCCCATTACAATGCAAAAACATTAACAAAAGAATGTCATCCAAAATGCCAAGTAGTTGCCCCGCACTATCATTAGCAATGCTCACCTCTCAACTGGAAAAATGCATAAAAAGTCAGCGTAGCTAAGTGAGTTCTAGTTTTAAATAAAACATACTTTACTTTTATTAAAACCGTTCTTTACTTTTGCATGTGATCACATATCATGCGTACACATAGATAATATCATTATTATTTTCATCATTCATTCATTAACTTTTAATTCATGCTTTCTTACTCTGATTCATACGTTCATCATTACTTCTTTTCATTCCATCAAAACCATGAACTTTACCCCACCGTCATGCATAAAGCTGGTACTGGACCGGGGTCTATCATAGACCCGCCATCATGGCGCACAACAGCCTGGCCATACTATTTAGGGTAAATTCAGGTGTACCATTGTCATGTGCTATGCCCACCATCATGCATAAAGCGGGTACTGGGCCGAGCTTTATCATAGACCTCCCATCATGGCCCATAACAGCTTGGCCATAGTATTTAGGGCAAGAGTCGAAGGTTCTATACAAATGGTCAATCATAAAGAAAGACCCCAGTGTGCATCCTTCTGGGGTAGCTAACCCACACCCCGTTGAACTAACACCCTTCATTAGGCGTGTTTCCACATACAAGGCTTGCAAGACTTACTTTACATTCCTTCGTTCATTAATGCATGCATTCATTCATCATGTTCCTCTTTTCTTTATCTCCCACTTTACGTTACATAATATTTTCAGTTCATTCATTAACATTCAACGTAAAGCCATGGGAAAGTAAACATATAGTGTAAGGAACATCAACATACACAGTCAACATCATCATACAGGGCATCATACATACATAACATACATCATACATATCATCATGCATAGGCATCAATCATACATCATAACATCATCATACAATGCCCATCACATCAACTATGACCTTAAAAGTCAGCTTACATGAACCCCCGGGAGCCTCCCAAGTTTTCCCCAAAAAGTCAGAAAATATTCTAAGTGTTCATCCATATTTCCTTTCTGTTCATTCGCATTTCTTTTGATCATCTGCATTTGCTTTTGTTCATCCGTATTAACTTTGTTCATCCGCATTTGTTCAGTCACATGAACTTACTCATCCGCATTTGTTCATTCGCATGAACTTACTCATTTGCATTGACTTTCTCATCCGCATTAACTTTGTTCATCCGCATTTGTTCATTCTCATGAACTTACTCATCCGCATTGGCTTTCTCATCCGCATTTGCTCATCCCCATTTGTCAATGCTCATCCGCATTTGGCAATACTTAAGCAGTTTTTTCTAAACTTAGGCGTATGAACTACTGCTTAGGCGCATGAGCAGCCTAGGGTACACTTATCATCATAATTTGGTCCCCAAACACCATCTATCATGTTCTAAGCTTAAATTATGCATTCTATGCCTTATAACACAACCATAACATCATCAAGCCTGAACATATTCCAAAATCACACCATAACCGCAAGATACACGCATTCACACATATGACTATGAAACCCTAGTTTTATAGAAACTTTATACATGCATTTGTAGCCCTAAAACTAGTTAAAACATGTAAAAGAGGGGTTCTAGAACTCACCTTAGCAGCCTCTTGGGGTAAGATCAAAGCCCGATTGCTACAAGATCTCACCTACAAACCCATTAAAAACACACAACCTAACACACACAATATACATAAGCACACAACCGAGGATGATACTAGTGAAGAACAGCTTAAACACACGAATTCTTACCTTGAATTCAAACTTTTCAGCTCTTGTTCTTCAAAATCCAAGAATTTCACCTCCTTTTCTTTGTCTCTGTAACAAGATCCGAATTTTGTGGGTGTAGAGAGAGTGATAGGCGGCCATTACCTTTTACACCCACTTTTTCAAACTATTTGTCCTTTTTGATACTTTTTACCCCTTAACTTGGGTAAAATATCATTTCTTTCTTATTCTTCACTTTATTCTTTCTTTCTTCGACTCTGAATAACCGGGTGTTACAAGTCCACCCCCCTTATATAGGTTCCGTCCCCGAAACCTATTAATTCTTGAACAAGCATGGGTAATGTTGTCACATCTCTTCTTCAGTCTCCCACATAGACTCTGATCCTTTTTTGTGCTTCTACTGGAAACGCACTAGAGGAACCAATTTATTCCTTAACCTCTTCCCTTTACGATCAATGATCATCACTAGTTGCTCCACATAATTGATTCGTTCATCTACCTCGATATCCTCCCGTCGAACAATCATATCCTGATCTGCTAGACACTTTCTCAGATGAGATACATGGAATGTCGGGTGAATTCCACTTAACTCATCTGGTAACTCCAATCTGTAGGCCACCTCTCATACTCTAGCAATGATTTGGAAAGGCGCTATGTATCTTAGGCTCAACTTGCTCCACTTTCTGAACCGAATGATACCCTTCGAGCATGAGACTTTCAACATAACCCTATCACCCACCTGGAACTCAATCGGTCTATGTTGTTTATCAGCATACGACTTCTGCCTATCTTTGGCTGCCATCATGAAGGCTTTGATCTTATCAAGCTTCTTAGTCGTAGCCTCGATCACCTCAGCGCTTCCTAACTCTTTCTGACCAATATCACCCCAACACACGGGTGTTTGGCATCCTTACCGTATATCAACTCATAAGGGGGCTTACTAATGCTGGCATGATAACTGTCGATCACCTCAGCTAGCGTAAAGTGGTCATCCTAACTTTCTCCAAAATCAATGACACAATCTCGAATCATATCCTCCAGCGTCTGAATCGTCCTCTCTGACTGACCATCCATTTGAGGATGATAAGCCATATTAATATGTAACCTCGTCCCCATTACATTGTGTAATTTCTTCCAAAATTTAGATGTAAACGGAGTGTCACGATGAGATAAAATAGACACCGGCACATGCTGACGAGTTACGGTCTCCTTAATGAAAAGATCAACCAACCTCTCGGATGAATATGTCTCGCATATCGGTAGAAAGTGAGCACTCTTCGTCAAATGATCAACTATCACCCATGTGGCATCATACCCTCGCGCGGTACGTGGTATCTTCATAATAAAGTCCATGGTGATGTGCTCCCACTTGCACTCCGGTATATCCAAAGGTTGGATCTTCGCATATGGCCTTTGGTGCTTGGCCTTCACTTGTAAACAAGTAAGGCATTTATTCACATACTCCACCACATCACTCTTCATACCAGGCCATCAATAATCTTTCTTCATGTCTTGGTACATCTTTGTAACACCAGGTTGAATAGAGTATCGAGTCTTATTAGCTTCATGCATGATCTTCATGCGTAGATCCCCAAAACGAGGAATCCACATACGTCCGAATTGGGTTCTAACACCGAGTGTGTTTTCACCAAATTCCGCAATCAGACCTCTCATTCTTTCGGAGGTAAGGTGATCTTCTTCAATGCCTCATCTTGAAACTATTTGACTTGCTTTATCACATCAGAGGTCATGTTCAACTGGTAAGCTTTCACCATAATCGGTTTGGGTATCTCCTTCCAGCTAAGGGCATCTGCTACCATGTTGGCTTTGCCTGGATGGTAATGGATCTCGGAATCATAATCCTTTATGAGCTCCAACCATCGTCTCTCCCTCATGTTCAGGTCCTTCTGCTCGAAAAAGTACTTCAAGCTCTTGTGGTCGGTGAATATGGTGCACTTTGTATCGTATAGGTAGTGCCTCCAAATCTTTAACGCGAAGACCACAGCTGCTAGCTCCAAGTCATGAGTAGGGTAATTAACCTTATGAACCTTTAACTGCCGGGATGCATAGGCTATAACGTTTCCCCTTTACATTAACGTGTTCGGTTTGTTTTACACATTATCAAAGAAGTTTAACCATTTAAACTTGAAAACGCAGCGGAATAAAATCTTAATATCATTTTTATAATTTGAAAATTAAAACACATAACTTAATTTTAACAAACCCAAGAACATAGGATCATTTATATGTGTATGAACAAGCTATCAAGAAGAATAAAACAACCAAAAACACAAAAAAGTTACAACCTTTGTAGAGCTGTCAAAAACATGAGATTTGTTGAAGATGGAGATGACTTGAGCAACCAAAAACACAAAAACACCCAAAAACACCAAGGATAGGTGTCCTCAAGCTTCCATACCCACAAGCCTCAAGAAACCACCCTTTTGCTAGGATTTTTGACACCGAAACAACCAAGAAGGGCTGAAATCTGATTTTCAGCTTTGATTTTTGACAATAAAGTAAAGAGAAAACGTTTTCTTGGTAGTCCTTTGCATGTATGAGAGAGAGGGGTTGAGTGTGTGTGTGTGTGTGTATTCAAGAGTAAGAAGTTTCAAGACCATGAAAACCCCACCCATAAGGGGCTACCAAAATTTTGCTTTCAAAAAGGGGTTTTCCCCCTTAAAATTCATTAAACATTTTATTTAACTTGTCACTAGTTAAGTTATAAAATTAACCTTTTGGTTTTATAACTCTTACACACATTATTACTTGATGCTACTTAACCAATTTAAATAACATTACAAATAATACCCTTGAACAAAATATCCTTATAAGTTGTTCTATCTCATATGCAACTTATTTAGAAAACCCATTTTCTAAATTGGTGTATTTATTTAATTGCATGATCATATCATATATTAAATATTTATATTGGTGTTTTCTAAGCTTGTTATTGGGTATGACCCGACTTGGATCATTACGTACTAACCATCAATGTTCTATGTGTCTTGGGCATAAAGAATCCAACAATCTCCCACTTGCAAAACATTCATAGAAGATTGATCCAAGTAGTAAATACCGCCTAACAACAGTTTACTACCCTTAATACACATGACTAAAAGCCATTCAATAACATCATCCCCTTCAACTATCCATCTTGAAATGATTTAGGTGAATCAATCATTTATCCTTTTGTTATAAATGTCATGTTAAATCCAAGGACACAGAATGATCATTCCTTGTTGATTTAACTTAATTAGGCCTTAGACATCTGGCTCCCAACGAATAATAGGAACAAATTCCATCTTGACTACATACGTATCTCATTATCACCTCGTGTCATACCTGAACATTGCCTTATGTACTGTCTATTATTTCAGAGCAGTGAAGAACTAGCTCAAGGTATAACATTTGGTGAATATCAAAACCCAATATGTATGTCAGGTCGGAGGATACCAAATGATATTCGCCTTTACCCAAATTTACTTGTCATCAATCATGAAGATTCCATGTAGTAAAATTTGAGATGCAGGTTAGTCCAATATTTGTATCCCACAAATATCTATGAACTTTGGCAGGAACCAATTGCTCTATATTCATGCCTTTTGAATATCCACCAATCCATGTTCATAATAGTCTTACGTTCATGTTTGTTCTCACAAATATGACCGACTAGGGACATTTAGAATAATAAACACATTCATGGATATATACATGTTAAAAGGGAATACAACTCAAAATATCACAAATATATAAAGAGTTAAACATTACATTGTTCCAAACATTTAAATACTAAACAGATCAATTCCAATCACTAGAAAATCGAAGTCCTAAGGCACAAGTATGACTTTCATGCTTTGCACTTTCAAGGAGCTTAGTGAGTGGATCCGTATATTTGATCGGGGTGAACTTTACGAATAGATATATTTCCTTTTTCAACTTCATCCCTTATGTAGTTGAATCTCCGCTCAATGTGTCTAGTCTTTTGATGTGCACGGGGTTCCTTGATTTGTGCAATCGCACCCTCGTTATCACAAAAGATTTCTAGGGGTCTTTAATGGTAGGGACAACCCCTAGATCAGCGATAAATTTCAATATACTTTTAACAGCCATCCAATGGCTATTACCTGGATTCTGCTGATATCTGCTCGTCATGCTTAACGCGCATGACACATTTGGTCTAGTGCATATCATCGCATACATGATGGATCCTATAGCAGAAGCATATGGGATGTCCTTCATTCGATCTTGCTCATCTTTTGAGCTTGGACATTGAGACGTACTCAATATTGTCCCTCTTTGAAGAGGTACCATACCTATCTTAGAGTTTTCCATCTTGAACCTTTTCAAGACTTTATCAATGTATGCACTTTGGTTTAAACCTATCAACCACCTCGATCTATCCCTATAGATCTTTATTCCGAAAATACAGGCTGCTTCACCGAGATCTTTTATAGAAAAACAACTTCCAAGCCAGGTTTTAACACCTTCCATGGTTGGAATATTGTTTCCAAAAAGTAGTATGTCATCAACATACAATACTAAGAATGTAATTATGCTCCCACTAGCCTTCTTATATACACAAGCCTCATCAGCATTCTTGATGAAACCAAATTTCTAGATCTCTTCATCGAAACGTTGATTACAATTTCTTCATGCTTGTTTCAATCCATAGATTGATCTCTTTAACTTGCATAGTTTAATAGGATGTTGTGGATAGACAAAACCATCAGGCTGAACCATATGGACAGTGTCTTCGAGATGTTCTTTGTTAGGATCAGTGATCTACGTTTGATTGATTAGGGAGTATTGCAGCGGAAATCAAACAATGAATTAGACAATTCCCAAGAATACAGTTGATATTCAAAGTAAGAACAATCGATTATAGAAAGAATTCTACAAATCAAAGATTTCATTCAATACGCGCTTTCGTGGTGGCAAAATGTCACACTTACAATCAGGTCAATCATCCCTTATATAGGAATGTCGTGGTGGAACATTCCTTATATATGAGATTTGACGTCTGCTGATGTCATTTGATAGTGACATCTAACAGAATTATTCAGACTACCGAAAGTTAACACAACTACTGAAGATGTCAAAACAGCTGACATCTTCTTACAAAAATACGAAGTGTTAACAGTCACTACAACTACTGAAAAGAAACTACTGAAACTACAACGACTGAAGAACATGCTCTTCAGTCGTTTTACAAATACTGAAACAAAAAAGAGAACTACTGAAAGGAAACCATCACAACAACTGAAGAATGCTTCTTCAGCTGTTGTAACAAACTCTAAAGGCTTCGGTACTTGTACTTGAACTTCAACTGTTGTCATCAGCTGATGTCTTCAGTCTTTGTACTTCAGCTGTTGATCTTCAGTACTTTGTTCCTCAGTTGTTGATCTTCAGACTTTGGCCTTCAGCTGTTGAAGTCTTCAGTACTTTAGTCTTCAGCTATTGAAGTCTTCAGTACTTTAGTCTTCAGCTATTGATCTTCAGACTTTGGTCTTCAGCTGTTGAAGTCTTCAGTACTTTAGTCTTCAGTTGTTGAAGTCTTCAGACTTTGTCAAACAACTGATCAAGTCTTCAGCAGTTGTTGTGATGTCTGTGGGACTTAGAGGTTTTTCTGATCAGGCTCATTGGTTATTTTGGTCCAACAAACTCCCCCTGAACCAATACAGCCAAAACCTCTAAACTTATTGAAGATGTCCCACGTATTATGGCAGAAGGAT
The DNA here is from genome assembly GCA_025506515.1 of Flaveria trinervia. Lineage (NCBI taxonomy): Eukaryota > Viridiplantae > Streptophyta > Magnoliopsida > Asterales > Asteraceae > Flaveria > Flaveria trinervia. The sequence continues at coordinate 74,814,459 of CM046444.1, forward strand.
TTGGTCTTTTTGTCTTCTAGATCAGCTCAGAAGTGACCCATAGAAGCACAGGCGTGGGAAGAAGTCTCAATGATCTGTTTGGCAAAGGATGAATGGGAACTCTGTCTTGGGGAACTGGACACAGAGCTGTTACCCCATCCATGAGATCTACTTCCCAACAACGAGTCTGTATGACTCCCTTGTATAGGCCTCAAGGAAGGTTATCTGTTCCTCCATGGTAAGCTCTTCAGCTCTCCTTCAAAAAGTGATTCTGGCCCATAATATTGAGATAGGTATTGACCTGTTTCCCATTTTTGAGTTCCACAGTTGTTATTACTCTATAAGCAAATTCATGAGGGTGATTACCCTCTAAGAACAACTGGAGCTCATTCTTTCTAACTTCCTCAAGCCTCTTATATACTAACCCCTTTTTCACCATTTTATTTTCCAGCATATTTTGTGGGGTCAGGTTAGCTTTATAGGCTTTCTTGAAGTCGTCTAGGATTTCCCGGGGTGATACTACAAAGACCAGTGAGATCACTTCATCTACAATCTTCTTCACTTGGCCAATGTATCTCTATGGAATGTTTTGCTTGTGAATCCTATGAGACACCCTGGGATCAGGCCAAATCCTCACTCTCTCCTTTTGATATTGAAATGTATGTTTAAGAGTGTATAATCTGAGAGCATGCTTCTTCATGTTGATGATTGAATATGTGGCAGCATATGCTTTGTCAACTCTCCTCAACAATTCCTCATCATGTTGTTTATGAAGCTCTTCTTCTTCTAGCTTCACTTTCACAATTTGTGTTTGAGTTTCAGGAGTAATTGTTGGAGAGTGACTTGTGCCCTTAGGCAACTGTATAACAGCTGAGAGTGGCAGCCTATCTTCATCTTCATCATTATCTTCGTCATCTTCTTCTAGCCTCAGTACCCTTCTCTTCCTCTTCTGGGGTACTTCATCGGCTACTGGTTTTGTGGGTAAGAGAATTGGTTTAGTGGGTTGTGGTTTTGGTGGTTTTGGTGTGGGAATGTTGATAGGCTGTTCTAGCATTCTGGATGTGAGGTCGGCTTTAGATTGCTTGACTAGTTCAGTCCTGCTCCCAGCACCAGCTTCATTTAAGGCTTCAATAACCAATCCTTTGGGGTATACTTCAGACGAACAGATCTTGGTGGTTATTACCAAGATGCTATCCCTGGACCATGCCTTGATCTCAATCAATGATCTACCCAGATATTTCGCTATGAACCTGATCATGATTTCTAGCCTTTCCCTTTCCAACACCTCATAACTTGCCCATCTAGCTTGGATTTCTTCAATCTCTAGTCTTCTGATTTCTGAGTCAAGTTTTTCAGTGTCGTGACCTTTCCTAAACAACTGATCAATGATGTTATCCATTGATCGGCTGTGTTCGGCATCAGCATTCTTCACCATTGTCTCCAAGTCAGTCTCCTTCTCATTCTTCCTTTTCTTGTATGTGACATGAAAGTCTTTAGTACTTTCAGTCACCTTCTCCATGTCAGCATCCTTCACCTTCTCCTTCTCAGTTTCTTTCATATCTGCAATCCTCTTTCTTTTTGCTTTCACTGACTGAATCTCCCCCTTTTTGGTTGCATTTGTTACAAGGGGTTGATTGTCAGAAAGCCTTTTGCTCACAACATCCTCTATCATGGGTTGTATAACTGAGGGAAGCCTCTCATCAAGGGTTTTAAGCACCATATTAGTGATAGTTGATGTGATGAGAGGTAAGGAATGTTGAAAGATAGAAGCTATTTGCTCAAGGGGGTTCCGTCCCTGAGAAATAGTGCCAGAAGCAGAGGCAGGTGGCTGAGTGTTTTGGAGTGGCTCTGTGTATGGGAGACCTTCAGAGGAAGGTGCCATCTGTGGATTTGGAGGGGTAGATGGTCTTTGAACCTGAGAAGTTTTGGCAAGCAGCTCTTTGAGTCTACTCACCTCATCCTCGAGGATGGTCTTTTGGGCTAAAACATCATAAAAGAAGCCCAGGTCATCACCAGTGTTTATTGAATCACCTGACCTCCTGATAGAATTAGGATGAACATGCTCTGAGTGTAGATCAGTGGTAGCATATGCCCCTTGGTCATGGTACTGGGGACTTCCTACCTCAGGACCATGTCCTTCATCGGCAGTTGCCTCTGGTGAGGTCTTATGGATAGTACCAAATTCATCCTGATGATTTGCTGAAGCAAGAGAAGTGGCAGCCTCACTAGAAATTCGAATCTCCGTTTCCATACTTGGAGATTGAATATGGTAACCTTGTGCTGTGGGGTGTCAGAAGCACTTTGGTCCTCCCCCTCAATGGTTGAGTCCATCCCAGTTTTGATTGGCATCTAGGGAGGAGGTGAGGAGTGCAACTGAGTCAGCACTTTGGCAATTATGATGGTAGGACTTGGGGGGCGGTTGCAGTGGGACAGGGTGTGAAGGCAGTATGCACCCGGGGAGAGTGGTGCGTTTCAATGGCTACCTCCTCAAGCGAGGAAGGTTCCAGATGTATAGGTGCCCCAGAGATGGTTGCTACAGGCTCCTGTTGAGAGGAAACCTGAGCGGTTGAGGGTGAGTGAGTACCTGTATCTACTGGGGGTTATGACGAGTAGATATAACCTGCGTTTGTGTTGCAGGGGCATCCTCAAGGGACTCATTTCCTGAGTAGCCTTTTTGGCTTTCTTGTGTTTGGGTTTGGTGGGGATAATGGATTTGGAGGTGGTGGCTGTGGGTTCTAGCTGTGTGGGTTTTCGCAGTTTGGCAGCCAGTTTGAGTGACTGTTCTGAGTTGTGCCTGGAGTATACTTCAGGCAATACAGCCGTGGCAGGGACTCCAAGGCCAACAAGTCCCGCAGCTTTCAGCTGGTTTACTATAATGGCCATTGGAACCGAGGATATAATATCCATCGGTTAGCTATAGGCTTGGAGGCCATATCCTTTAGTTCAATAAATAATATTTCAGAAAAAATTATGTTTTGTTGGTCAAGGATAGAGAATAATACCTACTGCCACCTCGTCGACATTTCATCCAAGAAGAAGTCTTAGAAGCTAAGCATACATTCACCATATGAAAAATTAGTCATTCCGCATCATGGAAATGTTTCTTCAGGATGGTAGAGGCACTAAGGTTACCTTGGTATCCATGTTGGGCAAATAATAGATCAGTGGTGCCCTTTGGATACCCAGTGGGGAAACTGGCATCATCTAGTTGTAGGGTTTGGCGAAGGATTTCTGGAGTGATGACCACCTGACGATTGTTGACGAACGACTGGAGAGAGTCGGTGTCATTCTCCCCAGTGATGAGGGTGACGTTCGTCCAGAACTGCTGGAGGGATTCGGCATGAATGGTAGGATTTAGAATAAAAGCCGTTTTGTATGGAAAGTTGATCATTAGATCAATGGCATTATCAAACTTTGTCCACAAGGATGATTTGGTAAGGTAAGCAACACAGTTGTGTCATGGTTTAAGCTTCATGTTCGCCATTGATGTGAGAGAAGGTTCTGAGTTTTTGAACGTTAGGTTTGAGATGATGAAACTCTGTAAGATGAGGTATTTATAGGGTACGGGTTATGAAGCAACTGAAGGGTTTGGTATGAGTCGTCAGTAGTTTTAAACGATTGATGATGTGGTATTAACCTTCAGAAGTTGAAACAACTGAAGTCTTGGTTTTAGGCGTCAATAGTTATAAAACTACTGAAGACCATGGTTTTAGCTTCAGATGTTGGAAACAACTGATAACTTGGTGTTAGTCATTAGTAGTTATGAAACTACTAAAGACATGGTTTTGTCATGAGTTGTTGTAAACAGCTGACGATGTGGTGTTAGTCATCAGTAGTTGTGAAACTACTGAAGACGTGGTTTTGTCATCAGTTGTTTTAGATGAAGCAGTAGTTTTAGAAACAATTAAAGAGAAAATTCTCATCAGTAGTTTTCGTCAATTCATAGCTCTTTAGCTGTTTCATACTGTCCTCAACACTTACTCATCAGTCTTTTGGGCTGTTTTTCAGTTGTTTCATAGGACATCGGTACTTATCTGTTTGTACTTATATTAGTAGTTATGACTGTACCAGTTCTTGTAACATAATCAATACTTATTTGCGATATGATTACAAATGATCATCAGTACTTATTTACTGAGATCATCAGTAGTTATCACTTATTCTAGCTGCAGCATACCAAGCCTTAACACTAGGTTTTGGAAAGTCGAGCTATCCAAAGGCTTAGTAAAAATGTCTACAAGCTCATCAGCACTAGACACAAACTTTGGATCAATCAGACCTTTTTCAAAACAGTCCCTAATAAAATGATGTCTGATCTCTATATGTTTGGTCCTAGAGTGTTGGACAGGATTCTTGACAATGCAAAGAGCTGAAGCACTATCCATTAGTAATGGAGTCTTAGTCTCTGTAATGCCATAATCCAAAAGTTGGTTCTGAAGCCAGAGTACCTGAGAAGTACAGCTTGCAACAGCAATGTACTCTGCTTCAGCAGTGGATGTAGCAACAGATGTTTGTTCTTACTCTGCCAAAACATCAAACAGTTGCCTAGGAATTGACATCCACCAGAAGTTGACTTTCTGCTTAACTTACAACTTGCATAGTCACTATCAGAAATAACAACCAATTTGCAAGAGTGCCCAGTGGAATACCATAAACCTAGAGATTGTGTACCTTGCAAATATCTAAAGATCCTTTTGACTGCAATCAAGTGAGACTCTTTAGGAGCAGCCTGAAATCTAGCACAAACACACATTGCAAACATGATATCTGGTCTAGAAGCTATTAAGTACATCAAGGACCCAATCATACATTTGTAAAGTGTTTCATCAACAGCTTTACCTTTTTGATCTGCATCCAGTTGTGTGGTGTTGCACATAGGAGTAGAACAGGGCTTACAATTTTGTAAATCAAACTTATTCAAAAGATCTTTTGTATATTTAGACTGATGAATGAAAGTCCCATCAGCCTTTTGTTTGATTTGCAATCCAAGAAAGAACTGTAATTCTCCTATTGCACTCATTTCAAACTTCTTATGCATTAAATTGGTAAAGTCATCACACAACTGGGGATCAGAAGATGCAAAAATAATATCATCAACATAAATTTGAACAAGTAGCTTATGCTGATCCACCTTCTTAATAAATAAAGTTTTATCTATGGAGCCTCTAGTGAAATTATTTTGAAGAAGAAAATTTGATAATGTCTCATACCAGGCTCTAGGAGCTTGTTTCAACCCATAAAGAGCCTTATCAAGCTTGTATACCCAATCTGGATGTTTATTATCCTCAAAACCTGGTCGTTGACACACATAAACTTCTTTTATTTTACCATATAAAAATGCACTTTTAACATCCATTTGAAAAACTTTAATATTGTGAAATGCAACATAGGCTAAGAACAATCTAATTGCCTCCAGTCTGGCTACAGGGGCAAAGGTCTCATCATAATCAATACCTTCTTCTTGTGAAAACCCCTGAACAACCAGTCTGGCCTTGTTCTTAACAATAAGCCTATTTTCATCTGTTTTATTCCTAAACACCCATTTAGTGCCTATTGCACACTTACCTGGGGGTAGAGGAACCAGTTCCCACACTTGCTGTTTCTTGAACTGAAGTACCTCAAGCTGCATGGCTTCCACCCATCCATTGTCTCTCAAGCAACATGATAGTTCTCTGGCTCTTGCTGACTGATGAAGAGAGCATAGAAGCACAAGTTAGACAATTGACTTCTGGTTGAGACGCCAGCATTGATACCACTAATGATTTGAGACATGGGGTGATTCTTCAGCTCTTGGTGCATAATAAGATCAGTGCAAGTGTTTGTAGCCGGTTCAGCATCAGCAGATGTTGATTCAGATTCTTGAAACCAAGTATTAGATGGCAAATCACATGATGTAGAGGAATCAGAAATCTCATCAGCATTTGTTGTGGATGGAGCTGTTCAAGGTATAGGAACACCAAGTTTAGCAGACACAGGCAGTTGGTCACTGAACATGAAAAGGTGAGTATTGATATCATCATCATCTTCGGTACCACCAGGTGGAAGACTTGCTGCAGAAGATGATTTATCCACATGATCTGCAACAGTTGGAGTTTGATAAGGACCATATTGCAGTATGTCCAGATCAAACAACTCCACAGGGTTTTGTGGAATTTTATCCTTGGGAGATTCATTGAATTTCACATGCAAGGTTTCTTCAACTATCTGTGGTTTGCAGTTGAAGACTCTGTAAGCCTTGCAAGTGGATGAATAACCTACAAAATACCCTGCATCCACCTTAGGATCAAATTTGTGGAGTTGACCCCTTGTGTTGAGAATGAAACAAGGACATCCAAAGGCTCTGAAGAATGAAATCAAAGGAGCCCAATGATGTAGAGCTTCATATGGAGTCTTGATCAACCTCTGATTTACTAACACTCTATTCTACACATAGCAAGCTGTCTTGACAGCTTCAACCCAAAAGGTCAAAGGCAAACCAGAGTCAGCCAACATGGACCTTACAGCTTCAATTAAAGTCCTGTTCTTTCTCTCCACTACTCCATTTTGTTCTAGAGTCATTGGGATGCTAAACTGCCTTTTGATTCCTTTTGAAAGATAAAAATCATCAAGTGTATGGTTTCTGAATTCAGTATCATTGTCACTCCTTATACACTTGACTGATAGGGAATAATGCTTCTCAACATACAGCACAAAGTTTGTAATCTTCTGAGCAACCTCATCCTTTGAATGTAGAAAGAAAGTCCATACGAATCTGGAGTAATCATCCACAATTACCAGATAGTATTTCTTCTTTGCCATGCTCATCACTCTCACAGGACCAAATAGATCCATGTGCAGTAACTGCAAGCAGGCAGTGGACTTAGGTTCTTCAATGGGAGGGAATGAGACTTTGTGCTGTTTTCCTTTCAAACAAGCAGTGCAGGCTTCATCACAATGGAACTCCTTGATTGATAAACCTTGTAGGGGATTTAACATGTTTATCAAAGTTCATATTCTCTTGTGTTATATGAAAAACACAGCGGATTTATATTTTAAAACATGTTAATAAGATGATTATTAAACCCATTTAATAAAGAACCCCAAGCATGGATCATTATACAAATGCATACAACAAAGGACATAAGATACTTAGAAGAATATACAACCTTGTAGCTTCCTAAAACCCAAAGATGAGAGCTGTGAAAGATGACTTTGTGGCTGAGTTTTCAACCATGAAAACCTCAAGGAGTGATACCCCAAGCTGTACAAACACCTTTCTTTGCTAGGGCTTGCAACACCAACTTGAAGAGCTCTCCTCTTGTTGAATCTTTTCAGCCAAGAACACTTATTTTCAAAGCTGAAAATTCCTGATTCCTTTTGCTCAAAACCAAGATTTTTGAGTAAGTTTAGAGAGAGAACTTATCTTGTGTGTGTGTAAGAGAATGAAGAGTATGCAAGAGTGTTCTTGAGTGGAGTTATTGCATGGCCTTGGAACCAAAAAAGGGGGGGTATCCAAGACCAAAGGGGCGGCCGATTTTGGCTCCCTTTGGACTCCATCAAGTTTCAAAAATTTTAAAAAAAATATATATATACTCTTGCATCCTTATAATGTAAAATTAAACCATTTTAATTTTATATGACTAACACACACACTATTATTTGTCATTGTTTAACTAATTTAAAAAATGAACAAATAATCCCATATGAACAAATATATATATATATTATATATATATATATATATATAATATATATATATAAACTTGTTCATTTGCAAAAGCAATGATTTAGAAAACCCGGTTTCTGAATTGGTGTTTATATTTATTTGTTTTGATCTAATCAACAAATAAATATTGTCGATGTTTGTTTGGCTTGTTATTGGGTATGACCCGACTTGGATCATATCACACTAGCCACATCAATTTAATATGTATCTTGGGCAGATCAATTCTTTCAATCTCCCACTTACACAAGATTCATAGAAGATTGATGCAAGCAGCAAATAATGCCTAGCAACGGTTTGCTACCCCTAATGTGTATGACTAAGTGCCATTCAATAACATCATCCTTTTCAAGTACCTTACTTGAAAATGTTTTAGGTGAATTAATCATCTATCCTTTTGTTACAGATGTCATGTTAAATCCAAGTGACAAAGAATTGTCATTCTCTGATGATTTAACTTTAACAGGCCTTATACATCTAACTCTCAACGAATAAGAGGAACAAATTCCATCTTGACTACATACGTCTCTCACGATCACCTTATGTCATACCTGAACTCAGCCTTATGTACTGCCTTTTCAGAACAGCAAAGGACTAAGTCAAAGTACAATACTTGGTGAATATCAAGACCCAATATGTATCTCGGGTCTGAGGATACAATGATATTAGCCTTTACTCAAAATCTCTTATGACTAATCAGAAAGATTCCATGCAGAAATAATTGAGAGCGGGTGAGTCCAATATCTATAACCCATAGACATCAATGAACCTTTGGTAGCAACCTCTTGCTCTATATTCATACCTTATGAATATCAACCAATCCAAGTTCATTATAGTCTTACATTCATGGTTGTTCAACTACTGACGTTGAGAATAATTCATTTATTCACGGATTTAAACATGCTAAAATAGAAGAACAAATGAAATTATTGTTGGGATTCAACATGTTTATCAAAGTTCATATCATCTTCATTTGTATGAAAAACGCAGCGGAATATAGTTTTAAAACATGTTAATATGTTGATTATTAAACCCATTTTAATAAGCAAACCCCAAAGCCATGGATCAATATACGAAATACATACAAAGGAACAAACATAGGATGTAAAGAACACAACCTTTGGAGCTGTTCAAAGACGAATTTCAAGAAGAGAAAGAAGATGAAATCGTGGCTGAAACTTCAAAATAGAAGTCCTCAAGAGGTGATACCCCAAGCTAGTACAAACACCTTTGAATGCTAGGCTTCTTGACACAAATTTTCAGCAACAAAATCCTCTTTTGTATGCTGAAATTTTCTGCTCTAACTATTCTTCAAACGTGAGAGAAGGAGAGAGTAGAGAGAGAGCTTTTGGTGTGTGTGTTCTTGGATGTGATGGAATGAAAATGTGTTCAAGTGTCCAAGACTTGCATTCTTGGAACTAACAAAAATTGGGGCATCCAAGACCAAAAGGGGCGGCCGAAATGGCCCCCTTTTGTTTCCCTCTCAATTCAAATTTTTATAAAAAAAATACAATCACATCCCTTGTTTTATAAAATTAAAACCATTTTAATTTATATCACTAACACACACTATTATTTGCCATTGCTTAACCATATTAAATAATGTACAAATAATCTTCTATGAACAAATTATCTATATAATGATGTTCATCTACAAAAGCAATAATTTAGAAAATCCAATTTTCTAAATTGGTGTCATTTATATTTGTGTGATCTTATCAACAAATAAATTACCTTTTGGTGTTTGTTTGGCTTGTTATTGGGTATGACCCGACTTGGATCATATTACACTAGCCACATCAATTTAATATGAATCTTGGGCAGATCAATACTTTCAATCTCCCACTTGCACAAGATTTATAGAAGATTGATGCAAGCAGCAAATAACGCCTAGCAACGGTTTGCTACCCCTAATGTATATGATAAGTGCCATTCAATAACATTATCCTTTTCAAGTACCTTACTTGAATATGTTTTAGGTGAGTTAATCATCTATCCTTTTGTTGCAGATGTCATGTTAAATCCAAGAGACACAGAATTGTCATTCTCTGATGTTTTAACTTTAGCAGGCCTTAGACATCTAACTCTCAACGAATAAGAGGAACAAATTCCATCTCGATTACATACGTCTCTCACAATCACCTCATGTTATACCTGAACTCAACTTATGTACTGTCTTTTCAGAATAGCAAAGAACTAAGTCAAAGTACAATACTTGGTGAATATCAAGACCCAATATGTATCTCAGGTCTGAGGAGTACAATGATATCGCCTTTACTCAAAATCTCTTATGACAAATCAGCAAGATTCCATGCAGAAATAATTGAGAGCGGGTCAGTCCAATATCTATATCCCATAGATATCAATGAACTTGGTAGCAACCTCTTGCTGTATATTCATACCATATGAATATCAACCAATCCAAGTTCATTATAGTCTTATATTTATAGTTGTTCCCACAAGTATAATCGACTGCGGACGTTTAGGATAACTTATTTATTCGTGGATTTAAACATGCTAAAATAGAAGAATAATGAAATTATAACTATATAATTAAGTCAAATAACAATTAGTTCCAATATCTATATGCAAAATACAACATCAAACCCAGTCACTTGAATATCTAAGTCTCATGGCACAAACATGACCCTCATGCTTTGCCTTTTCGAGGAGCTTTGTGAGTGGATCCGCAACATTTTTATCAGTGTGAACTTTGCGAATACATATCTTTCCCTTTTCAACTTCATCCCTTATGTAGTTGAATCTCCGTTCAATGTGCCAAGTCTTTTGATGAGCACGAGGTTCCTTGATTTGAGCAATCGCACCCTCGTTGTTATAAAAGATCTCTAGGGGATCCTGAATGGAAGGACTACCCCTAGATCGGCTATGAATTTCTTCAGCCATGCAGCTTCCTGTGCTGCCATTGAAGCGGCGACGTATTCTGACTCTGTAGTGGACAACGCTACGACTTCTTGCTTTGAGCTTTTCCAAGAAATAGACCCCATTCAGAATAAAGATGTACCCCGATTGAGATCGTGAATCATCACGATCGGTTTGGAAACTCGCATCCGTGTAACCTTTTACAACGAGTTCCTCTTCACCAGATCCGTTGATCAAGAACATGTCCTTAGTCCTCCTTAGGTACTTTAGAATGTTCTTGACAGCGATCCAATGACTATCACCAGGATTTTGCTGGTATCTACTTGTCATGCTCAAAGCGCATGACACGTCTGGTCTAGTGCATATCATTGCATACATGATGGATCCTATAGCAGATGCATATGGGATAGCCTTCATTCTATTTTGCTCCTCTTTTGAGATAGGACATTGAGTCGTACTCAATATTGTCCCTCTTTCAATAGGTACAGTACCTTTCTTAGAGTTTTCCATCTTGAACCTTTTCAAGATTTTGTCAATGTATGCACTTTGATTCAAACCAATTAGCCGCCTTGATCTATCCCTATAGATTTTTATTCCCGGAATATAAGCGGCTTCACCAAGATCCTTGATGGAAAAACAACTTCCAAGCCAGGTTTTTACACCTTCCATGGTTGGAATGTCATTCCAAATAGTAGTATGTCATCAACATACAGTACTAGGAAGGTCATTGTGCTCCCACTAGCCTTCTTATACACGCAAGCAAGCCTCAGCGTTTTTGATGAAGCCAAATTTCTTTACCTCCTCATTAAAACGGTGATTCCAGCTTCTCGATGCTTGTTTCAATCCATAGATTGATTTCTTTAACTTGCATACTTGTTAGGATATTTGGATCGACAAAACCTTAGGTTGAACCATATAGACATCTTCCTCAAGATATCCATTTAGGAAAGCGGTTTTGACATCCATTTGCCAAATCTCATAATCATAATGAGCAGCTATGGCAAACAATATCCTTATAGACTTTAGCATTGCAACAGGTGAGAATGTTTCATCATAATCAACCCCTGAGTTGAGAGTGAAACCTTTGCTACAAGTCTAGCTTTGTAAGTATCCAAGTTTCCATGCATATCGGTTTTTTTCTTGAAAACCCACTTACTTCCAACTACTTTGGAATTAGAGGTGGTACGACAAGTTCCCAAACTTGATTGTCATACATGGATTGCATCTCAACGTTCATGGCCTCTAGCCATTTGTGACAATCCAAATTGGACACTGCATCATGATATGTGGATGGTTCATCTGAATCTACCACATAGCATCCATCCATGAAAAATCCATATCTTTCAGGTGGATTACAAGTTCTACCACTTCTGCGAACGTTTTGTGTGTATTGATCAAACGCTTGATCATCCTCAACATTTTCATGTTGATGCTAGTTTCAACCAAACTGCATCGGTTGTGTTACTTGATCCTCCTCAAGATCCACTGTTCTACTACTAGTTCCTTCCATAAGGAACTTTGTTTCTAAGAACTCACCCTTCTGGCAACAAACACCTTTTGTTCCAGTGGATCATAGAAATAATATCCCATAGAATCTCTAGGATATCCAATAAAAATACACACTTGGTGGATCGGACTTCCAATTTGTTTGGGGTGGGAGTCTTAACATAAGCCTCACAACCCCAGACCCTTAAGTATGATAGGGATGGAACTCTTCATGCCATATCTCAAAAGGTGTCTTTTCCACCTTTTTGGTTGGGGCCATATTCAGAATACGGGCCGCGGAGAGTAAAGCGAAACCCAAAATGATAGAGGCAATGTGCTTCTAGCCATCATAGATCGAACCATATCCAATAAGGTTGATTTCTCCTCTCAGACACACCATTATGTTGTGGTGTCCCAGGTGGAGTGAGTTGTGAGATGATCCCACAACTCCTAAGATGATCTTGAAAAACATCACTTAAGTATTCACCACCTCTATCGGTGCGGAGAACTTAACTGACTTGTTTGATTTTTTCAACTTCATTTTTGAAGATTTTGAACATTTCAAAAGCTTCATCTTTATGCTTAATAAGTAACATACCCATAGCGACTATAATCGTCAGTAAAGGTAATGAAGTATCTTTCACCATTCCTAGTCATCGGCTTAAAGGGACCACATACATCCGAATGTATGATTCTTAATAAATCTTTTGCCTTTCATTAGTCCACTAAAGGGTGCCTTAGTCATTTTTCCTAGTAAACAAGATTCACATACATCAAATGAATCACATTCATTTGTTTTTAAAAGACCATTCTTTTGAAGTGTTTGTATACGTTTCTTGTTTATATGACCAAGACGACAGTGCCAAAGGTAGGTATCATTCAAATCTAATTTGAGCCTTTTGGTGGTTGCTTGGTATATTGAGCTATCATATGTTTGGTTCTCATGAACCAATTCATAAATGCCATTATTAGGTATGGCCTTAAAATAAAACTATGATTTAAAGAAACATGAATACATTGTCAACAAACTTGAAATTATATCACATTTCTTAAACGGGAAACGGAAATTATGTTCCTAGTCAAACTAGGAGCATATAATACATTATTTAAAATAACTTCCAAACCACTTGGAAGCTTCAAAATGTAGTCTCCTTGGGCTTCTACGTGAACCTTTGCACCATTTCCATGAGAGACTAATTTCCCCTTTTGCATAATGTTCATTTCTTTTGAACCCCTGCAACAATTGCAAATGTGAGTTCCACATCCGGTATCTAATACCCATGTGTTAGAGGAAAATAACATTTAGCTCAACATGTATCATATAAATTATACCTGAGGTTTGCCCCGCATCCTTCTTTTCTCTCAATCTTTGAGATAGACTGGACAATTTCTCATCCAATGCCCTATCTCACCACATTTGAAGCATGGGTCGTTAACAGCAACCTTCTGCTTCTTCTCCTTGGGCCTCGGAGGTTCCGCCCTAACAACCATCTCCCCTTTCCTTTAACGTGCCCCTTTCCTTGGCAACAGTTGCCTTAGGGGGGAAGTAGAGACCTTCTCCTTCTTCCACCTTCATTAATGTTAAAAACAGGTAAAACCCTTTTACCCTTTCCTGCTCAGCTGTTTTGAGCATTGAATGAAGTTCATTTATGCTCTTGTCCCATCCGTTCATGTTGTAATTCAAGACAAACGCCTCAAACTTCCTAGTTAGGCCGTTAAGGATCAAATCCGTGGCCAACTCCTTTGAGACAGGACAGTTAAGCCTCTGAAGGCGGTCGATATGGCTTTTCATCTTAAGAACATAAGATGAAACTGATTGGGATTCCTCCATCCGACATGCATGAAGCGCTCGAACCGTTTCGAAGCGCTCCACCCTAGCTTGTTGCTGGAACGTTTCCCGCAACTGAGTGATCATGTCATAAGCTCCATGGAGCTCATACTCCTTTTGGAGTTCAGGAGTCATACTTGATAGCATTAAGCAAGAGACTTGGATAGAGTCTTCAACATATTTGACCCAATCATTATAGGCCTCCACATCCTCTTCGTTAGGTTCATCGGGGATGGGATCATCAAGGATGTAGGCCCGTTTTTCCTGCTTGAGAACGATTCTCAAGTTGCGGTACCAATCCATGAAGTTGTTAGGTGTTAGACGATCCCTTTGAAGGATCATCCTAAGAGATTGGTTGTTTTGGTTGGGTACATCGTTATTAGCATTGTTGTTGTCGGCCATCTACAAGATTTTACAAAGATCCATTTTAGTAATTGTGATAAATTTATTTCATTTTATTAACACCCTTTTATGTCTCATAGACTTAATAAATAAAATTCTAGAATCCAACGTTATATTTAAATATTGGTTAGGTGACCTTTATCCCATTATTTAAATAAACAAGGTAGTCATGAATGACAATTGCACCTATTGCAACTCTAGTGATATGGATCGTATGAACATCTTATGTTTACAACCGCATGTTATCCCATCAACACCTTTTATAAAACACATTTTAGGTGATCCATTCAATATATTTTAAAATCAAGTCGTCCTACTTACACACACGTTGTGAGTTTACTACATAAGTGGTTAGGTGACCTTTATCCCACAAACATGGTATTCTCATCTCAAGTTACAAGTTCCCTCAAAGTGGTTAGGTGACCTTTATCCCACTAAGAGTTTGCAAATAACCTAAGTGTTGTATAAAAGGATGGTGTTTAACTTGTTTCTCAAAAGGGATTTGTAATTTCACAATTCTTGTTTTAGAAAAGTCCATGTAGTATATGATTGTATGCATTCAACCATATGGTATCCATTTGGTTCTTTTAAATAAAACCCATTTTATTTTGCAAACCAATAACTCCTTTTATAGACCCATTCTATTTAGCTTAATGATTTGAGAACCAATTACATGTAATAGTTTGTTATAATAGACGTTTGTAAATCACATCCAAATATTCAAAACAAACATCATAAGCATTCAACCAAGCATAAACTAACATTCACATATGCATAACAAAGCATACTAAGTTGAGCACACTTGTTTAGCCAAAACAAGTGTGTCAAAAGTCTTGTCCTAATGGGTTAAGAACATGATACAAGGTTGACAAAAGGATCCCACTTGAAACCACATCTTCAAGCATCCTCTTTGTCCATCTTCTCTTCAAATCTTGATCTTGAGCATCTTTACAAAATATGTATCCTAATACATTTTTTTCTAGTAAAGAGAAAAAAAAAACTAATCTATTTATTACAAACCATATGAATAAATGAATTACAAAACAAGACTTGAAACATAAATTGAATAATTACATAGCCAAATGAATATAACATGACAACCAATCAATCAATCCACATGGTCTAGGCTTTGTTATGCATAACCAAAACAATATATCCAAAAAAACCTATGTCACGAAATGGGGCAGCCCCTTTTAACCCATGTTCTTGGCCAACACAAACCAAGAACAAATGGTTAAGTCCATACAAACAAACATCTTATGACTAGATTTTTTAAAGATCCTTACATGCATAAAGTAATATCTTTAAGAAATCAAAAGGGGTTTCACATTCCAGCCCACAAACATACGGGTATGAGGTGTCAAACACCATAAAACCCGAGAACAAGCAAGAAAATAGATGTATGCTTTCGTATATGTGGCTCTTGATGCCATTGTTGGATTCAACATGTTTATCAAAGTTCATATCATCTTCATTTGTATGAAAACGCAGCGGAATATAGTTTTAGTACATGTTATATGTTGATTATTAAACCCATTTTAATAAGCAAACCCCAAAGCCATGGATCAATATACGAAATACATACAAAGGAACAAACATAGGATGTAAAGAACACAACCTTTGGAGCTGTTCAAAGACGAATTTCAAGAAGAGAAAGAAGATGAATCGTGGCTGAAACTTCAAAATAGAAGTCCTCAAGAGGTGACCCCCAAGCTAGTACAAACACCTTTGAATGCTAGGCTTCTTGACACAAATTTTCAGCAACAAAATCCTCTTTTGTATGCTGAAATTTTCTGCTCTACTATTCTTCAAACGTGAGAGAAGGAGAGAGTAGAGAGAGAGCTTTTGGTTGTGTGTTCTTGGATGTGATGGAATGAAAATGTGTTCAAGTCTCCAAGACTTGCATGTCTTGGAACTAATAAAATTTGGGGCATCCAAGACCAAAAGGGGCGGCCGAAATGGCCCCCTTTTGTTTCCCTCTCAATTCAATTTTTATAAAAAAAAAATACAATCACATCCCTTGTTTTATAAAATAAAACCATTTTAATTTCTATCACTAACACAACTATTATTTGCCATTGCTTAACCATATTAAATAATGTACAAATAATCTTCTATGAACAAATTATCTATATAATGATGTTCATCTACAAAAGCAATAATTTAGAAAATCCAATTTTCTAAATTGGTGTCATTATTTATTTGTGTGATCTTATCAACAAATAAATTACCTTTTGGTGTTTGTTTGGCTTGTATTGGGTATGACCCGACTTGGATCATATTACACTAGCCACATCAATTTAATATGAATCTTGGGCAGATCAATACTTTCAATCTCCCACTGCACAAGATTTATAGAAGATTGATGCAAGCAGCAAATAACGCCTAGCAACGGTTTGCTACCCTAATGTATATGACTAAGTGCCATTCAATAACATTATCCTTTTCAAGTACCTTACTTGAATATGTTTTAGGTGAGTTAATCATCTATCCTTTTGTTGCAGATGTCATGTTAAATCCAGAGACACAGAATTGTCATTCTCTGATGATTTAACTTTAGCAGGCCTTAGACATCTAAATCTCAACGAATAAGAGGACAAATTCCATCTCGATTACATACGTCTCTCACAATCACCTCATGTTATACCTGAACTCAACCTTATGTACTGTCTTTTCAGAATAGCAAAGAACTAAGTCAAGTACAATCTTTGGTGAATATCAAGACCCTATTATCTCAGGTCTGAGGATACAATGATATTCGCCTTTACTCAAATCTCTTATGACAAATCAGCAAGATTCCATGCAGAAATAATTGAGAGCGGTCAGTCCATATCTATATCCCATAGATATCAATGAACCTTGGTAGCAACCTCTTGCTGTATTCATACCATATGAATATCAACCAATCCAAGTTCATTAAAGTCTTATATTATAGTTGTTCCCACAAGTATAATCGACTGCGGACGTTTAGAATAATTATTATTCATGGATTTAAACATGCTAAAATAGAAGAATAAATGAAATTATAACTATATAATTAAGTCAAATAACATTAGTTCCAATATCTATATGCAAAATACAACATCAAACCGTCACTTGAATATCTAAGTCCCATGGCACAAACATGACCCTCATGCTTTGCCTTTTCGAGGAGCTTTGTGAGTGGATCCGCAACATTTTTATCAGTGTGAACTTTGCGAATACATATCTTTCCCTTTTCAACTTCATCCCTTATGTAGTTGAATCTCCGTTCAATGTGTCGAGTCTTTTGATGAGCACGAGATTCCTTGATTGGAGCAATCGCACCCTCGTTGTCACAAAAGATCTCTAGCGGATCCTGAATGGAAGGGACTACCCCTAGATCGGCTATGAATTTCTTCAGCCATGCAGCTTCCTGTGCTGCCATTGAAGCGGCGATGTATTCTGACTCTGTAGAGGACAACGCTACGACTTCTTGCTTTGAGCTTTTCCAAGAAATAGCTCCCCCATTCAGAATAAAGATGTACCCCGATTGAGATCGTGAATCATCACTATCGGTTTGGAAACTCGCATCCGTGTAACCTTTTACAACGAGTTCCTCTTCACCAGATCCGTAGATCAAGAACATGTCCTTAGTCCTCCTTAGGTACTTTAGAATGTTCTTGACAGCGATCCAATGACTATCACCAGGATTTTGCTGGTATCTACTTGTCATGCTCAAAGCGCATGACACGTCTGGTCTAGTGCATATCATTGCATACATGATGGATCCTATGGCAGATGCATATGGGATAGCCTTCATTCTATTTTGCTCCTCTTTTGAGATAGGACATTGAGTCGTACTCAATATTGTCCCTCTTGAATAGGTACAGTACCTTTCTTATAGTTTTCCATCTTGAACCTTTTCAAGATTTTGTCAATGTATGCACTTTGATTCAAACCAATTAGCCGCCTTGATCTATCCCTATAGATTTTATTCCCAGAATATAAGCGGCTTCACCAAGATCCTTGATGGAAAAACAACTTCCAAGCCAGGTTTTTACACCTTCCATGGTTGGAATGTCATTTTCAAAAGTAGTATGTCATTAACATACAATACTAGGAAGGTCATTGTGCTCCCACTAGCCTTCTTATACACGCAAGCCTCATCAGCGTTTTTGATGAAGCCAAATTTCTTTACCTCCTCATTAAAATGGTGATTCCAGCTTCTTGATGCTTGTTTCAATCCATAGATTGATTTCTTTAACTTGCATACTTTGTTAGGATATGTTGGATCGACAAAACCTTCAGGCTGAACCATATAGACATCTTCCTCAAGATATCCATTTAGGAAAGCGGTTTTGAAATCCATTTGCCAAATCTCATAATCATAATGAGCAGCTATGGCAAACAATATCCTTATAGACTTTAGCATTGCAACAGGTGAGAATGTTTCATCATAATCAACCCCTTGAGTTTGAGTGAAACCCTTTGCTACAAGTCTAGCTTTGTAAGTATCCAAGTTTCCATGCATATCGGTTTTTTTCTTGAAAACCCACTTACTTCCAACTACTTTGGAATTTAGAGGTGGTACGACAAGTTCCAAACTTGATTGTCATACATGGATTGCATCTCAACGTTCATGGCCTCTAGCCATTTGTCACAATCCAAATTGGACACTGCATCATGTTATGTGGTTGGTTCATCTGAATCTACCACATAGCATCCATCCATGAAAAATCCATATCTTTCAGGTGGATTACAAGTTCTACCACTCTGCGAACGTTTTGTGTGTATTGATCAAACGCTTGATCATCCTCAACATTTTCATGTTGAGTGCTAGTTTCAACCAAACGTGCATCGGGTTGTGTTACTTGATCCTCCTCAAGATCCACTGTTCTACTACTAGTTCCTTCCATAAGGAACTTTGTTTCTAAAACTCACCCTTTCTGGCAACAAACACCTTTTGTTCCAGTGGATCATAGAAATAATATCCCATAGAATCTCTAGGATATCCAATAAAAATACACTTGGTGGATCGGACTTCCAATTTGTTTGGGGTGGGAGTCTTAACATAAGCCTCACAACCCCAGACCCTTAAGTATGATAGGGATGGAACTCTTCCATGCCATATCTCAAAAGGTGTCTTTTCCACCTTTTTGGTTGGGGCCATATTCAGAATACGGGCCGCGTGGAGTAAAGCGAAAACCCAAATGATAGAGGCAATGTGCTTCTAGCCATCATAGATCGAACCATATCCAATAAGGTTCGATTTCTCCTCTCAGACACACCATTATGTTGTGTGTCCCAGGTGGAGTGAGTTGTGAGATGATCCCACAACTCCTAAGATGATCTTGAAAAACATCACTTAAGTATTCACCACCTGTATCGGTGCGGAGAACTTTAATTGACTTGTTGAGTTGATTTTCAACTTCATTTTGAAGATTTTGAACATTTCAAAAGCTTCATCTTTATGCCTTAATAAGTACACATACCCATAGCGACTATAATCGTCAGTTAAGGTAATGAAGTATCTTTCACCATTCCTAGTCATCGGCTTAAAGGGACCACATACATCCGAATGTGATTCTTAATAAATCTTTTGCCCTTTCATTAGTCCACTAAAGGGTGCCTTAGTCATTTTTCCTAGTAAACAAGATTCACATACATCAAATGAATCACATTCATTTGTTTTTAAAAGACCATTCTTTTGAAGTGTTTGTATACGTTTCTTGTTTATATGACCAAGACGACAGTGCCAAAGGTAGGTATCATTCAAATCTAATTTGAGCCTTTTGGTGGTTGCTTGGTATATTGAGCTATCATATTGTGTTCTCATGAACCAATTCATAAATGCCATTATTAGGTATGGCCTTAAAATAAAACATATGATTTAAAGAAACATGAATATCATTGTGAACAAACTTGAAATTATAATCACATTGTCTTAAATGGGAAACGGAAATTATGTTCCTAGTCAAACTAGGAGCATATAATACATTATTTAAAATAACTTCCAAACCACTTGGAAGCTTTAAAATGTAGTCTCCTTGGGCTTCTACGTGAACCTTTGCACCATTTCCCATGAAGAGACTAATTTCCCCTTTTGCATAATGTTCATTTTTTTTGAACCCCTACAACAAATTGCAAATGTGAGTTCCACATCCGTATCTAATACCCATGTTTAGAGGAAATAACATTTAGCTCAACATGTATCATATAAATTATACCTGAGGTTTGCCCCGCATCCCTCTTTTCTCTCAACTCTTTGAGATAGACTGGACAATTTCTCATCCAATGCCCTATCTCACCACATTTAAAGCATGGGTCGTTAACAGCAACCCTCTGCTTCTTCTCCTTGGCCTCGGAGGTTCCACCCTAACAACCATCTTCCTCTTTCCTTTAACGTGCCCCTTTCCTTTGGCAACAGTTGCCTTAGGGGGGGGGAAGTAGAGACCTTCTCCTACTCCCACCTTCATTAATGTTAAGAACAGGTAAAACCCTTTTACCTATTCCCGCTTCAGCTGTTTTGAGCATCGAATGAAGTTCATTTATGCTCTTGTCCCATCCGTTCATGTTGTAATTCAAGACAAACGCCTCAAACTTCCTAGTTAGGCCGTTAAGGATCAAATCCGTGGCCAACTCCTTTGAGACAGGACAGTTAAGCCTCTGAAGGCGGTCGATATGGCTTTTCATCTTAAAAACTAAGATGAAAACTGATTGGGATTCCTCCATCCGACATGCATGAAGCGCTCAAACCGTTTCGAAGCGCTCTCTACCCTAGCTTGTTGCTGGAACGTTTCCCCCGCAACTGAGTGATCATGTCATAAGCTCCATGGAGCTCATACTCCTTTTGGAGTTCAGGAGTCATACTTGCTAGCATTAAGCAAGAGACTTGGATAGAGTCTTCAACATATTTGACCCAATCATTATAGGCCTCCACATCCTCTTCGTTAGGTTCATCGGGGATGGATCATCAAGGATGTAGGCCCGTTTTTCCTGCTTGAGAACGATTCTCAAGTTGCGGTACCAATCCAGGAAGTTGTTAGGTGTTAGACGATCCCTTTGAAGGATCGCCCTAAGAGATTGGTTGTTTTGGTTGGGTACATCGTTATTAGCGTTGTTGTGTCGGCCATCTACAAGATTTTACAAAGTCCATTTTAGTAATCGTTGATATAATTGTATATCTCATTTATTAATACCCTTTATGTCTCATAGACTATTAATAAATAAAATTTTAGAATCCAACGTTATATTTAAATATTGGTTAGGTGACCTTTATCCCATTATTTAAATAAACAAGGTAGTCCAAATGACAATCGCAACCTATTGCAACTTCTAGTGGTATGGGATCGTTTGAACATCTTATGTTATAACGGCATGTTTATCCCATCTACACCTTTTATAAAACACATTTTAGGTGATCCATTCAATATATTTTATAAATCAAGTCGTCCTACTTACACACACGTATGAGTTTACTACATAAGTGGTTAGGTGACCTGTATGCCACAAACATGGTATTCTCACCTCAAGTTACAAGTTCCCTCAAAGTGGTTAGGTGACCTTTATCCCACCAAGAGTTTGCAAGTGACCTAAGTGTTGTGTAAAAGGATGGTGTTTAACTTTTTTCAAAAGGATTTATAATTTCACAATTCTTGTTTTAGAAAAGACCATGTACCATATGATTGTATGCATTCAACCATATGGTACCTATTTGGTTCTTTTAAATAAAACACATTTTATTTTGCAAACCATTAACTCCTTTTATAGAACCATTCATTTTGCTTAATGATTTGTGAACCATTTCTTGTTATAGCTTGTTCTAGTTGATGGTTTGTAAATCACATCCAAATATTCAAAACAAAACAACATCATAAGGATTCAACCAGCATAACCAAACAATGCATATATGCATAACAAAGCATACTAAGTTGAGCACACTTGTTTAGCCAAAACAAGTGTGTCAAAAGGTCTTGTCCTAAGGTTAAGAACATGACACATGGTTGACAAAAGGAACTCCCACTTGAAACCACATCTTCAAGCATTCTCTTTGTCCATCTTTTCTTCAAGTCTTGATCTTGAGCATCCTTACAAAATATGTATCCTAATACATTTTTCTAGTAAAGATAAACTCCTATTCTATTTATTACAAACCATATAATGAATAGATTACAAAACAAGACTTGAAACAACCAAAAAAAATATGCCCAAATGAATATAACATGACAACCAATCATTCAATCTGAATGGTCTAGGCTTTGTTATGCATAATCAACAAAACAATGTTCAAACATACCATAATCGTTTTGGCAGCCCCTTAGAGCCCATGTTCTTGGCCAAATTAAACCAAGAAAAATGGGTTTAGAACATATAAACAAACATCTAATAATCTAGAGTTTTAAAGATCCTTATATGCATAAAGTAGCATCTTTAAAACACCCAAAAAGGGGGCAAAATCCAGCCCTCTAACTCACAGATTTTGGGTGTCTAGCACCACAAAACCGTGAACTAGTAAGAGAAAAACATGTATGCATATTATAAGTGGCTCTTGATGCCATTGTAGGGGATTTAACATTTTATCAAAGTTCATATTCTCTTGTGTTTATGAAAACGCAGCGGATTTATATTTTAAAACATGTTAATAAGATGATTATTAAACCCATTTAATAAACCCCCAAGCCATGGATCATTATACAAATGCATACAACAAAGGACATAAGATACTTAGAAGAATAACAACCTTGTAGCTTCCTAAAACCCAAAGATGAGAGCTGGAAAGATGACTTTGTGGCTGAGTTTTCAACCAAGAAAACCTCAAGGAGTGATACCCCAAACATGTACAACACCTTTCTTTTCTAGGGCTTGCAACACCAACTTGAAGAGCTCTCCTCTTGTTGAATCTTTTCAGCCAAGAACACTTATTTTCAAAGCTGAAAATTCATGATTCCTTTTGCTCAAAACCGAGATTTTTGAGTAAGTTTAGAGAGAGAACTTATCTTGTATGTGTGTAAGAGAATGAAGAGTATGCAAGAGTGTTCTTGAGTGGAGTTATTGCATGGCCTTGGAACCAAAAAAGAGGGGGTATCCAAGACCAAAGGGGCGCCGATTTTGGCTCCCTTTGGACTCCATCAAGTTTCAAAATTTTAAAAAAATATATATACTCTTGCATCCTTATAATGTAAAATTAAACCATTTTAATTTATATGACTAACACACAACTATTATTTTTCATTGTTTAACTAATTTAAAAAATGAACAAATAATCCCATATGAACAAATATATATATATATATATATCTATATATATATATATATATATATATAAACTTGTTCATTGCAAAAGCAATGATTAGAAAACCCGGTTTCTGAATTGGTGTTTATATTTATTGTTTTGATCTAATCAACAAATAAATATTGTCGGTGTTTTTGGCTTGTTATTGGGTATGACCCGACTTGGATCATATCACACTAGCCACATCAATTTAATATGTATCTTGGGCAGATCAATCTTTCAAACCTCTCACTAAACGATTGTGGATCAGCTCATTCATGTTTCTGAGATTGACATGACCCAGCCTTCTATGCCATAGTTTAGATTCCTGAAGAGAGGCTTTGGAGAACAGGCATGGATGACCCTTCAATCAATCTTCTTTGACAAATCCAAGGCATACACTTTTCCGATCATGTTGGCCTTCAGGAGAGTATGTTCATCCATTAACTTGTCAATCAGC
The DNA here is from genome assembly GCA_025506515.1 of Flaveria trinervia. NCBI lineage: Eukaryota > Viridiplantae > Streptophyta > Magnoliopsida > Asterales > Asteraceae > Flaveria > Flaveria trinervia. The sequence continues at coordinate 74,838,427 of CM046444.1, forward strand.
CTCAGAACTTGGGAAGACAGAATCCTGCAGTTCTGGCTTGTGAGAAGTGCAACATGCCCTTTATCACACATCTGACTAACACTCAGCAGATTATACTTGAGATTGTCCACATGGTTGACATCATCAAACCGGATTTGTCCATTAGACACATATCCTTTCCCAATGATGTAACCTCTAGCATTTCCAAATGAAACAAATCCCTTCTTTCCTTGAGAGTAGTCACTAAGAAGAGAACTGCTCCCAGTCATATGCATAGATCCTCCACTGTCCACATACCAGATGCTCCTTTGGCATGCTGAAGAACCCTGCATCAAAGAGAACTAGTTAGATTTTGAGACCAAAACCTTTTTGGTTTTGGGTCTGTTTTCATCAACAGATGCAACCATAACTTGTTTCTTATGATTAACAGCTGAAGAAGGAGATGGTGCTCAAATGGATTCCTTGGATTTGGGCTTGGAATGCCTTTTCAGTGATTTGATCACAGGTGCATCTAATTGGTTAACTCTCCCCAACAAATGCTGAACCATCATAACAAGGTGTGTCTGATTTGTAGCCAAAGCTTTCAGCTCTTGTGACATATCAGTACTTATGTTTGATGAGTTCCTAAGGTCCACCTTTTCCTCCTTAAAATTAACAGACTTAGTCTGATGTTTATTATGAGGAGCACCATCAGCTGTTTTGTGATGAACCTTATCCTTCTTTTTGAATTTGGTTGAAGGCTTGGGTTTATCACACTGGAATGATTGCGGTACAAACTTAGTCTCAAACTCAGTTTTCATTTCATCCATTTTGATTTTAATGAGCTTAACTCTGTTGAGTTTGGAACCCTTTCTGTACCAATATTCATCTGAAAGATGATTTAATTTACCACATATTTCACATGGCTTATTCTTCATCTTGGATTGATCAACTGCTCATGTGGAAACTACTGAAGGTGTGCTCTTCAGTACTTTCCTTCTTTCAGTAACTTTGTTTAGTACTAAAGAATCTGTAACTACTGAAGAGTTGTTCTTCAGCTGTTCATTGTCAGCAGTTGTTAATCCATTTATTTCAGCTAATTTGAAATGCTTTTTTTTCAGTTTTTGTAACTTGTCTTTTAGTACTAAGTTACTTTGAGGAACAACATGTGAAATACTCAGTTCATGTGCTTATCAGTAGTTACCCCTCAGCCAATTGACTTGCTGAGGTATCAACCTTATTTCATCTTGTGATTTTGGGATTACTTATGGATGATGCCATGATAATGTGGTTGGGAGATTGCTTTCACTTTCAGATTTTACTATGGGTTTTGGAGTAAAACTGTTGGAGGTGCAATATGGTTATAACCAATTCCAAACTTCACATTTGAAGCAGATTGCTTCTGGCAGATTCAAATCCCTTGCAGGATGACACCCCAGCGTCACACTCAACTTGGGTAACTGCAAGTTTTTCTTGGGTTCCTTATGGTGACAAGATCAGTGATCACAAGTTTGATGTATCAGAATATAAAGCAGCGGAATACAAACACGAATTAGACAAATTGTAGCAAGCTAACGATATATGTGAGCATTAAGATCGCATACCGTTATAGGAGAGAATATGTATTTCTGATTTCTAGGAATGTTTATAGATGAAGAATATTCTAATCGAATCAATCATTCATTCCATTCAATTACTCATTTCATTCAATGATTCAATAGTTGTCACTCCTTATATAGAGTGCAACAGTCACTGCTGTTATCACGGAAAGTGACAACTGGCAGATCCAATACAGAAATAACTAATTCTTAACAAACTACTGAAATGTTCACAACTACTGAGAACATATCAGCAAGTTAAGTACAAATATAAAACTACTGAAACTACAACGACTGAAGAACAAGCTCTTCAGTCGTTTTAACAAAACTACTGAAACATAGAAATAAACTACTGATATCACAACTACTGAAGAAGTACTCTTCAGCAGTTGTGACAAACTACTGAGGCTTCAGTACTTGATCTTCAGACTTTGACCTTCAGGTGTTTCATCAGCTGATGACTTCAGTAGATATCATCAGCTCATGTCTTCAGTCTTTGTCTTCAGACTTTGTACATCAGTTGTTGATCTTCAGCACTTGTGAACTCTTCAGCTGTTGTACTTCAGTACTTTGGTCTTTCAGCTTCAGCACTTGTGTTCTTCAGCTGTTGTACTTCAGCACTTTGGTTCTTCAGCTGTTAAGGTCTTCAGCACTTGATCTTCAGCTGTTGAAGTCTTCAGCACTTGTCAAACTACTGATGAGGCTTTCAGCAGTTGTTGTGATACCATGTGGGACTTAGAGGTTTTCTGATCTTGGCTCATTGGTTCTTTTGGTCCAACAAACTCCCCCTGAACCAATGCAGCCAAACCCTCTAACTTATTTATACTCCCACTTATTGATGGCAAAAATGTTGGTCTTTTTCCTTCTTGATGAGTAGAGAAGATGACCCATGTACGCTCCGGCCTGGGAAGAAATCTCAAATATTTGTTTGGCAGAGTATGAATGGGAACTTGTTTTGGGGAACTGGACACAGAGTTGTTATCCCATTCATGAGATTTACTTCCCCATAATGAGTCTGTATGACTCACGAACATAGGCCTCAAGGAGAACAATTTGTTCCTCTTGAGAGAGTTCTTCAGCTCCTCCTTCGAAGAAGAACTCTGGACCATAGTACTCTGATAAGTACTTCATGGTCCTGCCATTTTTCAGCTCCACCGTAGTTACCTCCCTATATACAAATTCATCAGGATGGTTGCCTTCAAGGAGTAACTGGAGCTCATTCTTTTGGATGTCTTCAAGCTTTTTATATAACAACCCCTTCTTAATCATCTTGTTTTCTAGTAAGGCTTGAGGTGTCTTCTTTGCTTGGTGAGTTTTCTTGAATTCATCAATGTTTTCCCAAGGTGAGACTACAACGGCCACATGATGGTAGATTCTATTGTTTTTCGTACTTGGCCGTTGTATCTGTGTGGGATAGTTCTTTTATGGATTCTAGAACTCACCCTGGGGTCTGGCCATACTCTCACTCTCTCCTTCTGATACTGAAGGTGTGCCTGAGAGTGTACAGCCTTTGAGCATGCCCTTTCATGGCTTGAATAGATGATGACTGAGGAAATTCCTTGTCAACCATCTTCAACAGTTGCTCATCGTGCTGTTTTTGCTGTTCTTCTTCTTCTATCTTGACTCTGACCATTTCCCTTTGAGAGTCAGGTGTGATCATGGATTGACTTCGGGGTTTTGGTAGCTTCAGAACAGCAGAGAGTGGCAGACTATCATCTTCATCCTCTTCTTCTTCTTCTTCCATCCTCAGCACCCTTCTCCTCCTTCGGGGTACATCACTGGATGATGGTTGGGTTGGTGAAGGGATTGGTTTTAAGAAGAGGATGTTTGGATTTTGGCTTAGAGGTTGGTTGGGAGATTTGAGGGATAGGATCTGTTTGAGTGGGTGGAAGGAAGGTTGATCTAGCATCCTTGTAGTTAATTTCCCTTTGTGAGTTTAGCCATCTCTAACCTTTTGCCAGCCCAGCCTCATCAAGGGCTTCCACAATAATCCCTTTGTTGAATTGCTCAGACAGACAGATTCTGCTGGCTATAGCCAGAATGCTGTCCCTGGACCATGCGCGGATCTCCATTAATGATCTTCCAAGTATTTTGCAAAAAGCGGATCATTATTTCCAACCTCTCTTTCTCAAGAGCATCATACCCTGCCCATCGGGTTTGTATCTCTTGTACTTCTACCCTTCTGATCTCACTATCCAGTGTGGCTGTGTCAAACCCCTGCCTGAAGAGTTGTTCAATTATTTTATCCATGGAGCGGCTGTGTGTGGTGTCAGCTTCTTTGACCAGCTCCTCCAAGGATTTGTCTTCAGCATGTGATCATCAGCACTTCTCTTTCGCTTGTACGTGAGCAGAGGTTGCTTTTCTTTTTCTCCTCTTGGACTTGCTTCTCTTCCTTTTCCTCAGATCTTTTCCTCTTCCTTTCTTTCACTGCAGTACTCTCCCCCTTTTTGGTTGCATTGGAGGAAGGGGTTGGTACCGCAGAAAGAGTCTTTTGGACAGCAGCATCAACCAGGGGCTGTAATGTAAGGAAAGCCTCTCATCAAGGGCTTTGATCACTATATCAGTGATTATAGGTGTGATGAGAGGGAGGGAATTTTGAGTACATCACCTATTTGCTCAGGAGGGTTCTGTTCCTGAGAAGTAGGGCCTGAAGCAGAGGCAGGTGGTTGATGTTGGGGTGGCTCTGTGTTTGGAAACCTTCAAGGGAAGTGCCATCTGTGGGTGTATGAGGGTGGCAGATGGACTTGCATCCTGAGACATCTTGGCCAGCAGCTCTTTGAGTCTGCTAACCTCATCCTCTAGAATGGTATTTTGAGCAACTACATCATAGAAGAAGCTCAGGTCATCATCAGTTGATACTGAATCACCTGACCTCCTGCTTAGAGCAGGATTTACATGCACTGGGTGTAGACCAGTTGGTGCATGTGCCCCTTGTGCTTGGTACTGGGGACTTCCAGCCTCAGGACAATGTCCATCATCAGCTGTTGCCTCTAGGGAGGTCTTAGCAATGTTACCAGCCTCACTCTGGTCATGTGCTGAGTCAGAGAGGTGGCAGCCTCACTAGATATTCTAAGCTCCTTGTCTACACCAGGAGATAGAATTGGGAAACCCCTGTGCTGTGGGTTCTCAGGTGCACTGTGTTCCTCCCCCTCAATTGTAGAGGAATTCCCAGTAGTAAGTGGTTTCTGGGAAGGGGTGAGGAGTGCAATTGAGTCAGCACTTGTGCAACTATTAAAGTTGGGCTGTGAGGGGCGGTTGTTTGGGGTAAGGGGTTAGAAGCAGTGTGCACCTGGGGTGGATGGTGCTCTTCAATGGCAATCTCCTCAAGTGAGTAAGATCCCAGATAAGTAGGTGCCCCTTGGGTTGCTGCAGGCTCCTGTTGAGAGGAAGCCTGAGCGCTGTGGCTGGAAGAGTCATTGTATCCACTAGGGGGTTAGGACTAGTGGATATATCCTGCGTTTGTGGTGCAGGAGCATCCTCAGGGGACTCAATTCCCTGAGTAGCCATTTTGGGTTTCTTTTTGGTGGGTTTGGTGGGGACATTGGATTTGGAGGTGGTGGCTGTGGGTTCCAGCTGCGTGGGTTTTCGCAGCTTGGCAGCCAGTTTGAGTGTCCGTCAGAGTTGTGCCGGGAGTATACTTCTGGCAGAACAGCCGTAGCAGGGACTCCCAAGCCAACAAGTCCCTCAGCATTAAGCTGGTCTATAATAATGGCCATTATGAACGGTGGATAGAGTATCCAACGGTTGGCAGTTAGTTTTTGAGCCATATCTTTGAGCTCTGAAAATATTAATTCTGAAAAGTTCAGTGGTTGTTGCTCAAGGATAGAATACATTACCTGCTGCCATTTGGTGGACATTTGATCCCAAGACGATGTGTTAGGGGCCAACATACATTGACCATGTGAAAAATCAGGCGCTGCGTCATTAAAGTGTTTCTTCATGATGGTGGTGGCACTGAGATCACCTTGATATCCATGCTGAGCAAATGATAGATCTATGGTGCCCTTCGGATATCCAGCAGGAGAGGTAGCATCACTCAGTTGAAGAATTTTACGGATTGTTGCAGGAGTAATCACTACTTCTTTGTTGTTGACGACTGACCGGAGGGATCGTGTGTTGCTCTCCTCAGTTGTAACAGTAACGTTCATCCAAAATTGGTTCAAGGATCGGCATGTAAAACGGGGTTCAGAAGGAATGCCTTGTTGTATTGGGACTGACCATAAGATCGATAGCAGTATCGAACTTAGTCCAGATCGGCGATTTTGTGAGGTAGGCAACACAGTTGTGTCGCGGTTTAATTTGCATAGACGCCATGGAATTTTGGAGAGGAACGTTAGGTTTGAAGAAGATGAAGCATGGAGAGCTCAGGTTAAGGGTATTTATAGGGTACGGGTGAGGAAACGATTGAAGGATGTGGTGTTAGTCATCAGTAGTTTTTAAACGACCGTTGACATGGTATTATCCTTTCAGACGTTGAAACAGCTGAAGTCGTGGTGTTAGGCATCAGTAGTTTAGAAAACTACTGAAGACCGTGGTTTTGACTTCAGATGATTGAAACAACTGAGGACATGGTGTTTGTCATCAGTAGTTATGAAACTACTGAAGACAGTGGTTTTGTCATCAGCTGTTGTAAACAACTGAAGACTTGGTATTGGTCATCAGTAGTTATAAAACTGCTGAAGACGTGGTTTTGCTTCAGTTGTTTAAAATGAAACAGCATTGTACAAACGACTGAAGAGAAAGTTCTCTTCAGCTGTTTTCGTCAATTCTTAGCTTTTCAGCTGTTTCAAACTGTCCTCAACACATTCATCAGTCTTTATGGCTGATTTCAGTTGTTTCATAGGACATCAGTACTTATCTGTTTTTACTGATTGCAGTAGTTATGACTGCATCAGTAGTTGTAACTACTTCAGTAGTTTAGAGCAGATGAAGTACTTCAGTACTTGTGAGACATTTAGCCTTCAGTAGTTATAAAAACTACTGAGGTTAAAAGAGCTCATCAGTACTTATATGTGACAGGCACTCATGATCATCAGTATGAATTACTGAGATCATCAGTAGTTGTCACCTATTCTAGCTGCAGCATACCAAGCCTTAACACCAGGTTTTGGAAAGTTGAACTGTCCAAAGGCTTAGTAAATGTCTGCAAGCTCATCAGCACTAGGCACAAACTTAGGATCAATCAGACCTTTTTCAAAACAATCCCTTATAAAATGATGTCTGATCTCTATATGTTTGGTCCTAGAGTGCTGGACTGGATTTTTGACAATGCAAAGAGCTGAAGCACTATCCATTAACAATGGAGTCTAGTCTCTGTAATGCCATAATCCAAAAGTTGGTTTTGAAGCCAGAGTACCTGAGATGTACAGCTTGCAGCAGCAATGTACTCTGCTTCCGCAGTGGATGTAGCAACTGAGGTCTGTTTCTTGCTCTGCCAAGAAATCAAGCAGTTGCCTAGGAATTGACATCCACCAGAAGTTGATTTCCTGGTCAACTTACACCCTGCATAGTCACTGTCAGAAAAAGCAACTAATTTACCAGAATGTCTGGTAGAATACCATAACCTAGAGATGGAGTGCCTTGCAGATATCTAAAGATCCTCTTGACTGCAATCAGATGAGACTCTTTAGGTGCAGCCTGAAATCTAGCACAAACACATGTAGCAACATAATATCTGGTCTAGAAGCTGTTAAATACATCAAGGACTCAATCATACATCTGTAAAGTGTTTCATCAACCACTTTACCTTTCTGATCTGAGTCCAGTTGTGTGGTGCTGCTCATGGGAGTAGAACAGGGCTTACAGTTTTGTAAATCAAACTTTTGCAAAAGATCTTTTGTATATTTGGATTGATGAATAAAAATTCCATCAGCCTTTTGTTTGATTTGCAACCCCAGAAAGAACTGTAATTCTCCCATGGCACTCATTTCAAACTTCGTTGCATCAACTTTGTAAAGGCATCACACAACTTTGGATCAGAGGATGCAAAATGATATCATCTACATAAATTTGAACAAGTAGATTATGCTGCCCAGCTTTCTTAATAAATAAAGTCTTGTCTATGGAGCCTCTAGTGAAATTGTTTTCCAGAAGAAGTTGATAATGTCTCATACCAGGCTCTGGGAGCTTGTTTTAACCCATAAAGAGCTTTATCAAGCTTATACACCCAATTAGGATGTTTATTGTCCTCAAAGCCTGGAGGTTGACATACATAAACCTCTTCTTTAACTTTTCCATACAAAAATGCACTTTTGACGTCCATTTGAAAGACTTTAAGTTTTTGATAAGCAGCATAAGCTAAAAACAATCGAATTGCTTCCAGTCTGGCTACAGGGGCAAAGGTTTCATCATAATCAATACCTTCTTCTTGTGCAAACCCCTGAACAACCAGTCTGGCCTTGTTCTTAACAATAAGCCCATTTTCATCAGTTTTGTTCCTAAACACCCATTTAGTGCCTATTGCACACTTACCTGGAGGTAGAGGAACCAGTTCCCACACTTGCTGTTTCTTGAACTGAAGAAGCTCAAGCTGCATGGCATCAACCCATCCATTGTCCTTTAAAGCAATGTGATAATTCTTTGGCTCTTGCTGACTGATGAAGAGAGCATAGAAGCAGAAATTTGACAATTGACTTCTTGTTGATACTCCAGCAGTGATATCACCAATGATTTGAGACATAGGGTGATTCTTCAGATCTTGATACACAATGAGATCTGTGCAAGTGTTTGTAGCCGGTTCAGCAGCAACAGATGGTGATGGTGAATCATTTCCTTGAAACCAATCAGTGGATGGTAATTCAAAGGAAGTTGAATTCGAAGAAATCTCATCAGCATTTGTTGTGGATGTGCTACTGGCGCTACAGGAACATCAGGTCTAGTTGAGTCAGGCAGCTGATCACTAAACCTAAAGAGGTGAGTACTGCAATCATCATCATCATCAGCAGTACCACCAGGTGGTGAACTGTTGACAGGAGCAACAGCAGGAGTTTGATAGGGAACATATTGCAGTATGTCCAATCAAATAACTCCACAGGACTTTGTGGAATCTTGACCTTTGGAGATTCATTAAACTTAACATGTAGAGTTTCTTCAACCATCTTTGTTCTGCAGTTGAAGACTCTGTATGCCTTGCAAGTAGATGAATAACCAACAAAGTATCCTGCATCCACCTTAGAATCAAATTTGTGGAGTTGATCCTTTGTGTTGAGAATAAAACAGGGACACCCAAATGCTTTGAAAAATGAAATCAGAGGAACCAAATGATGGAGAACTTCATATGGAGTCTTCATCAACCTCTGATTTACTAAAACTCTATTTTGCACATAACAGCTGTGTTGACAGCTTCGGCCCAAAAGGTCAATGGCAAACCTGAGTCAGCCAGCATGGACCTGGCAGCTTCAATGAGGGTCCTGTTCTTTCTCTCCACTACTCCATTTTGTTCTGGAGTCCTTGGAATGCTGAACTGCCTTTTGATTCCCTTTGAAAGATAGAAGTCATCAAGTGTATGATTTCTGAACTCAGTTCCATTATCACTCCTAATACACTTGACTGGAGGGAATACTACTGCTTCTCAATGTACAGCACAAAGTGGATAATCTTCTGAGCAACCTCATCCTTTGAATGTAGAAAGAAAGTCCATGCAAATCTGGAGTAATCATCCATAATTACCGACAGTATTTCTTCTTTGCCATGCTCATTACTCTCACAGGACCAAATAGATCCATATGCAGTAATTGCAAGCAGGCAGTGGACTTGGACACTTCAATAGGAGGAAATGAGACCTTGTGCTGTTTTCCTTTTAAACAAGCAGTGCATGTTTCATCACAGTGGAACTCCTTTATTGGTAAGCCTCTGACTAAACTATTGTGGCTAAGCTGATTCATGTTTTTGAGATTGACATGACCAAGCCTCCTGTGCCACAGTTTAGATTCTTGAAAAGAGGCTTTGGAAAATAGGCAAGGATTGCCTTTGAGATCTATCTTCTTAGAGAGATCTAAGGCATACACTCTTCCTGTCCTGTTGGCTTTCAGAGAGTGTGATCATCCAACACCTTGTCAATCAAGTGCAAAACTTTGGATGACAGAATCCTACAGTTTTGACTTGTGAAAAGGGCAACATGGCCTTTATCACACATTTGACTGACACTCAAGAGGTTGTACTTGAGATTTTCCACATGATTAACATCATCAAATTTGATTTCTCCATTGGAGACAAAGCCCTTACCGATGATGTACCCCTAGCATCATTGCCAAAAGAGACAAATCCCTTCTTTCCTTGAGAGTAGTCATGAAGAAGAGAGATGTTCCCAGTCATGTGCATAGATCCCCCACTGTCTACATACCAGATGCTACTTTGGCATGTTGAAGAACCCTGCAATAATAAACAATCAGTTAGTTTTAGAGACCCAAACCTTTTTGGTTTTGGGCCTGGTCTCATCATAGATGGTAAACTAACATGTTTATTTGTAACAACAGCTTGAGAAGGAAGATGGTGTAGAAGAGGATCCTTTGGCTTAGACCTCCTTTTCTGTGGTTTCAACATAGGAGAATCTAGTTGGTTAACTCTACCCAACAGATGTTGTACCATCATCACCAGCTGTGTCTGATTTTGTGATAAAGCTTTCAGCTCATCAGACACACTGCTAGTGGAGTTAGATAAGGTCCTATGTTGCACCTCTTCTTTTGAGCACCCTCAGCTGTCACCTGTTTAACTCTTTCCTTTTTGGATTGCTTAAGGACTTAAGGGTTACAGGATTTGATGTTGCTGATACAAATGTGGTCTCAAACTCAGTTTTCATTTTTAACCATTTTCTCATTATTTCTTCTTTTTGTTTGAGTTTGGAACCTCTTTTGTACCAACAATCATCTGTAAGATGATTGAACAAACCACATACTTCACATGGTTTCTTCTTCATCTTAGGTTGATCATCAACTAAAGATGGTGAAGCAACAGAAGACTTGTTCTTTCAAAGCAATCCAGAGGTCATGGGCATTTTCATGATGCATTAGCCCAGAATAGATTTCATTGGCAAAGCCATGGCCAGAATTCCATGGGCTTTTGCATCAATCTCAAGCAACTTCTTATCCTCATCTGAGTATTGCTCCCTCCTCTTCGGAACCATTTGATTGGTTTCCGGGTATTCACCATAGGCTTGTGTGGACCATGTACCACTGATGTCCAACACCCTGCGCTGTTAACAGACAGTGATGGAGCATACGTCTTTGCCATATGTTATACTCATTCCTAACCAGCATAGGAGGCTTGGTTGAGGAACCAGTATTGTGAGGATCATTGGAGGGAGTGGTCATTTCAGTTCAAAAACAGTTTAGTTCAAGTTTTAAAAAAAAAGTTTTAGACAACCACAACAACTCAATGAATGAACCAAGAAAAAGATCTCAGGATGAATGAGCAGAAATACAGAAAATTCAATCTCTATAACCGTTTCTTGCAAAAACAAAAGCTAATTCAATCAAACTTGGATCTGAATAGCAGTTTCAATGATCAATTATTAGATCGATCAATGATTAACCTGCTCTGATACCATTTGACAAGATCAGTGATCACAAGTTTGATGTATCAGAATATAAGCAGCGGAATACAAACACGAATTAGACAAATTGTAGCAAGCTAACGATATATGTGAGCATTAAGATCGCATACAGTTTATAGGAGAGAATATGTATTTCTGATTTCTAGGAATGTTTATAGATGAAGAATATTTCTAATCGAATCAATCATTCATTCCATTCAATTACTCATTTCATTCAATGATTACAATAGGTTGTCACTCCTTATATAGAGTGCAACAGTCACTGCTGTTATCACGAAAGTGACAACTGGCAGATCCAATACAGAAATAACTAATTCTTAACAAACTACTGAAATGTTCACAACTACTGAGAACATATCAGCAGTTAAGTACAAAATATAAACTACTGAAACTACAACGACTGAAGAACAAGCTCTTCAGTCGTTTTACAAAACTACTGAAACATAGAAAATAAACTACTGATATCACAACTACTGAAGAAGTACTCTTCAGCAGTTGTGACAAACTACTGAGGCTTCAGTACTTGATCTTCAGACTTTGACCTTCAGGTGTTTCATCAGCTGATGACTTCAGTAGATACATCAGCTCATGTCTTCAGTCTTTGTCTTCAGACTTTGTACATCAGTTGTTGATCTTCAGCACTTGTGAACTCTTCAGCTGTTGTACTTCAGTACTTTGGTCTTTCAGCTTCAGCACTTGTGTTCTTCAGCTGTTGTACTTCAGCACTTTGGTTCTTCAGCTGTTAAGGTCTTCAGCACTTGATCTTCAGCTGTTGAAGTCTTCAGCACTTGTCAAACTACTGATGAGGCTTTCAGCAGTTGTTGTGATACCGTGTGGGACTTAGAGGTTTTCTGATCTTGGCTCATTGGTTCTTTTGGTCCAACATATGGTTCTCAAGAATGACCTCTAGCTTAGCCTTTTCATCATTTAATTGACATTTATGCTTATAATCTCATCATCTTTGTCGTTAAGGACAGACTCATATTGAGCTTTTCTTTTAGAAATAGTTTTCTCAAGCTCTAGATTTTGATTAATTACAGCTACATTTGCTTCTCTAATAGAGACAAATGCATCTATGCAAGATTCAGAACAAAGCTTCGCCTTAGCCTCAGAGGATACCTGGGTGACCTGTGAAGAAGATGCATTGGAGCAAAAACCCTCAGTAGATTCCAGGGCCATGAGAGCTAGATTCCCAAAAGGATGTTCACCACCATGTTGACCATCACCAGTAAATAATTGCTCAGTACAAGATAGATCATCTGGTAAACTGCTCCAGTAAACATTAGGATGAAAAAGCTATGAAGAGGTTGTGATTGAGATAGTAGAGGCTGAGGTAATGCTTGTGGTTGTTGTGCAGTAGGAACTTGAACTGGATTAGGCTGAGGCATGTAATAGCAGGGATACAGATATGACATTGGACCCTGAGGGACAAAATATGTAGGCGAAACAGGTTGTGAACGATGACCAGAACTAGCAGGATGTTGCCCCCAGTTTTGTGGACTAGTGCTTGGAAAAGTCATAAAGGGTGCAGAGGAGTTAGATCCAGATGATCTACACTCTCTTGCAAAGTGTCCAAGCATTTGGCATTTGTGACACCTCAACTTACTCTTGTCAAAACCAACTTTGGTTTTGCCAGAGAGTCATGGAAATTTCCTGCCAGTCCTTTTGTAGAACTTCTGAGATCTGATATTAATCAAGGCCATTTGGCTTAGAATATCCATCTGTTCTAGATCATCATCAGCTATTCCTTTCAAATCATTCATGATAAAACATAAATTGTCACTATTACAGCCTGAGTGACATCAACACCAACGAATGCATGATCTGAACTTTTTGAAGAGAAATCTATATGCTCATCATAATTACTTTCAGATGCAGCATATTCTAACTCATGACCAACCAAGGCAGTGTTCCCTGGTACAATGTCATTAGTTAGCTTTCCTGATGATGCCGTTTTCGTTTTCTGCTCTATCTCTCTCTCCCAAATGTAAGCAGTTTCCCATGAAGTTAGGCGAGAGATAGTTTATCCAGATTTGCACTGGAGCGTAGGACAATAGTGTATGTGTCCCATCTCTCAGGCAGTGATCTAAGGAATGTTGTTCATCTGGCTATTGGTATATTCATGTTTGACCATTTTTAGCTCAGAGATCAAACTTGAAAAACGCTCAAACTGTTGAGCTAGTGTCTCACCCTTCCTATGAGAGAATGTTTCATATTATTGGGCAAGGATTTCTCTGTTGTTTGCTAAGACCTCATCAGTTCCACCGAATTGTTCCTTCAGTGCCTTCTAGAGGTCATGAGCAGTTTCATGATGCATAAGCCCTGAATAGATTTCATTCCGTAGTGCCATGGCCAGAATTCCATGGGCTTTAGCATCAATCTCAAACAGTTTCCGATCTTCATCTGAGTATTGTTCCTTCTTCTTCGGAACCATTTGATTGGTTTCCGGATTGTTCACCATAGGCTTATGTGGACCATGTACCACTGATGTCCAACAACCTGAACTGTTAACAGACAGGTGATGAAGCATTCTTCGTTGCCATATGTTATACTCAGTCCTAACCAGCATCGGAGGCTTGGTTGAAGAACCAGTATTGTGAGGGTCATTAGAAGGAGTAGTCATTCTCAGATTCAACTAAAATCAATTAAGTTTTAACAGATTTAGAACAGAACACAACAACCAAATTGAACCAAGAGAAAACACAAAGCAATAAAACAAAAGTAGCAGAAATTCAATTTAACTATGACCGATTCTTGCAAATATGCCAATTCAATCAAATGCATATATCGATTAGCAGTTTCAAAGATCAATTGTTAGATCGATCAATGATTAACCTGCTCTGATACCAATTGTTAGGATCAGTGATCTACGTTTGATTGATTAGGGAGTATTGCAGCGGAAATCAAACAATGAATTAGACAATTCACAAGAATACAGTTGATATTCAAAGTAAGAACAAACGATTATAGAAAGAATTCTACAAATCAAAGATTTCATTCAATACGCGCTTTCGTGGTGGCAAAATGTCACACTTACAATCAAGTCAATCATCCCTTATATTGGAATGTCGTGGTGGAACATTCCTTATATATGAGATGTGACGTCTGCTGATGTCATTTGATAGTGACATCTAACAGAATTATTCAGACTACCGAAAGTTAACACAACTACTGAAGATGTCAAAACAACTGACATCTTCTTACAAAAATACTAAGTGTTAATAGTCACTACAACTACCGAAAAGAAAACTACTGAAACTACAATGACTCAAGAACATGCTCTTTAGTCGTTTTACAAATACTGAAACAAAAAAGAAAACTACTGAAAGGAAACCATCACAACAACTGAAGAATGCTTCTTCAGCTGTTGTAACAAACTCTAAAGGCTTCAGTACTTGTACTTGAACTTCAGCTGTTGTCATCAGCTGATGTCTTCAGTCTTTGTACTTCAATTGTTGATCTTCAGTACTTTGTTCCTCAGCTGTTGATCTTCAGACTTTGGTCTTCAGCTATTGAAGTCTTCAGTACTTTAGTCTTCAGCTGTTGAAGTCTTCAGTACTTAGTCTTCAGCTGTTGATCTTCAGACTTTGGTGGTCTTCAGCTGTTGAAGTCTTCAGACTTTGTCAAACAGCTGATCAAGTCTTCAGCAGTTGTTGGCATGTCTGTGGGACTTAGAGGTTTTTCTGATCAGGCTCATTGGTTCTTTTGGTCCAACATTCTTTAAGAAAAGCGGTTTTGACATCCATTTGCCAAATCTCATAGTTATTAGCGGCTATGGCAAACAATATCCTAATTGACTTTAGCATTGCCACAGGCAAGAAGGTTTCATCATAATCAATCCCTTGAGTTTGAGTGAAACCTATTGCTACAAGTCTTGCTTTGTGACAACCAGTTTGGAGTTAAGTGGATGGTCAACCAATTCCCAAACTTGGTTGTCATACACGGATTGCATCTCTACGTTCATGGCTTCCCGCCATTTGTCACAATCCGAATTGAACATGGCATCATGGTATGTAGTTGGCTCATTGGAGTCAACCACATAGCATCCATTCATGAAAAATCCATATCTTTTTGGTGGAATGCTAACTCTTCCAGATCTGCCAACGTTTTGTGTATGTTGATCAACCTCTTGATCATCATCAACTTCCTCCTGTTGATTGCTAGTGTTTACCAAACGTGTATCAGCTTGTGGATCTTGATCCTTATCAAATTCCATTATTCTATACATTATTCCTTCCATAAGGAACTTAGCTTCCAAGAACTCTGCCTTTTGAGCAATAATCACCTTTTGCTCTGTTGGATCAAAGAAGTAGTATCCTATACAGTCTTTGAGATATCCAATGAATATACACTTAGTGGATCGACTTTACAACTTGTTTTGGGTGTTTAGCTTAACATAAGCTTCACTATCCCATACCTTTAAATATGATAGTTATGGAACTCTTCCATGCCATATTTCAAAAGGTGTCGAATTCACTTTCTTGGTCGGGGCCATATTCAAATACGAGCCACAAAGAAAAATGTGGAACCCCAAAATGATAGAGGTAGTGAGCTTATAGCCATCATAGATCGAACCATATCCAATAGGGTTCGATTTCTCCTTTCAGACACACCATTATGTTGTGGTGTTCCAAGTGGAGTAAGTTGTGTGACGATCCCACAACTTCTTAGACGGTACTGAAAAGCCTCACTGAGGTATTCACCTCCTCTATCTGAACGAAGAACTTTGATAGTTTTATTGAGTTGATTTCCTACTTCATTCTTGAAGATTTTGAACATTTCGAAAGCTTCATGTTTATGCGTCATCAAGTACACATAACCATATGGACTATAATCGTCGGTGAAGGTAATGAAGTATCTTTCACCATTTCTTGTGATTGTCTTAAAAGGGCCGCATTCATCCGAATGTATGATACCCAATAAGTCTTTTGCCCTCTCGTTAGTACCACTAAAGGGCGACTTGGTCATCTTCCCTTGTAAACAAGATTCACACTTATCAAGTGAAACATTTTCATTTGTGTTCAAAAGACCATTCTTTTGAAGTGTTTGAATTCGACTCTTGTTTGTGTGACCAAGATGAAAATGCCAAAGTTATGAATCACTTAAACCCATTTTATGTTTCTTGGTGCTTGATTGGAATAATGAGTTATATAGGATGAATTATCATGAACCAATTCATAGATACCATTAAAAGGCACAACCTTAAAATAAAACACATCATCCATATAAACATGAATACCAATGTTAACAAACTTTAATTCATAACCACATTGTTTTAAAAGGGAAACAGAATTATGTTCTTAGTCAAACTAGGAGCATATAAAATGTTCTTAAGAACAACTTCCAAACCATTTGAATGTTTCAAAATGTAGTCTCCTTGGGCTTCGACATCAACTTTTGCTCCGTTGCCCATGTAGAGACTTGTGTCTCCCTTCTTGAAGTGCTTATTTCTTTTGTGCCCCTGCAACATTTTGCAAAATGAGTTCCACATCCGGTATCCAATACCCATGTGTTTGAAGAAATAACATTTAAACCAATGTGAATCATGAAAGTCGTAGCTGAGGTTTGCCCAGCATCCTTCTTGTTTCTCAACTCTTTAAGATAGGTGGACAATTCCTTTTCCAGTGTCCTATCTCGCCACACTCAAAGCATGGATCGTTCTCCGTTACCTTAGGCTTCTTAAGCTTAGGCTTTGGAGGTTCCGCTCTAGCCTTCCCCTTCCCTTTACCTTTGATGTACCTCTTTCCTTTGGCAACATTTTCCTTGGGTTCGGGGAATGGCCTTTTCTTATCGCTTCCCTCATTGATCGAGAGAACATGTAGAACCTTTCTACCCATCCCTGCCTCGGCTCTTTTGAGCATTGCGTGAAGCTCACCAATGCTCTTGTCTCACCCGTTCATATTGTAATTCATTATGAATGTCTCAAACCTTATGGTTAGGCCATTAAGGATCAAATCATGGCCAACTCCTTTGAGACACGACAATTAAGCCTCTCGAGGCGATCAACGTGGCTTTTCATCTTAAGAACATAAGATGATACCGATTGGGTTTCTTCCATGCGACATGCATGAAGAGCTCGAACCATTTCGAAGCGCTCTACCCTAGCTTGTTGAAGGAATATTTCCTTCAATTGGGTAGCCATGTCATATGCCCCATGATGCTCAAAGTCATTTTGGAGTTCAGGAATCATGGTTCCCAACATGAGGCAAGAAACTGGCACAAAATCATCAGTGTATTTAAGCCAATCGTTGTAGGCCTCAGCATCCTCGGGGTCGGATTTGTCACGAATGGGATCGTCAAGGACATAGGCCTTTTTCTCTTGCTTGAGAACAATGCTCAAGTTTAAAAACCAATCCATAAAGTTATTATGGTTAAGACGGTCCCTTTCTAAGATGGTTCTTAGTGATAGGGTAGGGACGGTCGGGGTGGTAGCATTGTTGTTAGCGGCCATATCTACAAAATTACTAAGTTCATATTAGTATTTATGAAAAATTACATTTTAATTATTAATACCCTTTACATGACTCATAGACATATAATAATTAAAATCTCGAATCCAACATTATATTTAAATGATGGTTAGGTGACCTTTATCCCATTATTCAAATCAACAAGGTAGTCAACATTTGACAATTGCAACCTATTGCAACTTCTAGTTTTGATGGGATAGGTTAAACATCTTATGTTTAGTCGGCATGTAAAATCCCATCAACACCATTGTACACCATGCTTCGGTGACCCTATGCACATGGTTTCCAATTCTTACACACATGTGTGAGTTTACACATACAAGTGGTTAGGTGATCTTTATCCCACAAATATGTTAAGCCCACCTGAAACACACAAGTTCCCTAAAAGTGGTTAGGTGACCTTTATCCTACAAATAGTTCTCAAGTGATTCGAGTGTCATGTAAAAAGATGGTGTTAAACTTGTTCCCAAAGGGATTTTAGTTTTCATTAATTCTATATATGAAAACTCTATGTACCTTGTATTCGCATGCTTTCAAATACATAGTACACTATGGTTTATTTTTAATAAAACCATTTGAAATCATTAATCCTTTTAATAACCTTTTATTACTAACCTAATGATAAGAAACCAAAAAATTCAGCTTGTTAAGATTATTTATTTAGATTGTTAAGCATATCCACATATCAAACAATCAACATAAAATGGATAATCAAACAAGCATATATAAAACAACCATATGTGCATAACCATAGCCACTTAGGTGACCAAACTTGTTTGCCATCACAAGTGTGGTCATAAGGTATTTTCTAAGGGTTAAACACAACACAAAAGATGAGATCTCCAAAGACCCCCACTTGAAGTTGCATCCAAATGCTTCAAGTCCTTCTCTTTGTGTCTTCCTTTTGTGCTTCCATCTTGTGCATCTTCATTTACAAAATTTATATCCTAATCCAAATTTTCTAATAAAGAAAACACACTTAATCAATCTATTACATCACAAATGAATGAATAAATAAATTACACCCAAATACAAGCACAAATGAATAAATATTACAACCCATAAAGAAAGAAATCAACCTAAATAAATCATCCATTCAAAACCAAACTATCACAAGGTCAAGGCTAGGTTATGCACCAATATGAAATAACATCCAAGAATCAAAATAAATCCCCATTTGACCCTAAATTTTCAACCAACATAAACCAAGAATTTAGGGTGTTTTTGTCCAAACAAAACACAATCAACCATTTTGATATCATTTCTTTCAAGGTTTAATCATAAGCATGTAAGATATAACCTTGAAAGGTTGGGGATTCATCATAACATCACAAAACAGCCCCTATTAGGTTGTTAAAACCCAATAAAACCAAATTTACAAGGATAATAGAAGCTAGTCATCCACATATCCGGCTCTAGATGCCAATGTTGGGTTTGTTTGACACATTGTCAAAGAAGTTTAACCATTAACCTTGAAAATGCAGCGGAATAAAATCTTAATATCATGTTTACAATCTAAAAATTAAAACACATAACTTAATTTTAACAAACCCAAGAACATAGGATCATTTATATGTGTATGAACAAGCTATCAAGAAGAATAAAACAATCAAAAACACACAAAAGTTAGAACATTTGTAGAGCTGTCAAAAACGTGTGATTTGTTGAAGATGGAGATGACTTGAGCGACCAAAACACCAAGGATTGATGTCCTCAAGCTTCCATACCCACAAGCCTCAAGCAAGCACCTTTTGCTAGGATTTTTGACACCAAAATGACCAAGAAGGGCTGAAATCTGATTTTCAACTTTGATTTTCTTCAATAAAGTAAAGAGAAAACTTGTTCTTGGTAGTCCTTTACATGTATGAGAGAGAGAGAGGTTGAGTGTGTGTGTGTGTGTATTCAAAAGTAACAAGTTTCAAGACCAAGAAAACCCCACCCATAAAGGGGCTGCCAAAAATTTGCTTTCAAAAGGGGTTTTCCCCCTTAAAATTCATTAAACATTTTATTTAACTTGTCACTAGTTAAGTTATAAAATTAACCTTTTAATTTTATAACTCTTACTCGCTTTGTTACTTGATGTTAATTAACCAATTTAAATAACATTACAAATAACACTCTTGAACAAAATATCCCTATAAGTTGTTCTATCTCATATGCAACTTATTTAGAAAACCCATTTTCTAAATTGGTATATTTATTTAATTGCATGATCATATCATCATGTAAATATTTATATTGGTGTTTGCTCAGCTTGTTATTGGGTATGACCTGACTTGGATCATTACGTACTAACCACATCAATATTCTATGTGTCTTGGGCATAAAGAATCCAACATAACACACACCCCAACCCCGAGTAGGAAGCATCAGAATAAACCACCAGATCTTCATTTCCATCGAGTAATGACAGAACAGGAGCTTGAGTCAACCTTGCCTTTAATTCCTTGAACGCCTTGTCTTGAGCTTGATCCCATATGAACTTTACATCCTTATGGGTCAACTTGGTTAGTGGAGAAGCAATTTTAGAGAAGTCCTGAATGAATCTTCTGTAATAGCCCACCAAACCCAAGAAACTATGAATCTTGGATGGCTTCTTTGGAGACTTCCATTGCATCACCGCCTCCACCTTTGCTCAATCCACTTTATTCCCCATGTGATTTATTACATGACCCAAAAACTAAACTTTGCGCAACCAGAACACACACTTGGAGAATTTAGCATACAGTTTCTCCATTCTCAATGTCTCCAACGCCTCCAAAATGTGACCAGCATGCTCCTCCTCAGTCTTGGAATAAATCAAGATATAATCGATAAACACAATCACTGATTTATCCAACATCGGCCGACACACTCGATTCATCGGATCCATAAAAGATGCTGGCGCGTTGGTCAATCCAAATGACATAACGAGAAACTTTTAGTGACCATAACGCGTGCAGAAAGATGTTTTAGGGTTATCCTGTTCTTTCACGTTTAACTGATAGTAGCCCGATCGAAGATCTATCCTTGAGAACTAACTGGCACCTTGAAGCTGATTAAACAAATGATCAATTCTCGGTAAGGGGTATTGGTTCTTTATCGTTAACTTATTCAGCTCACGATATCTAATACACATCCTCATACTACCGTCTTTCTTTTTCACGAATAAGACCGGAGCACCCCAAGGAGATATACTCGATCTAATAAATCCCTTATCAAGTAGCTCTTGCAATTGCTACATCAACTCTTTCATCTCAGTTGGAGCCAACCGATACGATGCCATGGCAACTAGTTGGGCACCTAGTATGAGTTCAATCTACAACTCAATCTCTCGGTCAGGTGGCACTCCTAGTAAGTATTCGGGAAACACATCTACAAAATCACACATAATCGGGACATCTTATAGCTGTGGTGTGGTGTATCCACGTCTTCTACATAAGCCAAGTAGGCACTACATCCACGCCTCATGCACTTTCCCGCCACCACCATCGAAACCACTTTCGGAATCGTCATGACTCGATTACCATAAACCGTCACCAAACTCTCGTCAGGCGCTGTCAAATGAATCATCTTCTTGCGACACATAATGTTCGCCTCATAGTTCGCTAACCAATCCATTCCAGGACTACATCAAACCACTAAGGTCATCACGGATGGTCTAACAGGAAACTTGTGACCTTCTAATTCCACATCACATCCTTCTATCATCTCAAAAATCCTAGTAGACTTACCAATGGCAGTTTCCACATCAAAGGGCACATGTGTGTTCTTACTAATAACAAGCAATTTAGCACCGAAAGTAGCAGAAATGAAACTTTTACTTGCACCAGAATCGAATAACATAGAGGCTAAAGTTTGGTTTACTAGAAACCTACCTCACACGACATCAAGGTCCGTCCGAGCATCCTGCCGAGTCATCGTAAACACTTTGGCTCTCGCCCTCGGTCCTTCACCTCCAGTCTTCTTCACCATAGACCCTCAGCCCTCGGCTTCTTACAGTCTCTACTCATGTGACCTTCTCCACCACAGTAAAAACATCGGACCGTGCGACAGTCCTTTACTATATGCTCCGTCTTCCCATATTTGAAGCATAAGTTCGATCCCAACCTACATTCTCCAATATGCTACTTTCCATATCTACTGCACTTCTTTGACCTTGCACCAGATATGACCACATGACGCTCATCTACCCATGCCTTCTTGTTACTCGTTGGGGCACCACCTCGACCAAACCTTTTCCCACTTTGATTCCGGTCACCACCCCATTTCTTGCTACCTTTTGTCACCACCACAATTCTGTCATCATACAACCTCCCTGCCAAATCCACCATCGACCTAAACGTACTCGGTCGGGCAGCGATCATGTGCCTGCGAATATCCACTGGCAAGCGCTGGATGTAGCTCTTGATCTTTCATGATAGAGGTGTCACCTGATCAGGCCCAAGCCATGCCATCTCGTTAAACTTGGTGGTGTATTGCTGATGTGTCATCGTTCCCACCTCAAGGTGTCGGAACTCCCTTTCAACTTTGTCCATCTCACGGTGAGGACAAAACTCCTCAATCACCAGCCTCTTTAACTCCGGCCACCTCATTCTTCTGATAGCCCGGCTACCTCAGCTTGGACAATGTTGTGCCACCAACACAAATCCAAGTCCACGAATGAGTGGGCAATAAACTTCACCTTTTGGTCTTCTCGGCACTTGCTGATATTCAGAACAACTTTTATTTCCCTCACCCATCAGTGAGCAGCACCAGTAGTGCCATTACCATCTAAAGTAGGGGCCTTACACCTTTTGAAATGCCTCTTAGTTACAGCCTCGTGCCACCTCCAGTGTAGGCTCTTCTTCTTCCTTTTCTTCTTCGTCATCAGATAGAACCGTCTCAGTCCCAGGCTGTCTTCTTTCGCCCGTACGTCTACTTCTTTCCTTCCTTTCTCCTTCCCTCACATCCTTGATAACTTTGTTTATCACAGATAGTAAGATTTTCTGCATGACCTAATGAACTTTTTCCACAATAACCTCTTTTACTGAGCCCTCAGATTAGCGCTCTCATCACTGCCCTCCATATGAGGGGTCTTGGGTTCTTCATGAACCACCTTTCTGGCTCTAGGCCTTCCTCTCATAGCCCGTGGTTTAGCACCATGACCTCCACCACGTAAAACTTTAGATGATCTACCTCCTGCCATCCTCTAACACAATGAAAGTTTTAAACACCAACACGGTCATTCAAGGGAACAGCTCAGTTTATGTCAGGTATAGTAAGTCCCTAATTAGAGTGGCAGTTGTGATTAGCCACTTACTTTACTCTTCATACCCCGAGCATTACCTATCCTGACTACATCAGTATCTAAATCTACAAGCAGCACATAAACCACATAACATGCGCACATAATGCCGGTCATCATCAAGAAGATGGCACGTAGTTACTCGGACTAGCATTTCTTTCCTTTCCGACCCATTTTCAGTTTAAGCTTAGGTTTATTTTGAATATTTACCCATTTCACTTAAACTTTGGCTCTCATACCAACTTGTAAGGCCCCGTTACCAAGTCGCTTACAGCTGGCTTATCATCGCTCACAAAAAATATAATTACATTAACTTGAAACAAACATTGGAGCAGAAACATTTTAAAACAACATTTTCATTACAAATGCTTTTACAAAATAATACAACATTTGTTCCACAATTTCATTTGTTCGGATTACAATGCATAAACATTAACAAAAGAATGCCATCCAAAATGCCAAGTAGCTGCCCCGCACCGTCCTTAGCAAAGCTCACCTGCCAACTGGAAAAATGCATAAAAAGTCAACGTTGCTAAGTGAGTTCTAGTTTTAAATAAAACATACTTTACTTTTATTAAAACCATTCTTTACTTTTGCATGTGATCACACATCATGCGTACACATAGATAATATCATTATTATCTTCATCATTCATTCATTAACTTTCGTTCATTCATGCTTTCATACTTTCATTCATACGTTCATCATTACTTCCTTTCATTCCATCTAAACCATGAACTTTACACTACCGTCATGCATAAAGCTGGTAATGGGTCGGGGTCTATCATAGACCCCCCCATCATGGCGCACAACAGCCTGGCGATAGTATTTAGGGTAAATTTAGGTGTACCATTGTCGTCTACAATGCCCACCGTCATGCATAATGCGGGTACTGGCCGAGTTCTATCATATACCTCCCATCATGGCGCACAACAGGCTAGCCACAGAATTTAGGAAAGCAAGAAAGGTTCTATAAAAACGTTCAATCACAAAGAAAGAACCTGGTGTGCATCCTTTTGGGGTAGCTAACCCACACACCATTGAACTAACACCCTTCATTGGGCATGTTTCCACATACAAGGCTTGCAAGACTTACTTTACTTTCCTTCTTTCATTAATGCATGCATTAATTCATCACGTTCCTCTTTTCATTATCTTCCACTTTACGTTACATAATACTTTTTTTTCATTGATTAACATTCAACGTAAAGCCATGGGAAAAGAAATATACAATGCAAGGAACATCAACATACACAGTCAACATCATCATACATGGCATGATACATACAAGATTGATGTGGTTTGTACGTCATGATCCAAGTCGGGTCATACCCAATAACAAGCTATACAAACACCAATTAATATTTATTTGTCAATAGGAGCAAACCAATAAATACGGACACCAATTTAGAAAATGGGTTTTTCTAAAAATGTTGCTTTGTAAAGGAACAACATTATGTGGATAATTTGTTCATGAGAAGTTATTTGTTTCATTATTTAAGTTGGTTAAATAATGATAAATAAAAGTGTGTTATTGTTATAAAATTAAATGAGGTTTTAATTTTATAAAATTAAGGGTTTTGAGTGTAACTTTTTATAAAATGAAAATAAGGGGGAAACCCATTTACAATGTGATTTTGGCCGCCCAAAAGTTCCAGGGGACCAGCCATTTTGTCTTGGCTTTTGTAGTCTTTTCTGCCTCCCACACTCATCTATCATTACACACTTTTCCCTCTCACAACCAAGAGCAAGAACTCTCTCAAGAACATTGCAGATTTTCGGATTTGAAGCTCCAAAACTTGGCTGAAAAATTATCTTCTTTGATAGTACTCTTGTAGAGTTTTGGTGTTGAGCTCCCTAACTAGCTAGGTTCTTGGAAGAGCTTGTGGGTATCACAACTTGAGGTTCTCTCTCTTAGGGCTGGACATTCACATCACCTTCATATTCATCTCATACATCTACAACATTTGCACAAGAAGGTTGTTTTTCTATTGACATCCTATGGTTGTTTTGTGTTGTTTGATAGCACATTATTTCACATACATTTGATCCTTATTCTTGGTTTTTGTTTGTATTTAATATGGTGGAAAATTTCAGATTATTAACCATAATTTTAAACTTTATATCCGCTTCATTTTCAAGTTAAATGGTTAAACTTAGTGTTTTTCATGTGATGAAACCCAACAATGGCATCTAGAGCCGATTATGTGGAATATGTGCTTCAAAAGGTCTTGAAAAGTTAGTTTTCATCGACTTTTTCAACCCATTAGGGGTTGTTTTGTTGTGGATGTATGAATCCCTTATGTTTCAAGGTTTAATCTTGCATGCTTTAGTATAAACCTTGAAAGAATTTTATCAAATGGTTGATTGGACAACCTTAAAGTTTTAGTTTATGTTGGCTGAAACTTTAGGGCTAAAAGAAGGGATTCATTTTTGTTCTTGGATGTTGAATGTGTTTCATATTATGGTGCATAACATAGCCTTGGCCTTATGTGTTTGGTTTTGGTTGATTGTGTTTTGTCATGTTGGTTTGTTTCATGAAAGGGTTGTAATTTGTGTTTTGTATTTTGGGTTGTAATTTATTTATTCATTTGGTTATGTAATAAATAGATTAGGTGCATTTCATTAATTAGAAAAATTTTATTAGGATATGATTTTGTAAAAGAAGATGCACAAGATGAAGACTCAAAGAAGGACACAAAAGACATGGATACTTGAAGCATTTGGCTGTGGATTCAAGTGGGAGTTCATGGACACATTTTGAGTGTCATCTTCACCCTTAGGAAAGACCTTATGATAACACTTGTGATGGCAAACAAGTGTGGTCAACTTAGTGGCTATGGTTATGCACCCATGTTTGTATGTTTATGATTGTTTGGATGTGTGTTGTTTGATTGTTTGGTTGATTTTTGGATATGCATAACAAACTCATTAACAAACTTAACAAGCTGAAAATTTGATGGTTCTTTATCATTAAGTGGTTAATAAAAGGTTATTTAAAGGATTATGGTTTTAATAAAACAGGTTTTATTAAAAGTGAACCATAGGGTACCTTGTATTTGAAATCATGCAAATATAAGGTACATAGAGTTTTCTAAACTAAGATTATGGAAACTATAAATTTCTTTTTTAAACAAGTTTTACACCATCCTTTTGCACAACACTTGAGTCATTTGGAAACTCTTAATGGGATAAAGGTCACCTAACCATTTCGAGGGAACTTGCGATTTGAGGTGGGGATACCATATTTGTGGGATAAAGGTCACCTAACCACTTATGTTGGAAAACTCACATGTGTGTGCAAGTAGGGTAACTTGATTTGTAAACCATGTTAAATGGATCACCTACAATATGGTTTACAAAGGTGTTGATGATAAACATGCCAAGTAGACATATGATGTTTAAAGTCGATCCCATACCCTAGAAGTTGCAAAGGGTTGCAATTGTCAAAACGTTGACTACCTTGTTAATTTAAATAATGGGATAAAGGTCACCTAACCACTATTTAAATGTAACGTTGGATTCTTGATTTTAAATTTGTGTAAGACACTTTTAAGGGGTTTTAATTATTAAAATATAAACAACACCGAAATTACTAAAATTGAACTTTGTTGTATTTTGTAGAAGGCCACCAACAATAATGATAACAATGAAATCCCGACAGCTTACTCACTATCACTAAGAACCATTCTCCAAAAGGAGCGTCTAAACCATAATAACTTTATTGATTGGTTTCGAAACTTGAGAATTGTTCTCAAGCAAGAGAAACGATCATACATATTAGACGATCCGATTCCTGATCAACCTAGTGACGATGATGAGGAGCCCTACAATAATTGGGTAAAATACACTGAGGACTCGGTCCAAGTGTCTTGCCTTATGTTGGCTAGTATGACTCCAGATCTCCAAAAGGAGTATGAACATCATGGAACATACCACATGATAACCCAGTTGAAGGAAACGTTCCAACAACAAGCACGAGTTGAGCGCTTTGAAATGGTTCGAGCACTCCATGCGTGTTGTATAGACGACAACCAATCTGTTCATCTTATGTACTAAAGATGAAAAGCCACATTGACCGCCTCGAATGACTGAATTGTCCCATCTTGAAAGAGTTGGCTACGGATTTGATCCTCAACTCTTTGTCAAAAAGGTTTGACAATTTTGTCATGAATTATAACATGAACGGGTGGGACAAGAACATAAGTGAGCTTCACTCTATGCTCAAAACTGCCAAGGCGGCCATGGGTAAAAGGGTTTTACCCGTTCTCACCATCAATGAAGGTGGGAACAAGAAGAGGCCTCACCCCGCACCCAAGGCAAATGTTGCCAAGGGTAAAGGGCACATTAGCGGAAAGGGAAAGGGAGTGGTTAGAGCGCCACCACCAAAACTAGTGAGAAGAAGCAAAAGGTTGTGTCAAATGACCCATGCCTTAAGTGTGGGGAGATTGGACATTGGGCAAGAATTGCCTAGTCCATCTCAAAGAGTTGCAAGCAAAGAGGGATGCCGGCAAACCTGACGTACAATTTTCATGATTCATATTGATCTTAATTTAATATCCTCTAACACATGGGTATTGGATACCGGATGTGGAACTCACATTTGCAACTCATTGCAGGGGTTCAAAAGAAGTAGGGACTTCAAGAAAGGGGATGTAAGCCTCTACATGGGGAATGGCGCAAAGGTTCAAGTTGAAGGCCGAGGGGACTACATCTTGAAGCTCCCAAATGGTTTGGAAGCAATTTTGAACAATATTTTGTATGCTCCTAGTTTGACTAGGAACATTGTTTCTGTTGCGCAATTAAGACAATATGGTTATGTTTTGTCATTTATTGAGAATGAAATTGATGTTTCTTTAAATGACACGTTTTACTTTAAAGCTATTCGTGTTAATGGTTTTTATGAATTGGTTCGTGAAAACACATTATATGATAGCTCATTGTACCAAACCACCACTAAAAAACTAAAATTAGATTTGAGTGATACCTACTTTTGGCATTGTCGTCTTGTTCATATAAACAGAAAGGGCATACAATCGCTTCAAAAGAACGATTTTTTAAAAGCAAATGAATATGATTCATTCGATGTATGTGAATCTTGTTTACAAGGTAAAATGACTAAGGCACCCTTTAGTGGCAAGTCCAACGGGCAAAAGATTTATTAGGAATCATACATTCGGATGTATGTGTTCCTTTTAAGTCAATGACTAGGTACCATCAAAGATACTTCATTACCTTTACGACGACTATAGCCGATATGGTTACGTGTACTTGTTAAGACACAAAGATGAAGCTTTTGAAATGTTCAAAATCTTCCAAAATGAAGTAGAAAATCAACTCAACAAGAAAATAAAAATTCTCCAAACCAATAGAGGAGGTGAATACCTTAGTGATGCTTTTAGAGATCATGTTAGAAGTTGTGGTATTGTCTCACAACTATCTCCACCTGGAACGCCACAACATAATGGAGTCCCAAGAGGAGAAATCAAACTCTATTAGATATGGTTCGATATATGATGGCTAAAAGCTCACTGCCTCTATCATTTTGGGGTTTCGCTTTGCTCTCTGCGGCCCGTATTTTGAATATGGCCCCAACCAAGAAAGTGGAAATGACAACTTTTGAAATATGGCATAGAAGGGTTGCATCATTGTCATACTTAAAGGTATGGGGTTGTGAGGCTTATGTTAAGACTCCCACCTCAAACAAGGTAGAAAGCCATTCCACTAAGTGTATCTTCATTGGATATCCTAGAGATTCTATGGGATATTATTTCTTTGATCCATTAGAACAAAATGAGATTGTTGCCAAGAAGGCTGAGTTCTTAGAAGCTAAGTTCATTATGGAAGGAACTAGCATTAGAACTGTGGATCTTGAGGAAGATCAAGAACCACAAACCATACATGTTTGGTTGACACTAGCACTCATCATAAGGATGTTGAGAATGATCAAATGGTTGATCAATATACACAAAATGTTCACAGATCTGGTAGAATTAGTAATCCACCTGAAAGATATGGATTTTTCGTAGATGGATGCTATATGGTAGATTCCGATGAACCAACCACCTATCATGATGCAATGTCCAATTTGGATTGTGACAAATGGCTTGAAGCCATGAACTTTGAGATGCAATCCATGTATGACAACCAAGTGTGGGACTTGGTTGAACCACCTCTTAACTCCAAGATAGTTGGAAGTAAGTGGGTTTTCAGAAGAAAACCGATATGCATGGAACTTGGATACTTATAAAGCTAGACTTGTAGCAAAAGGTTTCACTCAAACTCAAGGGTTTTATGATGAGACTTTCTCACTAGTTGCAATGCTAAAGTCTATTAGGATATTATTTGCCATAGCTGCTCATTATGATTATGAAATTTGGCAAATGGATGTCAAAACGCTTTTCTAAATGGATATCTTGAGGAAGATGTCTATATGGTTCAGCCTGAAGGTTTTGTCAACTCAAAACATCCTGACAAAGTATGCAAGTTAAAGAAATGAATTTATGGATTGAAGCAACCATCAAGAAGTTGGAATCACCATTTTGATGAAGAAATAACCAAATATGGGTTCATCAAAAACGCTGATGAAGCATGTGTATATAAGAAGGCTAGTGGGAGCATCACCATTTTCTTAGTATTGTATGTCAATGACATTCTACTATTCGGAAATGACATTCCAACCATGGAAGGTGTAAAAGCCTGGCTTGGAAGCTATTTCTCCATTAAGGATCTTGGTGAAGCTGCATATATTTTAGGAATAAAGATCTATAGCAATAGATCAAGGCGGTTGATAGGTTTGAATCAAAGTGCATATAGTGATAAGATCTTGAAAAGGTTTAAGATGGAGAACTCTAAGAAAGGTACTGTACCTATTCAAAGAGGAACAATATTGAATACGAATCAATGTCCAAGCTCAAAGGATGAGCAAGACAAAATGAAGGGAATCCCGTATGCGTCTGCTATAGGATCCATCATGTATGCAATGATATGCACTAGACCGGACGTGTCATGCGCTTTGAGCATGACAAGCCGATACCAACAAAATCCCGGAAGCAGTCATTGGATGGCTGCTAAGAACATACATAAATACCTAAGGATGACTAAAGATATGTTCCTAATCTATGGGTCTAGTAAGGAAGAACTCGTAGTAAAAGGTTACACGGATGCGAGTTTCCATACTGATTGGGATGATTCAAGATCACAATCGGGGTACATTTCCATCTTGAATGGAGGAGCAATCTCTTAGAAGAGCTCTAAGCAAGATTTGACGGCATTATCCACTACATAGTCATAATACATTGCCGCTTCATTAGCAGCTCAGGAAGCTGGATGGTTGAAGAAGTTCATTGCCGATCTAGGGGTGGTCCATTCCATTCAGGACCCCTTGGAAATTCTTTGTGATAATGACGGTGTGATTGCTCAAATCAAGGAACCCCATACACATCAGAAGACTAGGCACATTGAACGAAGATTCAACTACATAAGGGATGAAGTTGAAAAGGGAAAAATATGTATTCGCAAAGTTCACACGGATCAAAACATTGCGGATCCACTCACGATGCTTCTTGAAAAGGCGAAGCATGAAAGTCATGCTTGTGCCTTGGAGCTCCAATATTCTAGTGATTGGATTTGATCTTTAAACTCTATAATGAGATTTTGTAACCCTTTATTATTGAATGAACTATTCCGTTATAATGATTCAACTAATATTCCTATTTTTCATGTTTAAGATCCATGAGTAAATTATTATGTCTGTAGCTATTCATGCTTGTGGGAACGAGCATGAAGGTAATGCTATGATGAACTTGGATTGGTAGATATTCATATGGATGAATATAGAGCAAAAGGTTGCTGCCAAAGTTCATAGATATTTGTGGGATGTAAATATTGGACTGACCTGCATCTCAAATATTACTACATGGAATCTTCCTCATTGATCATAAGTAATTTTGACTAAAGGCGAACATCATTTTGTATCCTCTGACCTAAGATTCATATTGGATATTGATATTTACCAATTATTATACTTTGACTTAGCTCTTCGCTATTATGAAACATGGCAGTACATAAGTCTGAGTTCAGGTATGATATAAGGTAATTGTAAGAGATGTATGTTGTCAAGATGGGATTTGTTCCTCTTATTCGTTGAGAGTAAGATGTCTAAGGCCTCATAAAGTTAAATCAATGGTGAATGATCACTCTGTGTCTCTAGGATTTAACATGACATCTGTGACAAAAGGATAGATGATTGATTCACCTAAAACATTTCAAGTATGGTACTTGAAGCAGATGATGTTATTGAATGGCACTTAGTCATACGTATTAAGGGAAGTAAACCATTGTTACGCGGTATTTACTGCTTGCATCAATCTTCTATGAATCTGGTGCAAGTGGCAGATTGTTGGACCTCATGTGCCCAAGACACATACAAGATTGATGTGGTTACTACGTCATGATCCAAGTCGGGTCATACCCAATAAAAACCTATACAAACACCAATTAATATTTATTTGTTGATAGGATCAAATAAATAAATACCGAACCAATTTAGAAAATGGGTTTTTCTAAAAATGTTGCTTTGTAAAGGAACAACATTATATGGATAATTTATTCATGAGAAGTTATTTGTTTCATTATTTAAGTTGGTTAAATAATGATAAATAAAAATGTGTTATTGTTAAAAATTAAAAGAGGTTTTAATTTTATAAAATTAAGGGTTTTGAGTGTAACTTTTTATAAAATGAAAATGAGGGGGAAAACCCATTTACAATGTGATTTTGGCCGCCCAAAAGTTCAAGGGGACCAGCCATTTTGTCTTGGCTTTTGCAATCTTTTCCCCCTCCCACACTCATCTATCATTACACACTTTTCCCTCTCACAACCAAGAGCAAGAACTCTCTTAAGAACATTGCAGATTTTCGGATTTGAAGCTCCAAAACTTGGCTGAAAAATTCATCTTCTTTGATAGTACTCTTGTAGAGTTTTGGTGTTGAGCTCCCTAACTAGCTAGGTGCTTGGAAGAGCTTGTGGGTATCACAACTTGAGGTTCTCTCTCTTGAGGTCTGTACATTCAACATCACCTTCATATTCATCTCATACATCTACAACATTTGTACAAGAAAGGTTGTTTTTCTATTGACATCCTATGGTTGTTTTGTGTTGTTTGATATCACATTATTTCACATACATTTGATCCTTATTCTTGGGTTTTTGTTTGTATTTAATATGGTGAAAAATTTCAGATTATTAAACATAATTTTAAACTTTATATCCGTTGTGTTTTGAAGTTTAAATGGTTAAACTTAGTGTTTTTCATGTGATGAAACCCAACAAACATACATCATACATACCCTCATGCATAAGCATGAATCATACATCATAACATCGTCATAAAATGCCTAACACATCATCTATGACCTCCAAAGTCAGCTTACAGGAACCCCGGGAACCTCCCAAGTCAAAGTCGACATTTCACTTTTTCCCAAAAAGTCAGAAAATATTCAAAGTGTTCATCCGCATTTCCTTTAAGTTTATCCGCATTCTTATTGTCCATCCTCATTTGTTCATCCGCATTTCCTTTTGTTCATCCGCATTAACTTTGTTCATCCGCATTCGTTCAGTCACAGGAGCTTACTCATCTGCATTTGTTCATCCACATTAACTTTGTTCAACCGCATTAGTTCATTCGCATGAGCTTACTCATCCACATTCACTTTCTCATCCGCATTAACTTTGTTCATCCACATTTGTTCATTCACATGAACTTACTCATCCGCATTGACTTTCTCATCTGCATTTGCTAATCCGCATTTGTCAATGCTCATCCGCATTTGTCAACACTTAAGCAGTTTTTTCTAAACTTAGGCGTATGAACTACTGTTTGGGCGCATGAGCAGCCTAGGGCACACTTGTCGTCATAATTCAGTCTCCAAACACCATCTATCATGTTCTAAGCTTAAATCATGCATTCTATGCCTTAGTTTTATCGAAACCCTAGTTTTATCAAACATACATGCAACATACACACATTCACACATACGGGTATGAACCCTGGTTTTATCGAAAGTTCATACATGCATTTCCAGCCCCAAAACCAGTTAAAACATGTAAAAGAGGTTTTCTAGAATTCACCTTAGCAAATTCTTCACGTAAGACTTCCTTCAAATCCTGATTGCTACAAGATCTCACCTAGAAACCCAACAAAAACACACAACCAACACACACAACATACATAAGCACATAACCGAGGATGAAACCAGTCAATAACACCTTAAACACATGAATTCTTACCTGAATTCGAACTTTTCAGCTCTTGTTCTTCAATATCCAAGAATTTCGACTCCTTTTCTTTCTCTCTGTAACAAGATCCGAATTTTATGGGTGTAGAGAGAGTGATGGGCGGCCATCACCTTTTACACCCATTTTTTCAAACCTTTTGTCCTTTTGACATTTTTACCCCTTAACTTGGGTAAAATATATTTTCTTTCTTATTCTTCACTTTATTCTTTCTTTCTTTGACTCTAAATAACCAGGTGTTACACAAACCTCACGTACATTTTCATGATTCATATTGATCTAAATTTAATATCCTCTAACACATGGTATTGGATACCGGACGTGTAACTTACATTTGCAACTTATTGTAGGGGTTCAAAAGAAGTAGGACTTCAAGAAAGGGAATATTAGCCTCTACATGGGGAATAGGGCAAAAGTTCAAGTTAAAGACAGAGGGTTTGGACTTGAAGTCAGGACTACATCTTGAAGCTTCCAAATGGTTTGGAAGCAATTTTGAACAATGTTTTTTATGCTCTTAGTTTTACTAGGAACCTTATTTCTGTTGCCCAATTTAGACAATATGGTTATGTTTTAACATTTATTGAAAATAAAATTCATATTTCTTTAAATGTCATATTTTATTTTAAAGCTATTCCTATTAATGGTATTTATGATTTCGTTCGTGAAAACACATTATACGATAGCTTATTGTACAGAACCACAATCATGAAGCTCAAATTAGATTTGAGTGACACCTATCTTTGGCATTGCCGTCTTGGTCATATAAATAATAAGCGCATACAAACACTTCAAAAGAATGGTCTTTTAAAAGAAAGTGAATATGATTCATTTGATGTATGTGAATCTTTTTACAAGGTAAAATGACTAAGGCACCTTTTAGTGGTAAAACTATAAAGGAAAAAGATTTATTAGGAATCATACATTCAGATGTATGTGGTCCTTTTAAACCAATGACTAGGTACAATGAAAGATACTTCATTACCTTTACCGACGACTATAGTCGATATGGTTATGTGTACTTGTTAAGACACAAAGATGAAGCTTTTGAAATGTTCAAAATGTTCTACAATGAAGTAGAAAATCAACTCAACAAGAAAATAAAAATTCTTCATACCGACAGAGGAGGTGAATACCTAAGTGATGCTTGTAGAGATCATCTTAGAAGTTATGGTATTGTCCCACAACTATCACCACCTGGAACACCACAACACAATGGTGTGTTCAAGAGGAGAAATCAAAATCTATTCGATATGGTTCGATCTATGATGGCTAGAAGCTCATTGCCACTATTATTATGGGGTTTCGCTTTGCTCTGTGTGGCCTGTATTTTGAATATGGCCCCAACTAAGAAAGTGGAAAAGACACCTTTTGAAATATGGAATGCAATGGTTCCATACAATCATGGTAGTAGAAGCACTTCTAAAACTCAATTAGCTACTCTAATGGTAGTAGAAGCACTTCTTCATTAATAGCTTCAAGCATAACAAGCCTTTTAATTATTTCCACCCTTCATTGAATATTGATAGACTCCTAGATGGTTGCAGCTGCTTTGCTACTAGCAGCTAATAGCTTCCTGGTTGGAAGTCCACCTTTCCTTTTAAGCTTACTTAACCTTTCTTACTCTTGATGCTCTTCTTCAATCGTCTTTCTTTTTCCTTTGACATCTTCAGAAGTGCTAGACTATGGGGGTTTTTGGATGGAAGTTTCAGGTTGCGAGATAGTGGTTGGAGCTTGTTTTAGTGAAGTTGTTTGAGTGAGAGGTTCGCAGAGAAAATCCTTAGTGTTCACCTCAGATGCTAGTTCTAGAATTGGATCTGTCATAACCAGATCCTCGGATAAGGAAAATAGCCCTTCCGAAGCTTCCATCTAAGCTTTAGAAGATTGAAATTATTCTTCTGAGTCTTTCACTTCTGCTTCGGAAGTCTATGGAAATGCACTCTCTATTCCAACTGTTTTAGTTGCTAGGCAATCAGTTTCTATTTCCTCTTCGAAATTAATCTTAGGTTCCATGTTGACCATAGGTTGATCAATTTTTTTGACAGTGGTAGAAGTTGCATTCAACCTCTAAAGATGTTCAGCTCCAAAGTATGCCACAACAACATCATGGTTTGGCTGTTCAACAGAAGAGCCAAGCACGAATATGGAGAAGAACCTGTTCAGATCTTAGAGCATCCTTTGATCCTTTTAAAGAACCATTGGAGGAGGCTCAGGAAAAACTATTTTGAGCATGGTATCTTGAAGCTAGAGATGAAAAAGCTTGACCCTATGGTTCCACATGTGTTTGCTTCCTAACACTGTCCCCCTTTTTGGTAGCATGATCTTGAGAGCTAGATAAGCTAGAGGAAAAGGTCAATGAGACCTGAATGGGTACATGCCTAACGGATCTCTCAATCTATTTCTCAACTAGTTGAGCCTTGAGATTTTCAATCTCCAGTTGCTGAGTGGCAGACCTATCCTCTAAATTCTTAACCTTTGATTCTAGATTTGAGAGTTTAGAAAGTAGGTCTCGAATTGGGAGTTTCAAACTTTCCTCATCTTTTTTTGAAGAATCATATTAGGATATAAGGTAACATACCTAGTATGTTCATCCTCACCGCCAAATGTGGTTTCTTGGCACCCTAGTTTCCATGCCTAATGATGTCCTCGTCAGAGACATCAAAGGGCATAGTTGTGGTAGATTTTGACTCACAAATGTTACTACTAACCCGAGGATCCAATTGTTGAGTTTGTTAGACCATTATCAAAGTGTTTAACCATTTAAACATGAAAACACAGCGGAATCAAACCTTAATATAATGTTTTGTAAACTAAAAATTAAGGCTTATATCTTAAAATCTGTTGGGTTTGTTGGACCATATCAAAGTAGTTTCACATTTTAAACTATGAAAACGCAGAGAAATGTAACCTTAAATTTATCATTAGTAATCTGAAAACTAAGGCTAATAACAAAACATCAACAAACCCAAGAGCATAGGATCTTTTATATGTGTTTGAACTAGCTATCAACAAGAGATAACAACCCAAAGCAAACCATACATGCTACCTTTAGTAAAGCTGCAGAAAACGATTTTGGGTGAAGAAGATGATGTTGTTGAACAGCCAAGACATGAGGGAAAGTTTTCCTCAGGCATCCATACCCACAAGGATCAAGCAAGCACCTTGTTTCTAGGATTTGAGCACCAAAATCGGATCAAGAAGGCTACTGGAGTCTTGTTCCAGCCGTGAACAATCAAGGAGGCTGCTGGAGCCTTGTTTCACCGGTGAACCCTTCATCCAAAAGACGAGTTTGTGTTCTTGTGACCCTTTTGCAAAAATGAGAGAGAGAGCTGGATGGAGTGTGTGTTTTTTGTAGGAGATACAAAGTCTCAAAAATTCTAAAGGAAAACAAACGAGAGAAACCCCTTAAAGGGGGGCGGCCTAACCTAATGGTTCTTTTTAGTTTTCCCCCCAAAAACTCCCTTTTAATCCTTGTTAAACTATTTGATAAAAAAGGATATATAATTAACTTTTTAATTATATAACATACACACACTTATATTATTTGATGTTATTCAACTAAATTAAACAACATTACAAATAATATCCATGAACAAATTATCCATATAAGTTGTTTAATCTTATATGCAACTTATTTAGAAAACCCATTTTCTAAATTGGTGTATTTATCTAATTGTATGATCATATCATCAATTAAATATTATTTGGTGTTTGCTAAGCTTGTTATTGGGTATGACCCGACTTGGATCATAACGTACTAACCACATCAATGTTCTATGTATCTTGGCCATAAAGAATCCAACAATCTCCCACTTGCACAAGTTTCATAGAAGATTGATGCAAGTAGTAAATACCGCCTAACAACGGTTTACTACCCTTAATATGCATGACTGAAAACCATTCAATAACATCGTCCCCTTCAAGTATCCCTTTACAATGAGTTCCTCTTCATCAGATCCATATATTAGAAACATTTCCTTAGTCCTCCAAAGGTATTTCAATATACTTTTAATAACCATCCAATGGTTATTACCTGGATTCTGCTGATATCTGCTTGTCATGATTAACGCGCATGATACGTCTGATCTAGTGCATCTCATCGCATGATGGATCCTATAGCTCATGCATAGGGATGTCCTTCATTCGATCTTGCTCATCCTTTGAGCTTGGACATTGAGATACAGTCAATATTGTCCCTCTTTGAATAGGTACCATACCTTTCTCAGAGTTTTTCCATCTTGAACCTTTTCAAGACTTGATTAATATATGCACTTTGATTTAAACCTATTAACCGCCTCGATCCATCCCTATAGATCTATATTCCCAAAATATCGGCTGCTTCACCGTGATTTTATGGAAAAACAACTTCCAAGCTATGTTTTAAGACCTTCCATGGTGGCAATATCATTTCCAAAAGTTAGCATGTCATCAACATACAATACTAAGAATGTTATTATGCTCCCACTAGCCTTTGTATATACACAAGCCTCGTCAGCGTTCTTGATGAAACCAAATTTCGATCTCTTCATCAAAACATTGATTCCAACTTCTCCATGCTAGATTCAATCCATAGATTGACTTCTTTAACTTGCATACCTTTTAGGATGTTGTGGACCCACAAAACCATCTAGCTGAACCATATGGACAGTCTCTTCGAGATGTCCATTAAGAAAAGCGGTTTTGTCATCCATTTGCCAATCTCATAGTCATAATATGCAGCTATGGCAAATAATATCCTAATTGACTTTAGCATTGCCACAGGCAAGACAATTTCATCATAATCAACCCCTTGATTTTGATTGAAACCTTTCGCTATAAGTCTTGCTTTGTAAGTATCCAAGTTTCCATGTATATCTATTTTCTTCTTAAAACCCATTTGCATCCAACCGGTTTGGAGTTAAGTGGAGGGTCAACCAATTCCTAAACTTGATTGTCATACATGGATTGCATCTCAACGTTCATGGCATCCAACCATTTGTCACAATCCAATTGGACATAGCTTCATGGTATGTAGTTGACTCATTGGAGTCAACCACATAGCATCCATTCTTGAAAGATGCATATCTTTCAGGTGGAATGCTAACTCTACCAGATCTGTGAACGTTTTATGTGTATTGATCAACCTCTTTATCATCATCAACAACCTCTTGTTGATTGCTAGTGTCAACCAAACATGTATCGGCTTGTGGAATTTGATCCTCATCAAGATTCCAGTATTCTATACGTTATCCCTTCCATAAGGAACTTAGTTTCCAAGAACTCAGCCTTTCGAGCAATAATTATTCTTGCTCTATTGGATCAAAGAAGTAGTATCCTATACAATCTTTGGGATATCCAACAAATATACACTTAGTGAATCGACTATCTTGGTCATGGCCATATTCATAATACGAGCCATAGAGAGCATTGCGAAACCCCAAAATGATAGAGGTAGTGAGCTTATAGCCATCATAGATCGAACCATATCCAATAGGGTTTGATTTCTCCTCTTAGACACATGATTATGTTGCGGTGTTCCAGGTGGAGTAAGTTGTGAGACGATCCCACAACTTCTTAGATGGTACTGAAAAGCATCACCAAGGTAATCACCTCCTCTATCTGAATGAAGAACTTTAATAGTTTTATGGAGTTGATTTTCTACTTCTTTCTTGAAGATTTTGAACATTTCAAAAGCTCCATGTCTATGTGTCATCATCTACACATAACCATAGCAACTATAATCGTCGGTAAAGGTAATGAAGTATCTTTCACCATTTCTAGTCATTGTCTTAAAAGGGCCACATACATCTGAATGTATGATTCCCAATAACTCTTTTGCCCTCTCGTTAGTGCCACTAAAGGGCGACTTGGTCATCTAGCTTGTAAACAAGATTCACACTTATCAAATGAAACATTTTCATTTGCTTTTCAAAAGACCATTCTTTTGAGGTGTTTGAATCCGATTCTTGTTTATGTGACCAAGACGACAATGCCAAAGATAAGAATCACTTAAACCCATTTTAAGTTTCTTGGTGCTTGTTTGGTATAATGAGCTATTAGAGGATGAATCATCATGAACCAATTCATAGATTCCATTTAAAGGCATAGCCTCGAAATAAAATACATCATCCATACAAACATAAATACCATTGTTAACAAACTTTAATTCGTAACCACATTGCTTTAAAAGAGAAATCATAATTATGTTCTTAATGACAACTTCCAAATTATTTGAAAATTTCAAAATATTGTCTCCTTGGGCTTCAACATCAACTTTTGTTTTGTTGCCCATGTAGAGACTTGTGTCTTCCTTCTTGAAGTGCTTATTTTCTATGAACCCCTGCAACAAATTGCAAAAAAGAGTTCCACATCTGGTATCCAATACCAATGTGTTTGAAGAAATAACATTTCAACCAATGTGAATTATGAAACTTGTACATGAGGTTTGCCAAGCATCCTCTTGTTTCTCAACTCTTTGAGATAGGATGGACAATGCCTTTTCCAATGTCCTATCTCTCCACACTCAAGCATGGATCTTTCTTCGTTACCTTAGGCTTCTTAAACTTAGGCTTTGGGGGTTCTGCTTTAGCCTTTCCTTTCCCCTTTCCTTTGATGTGCCCCTTTCCTTTGGCAACATTTGCCTTGGGATTAGGGAATGGCGTTTTCTTATTGCCTCCCTCATTGATGGAGAGAACAGGTAGAACCTTTCTACCCATACCTGCCTCGGCTGTTTTCAGCATTGTGTGAAGCTCACCAATACTCTTGTCCCACACGTTCATATTGTAATTCATTATAAACATCTCAAACCTTTTAGTTAGGCCATTAAGGATCGAATCCGTGGCTAACTCCTTTGAGACGGGACAATTAAGTCGCTCGAGGCGATCAACATGGCTTTTCATCTTAAGAACATAGGATGATACCGATTGGGTCTCTTCCATGTGACATGCATGAAGCGCTCGAACCGTTTCGAAGCGCTCTACCCTAGCTTGTTGAAGGAACATTTCCTTCAACTGGGTAATTATGTCATATGCCCCAAGATGCTCCAAATCCTTTTGGAGTTCGGGAATCATAGTTCCCAACATGAGGAATGAAACCTAGATGGAATCCTCAGTGTATCGAAGCCAATCATCATAGGCCTCAACATCCTCAGGGTCGGGTTGGTCAGGAATAGGATCGCCAAGGACATAGGCCCTTTTTCTCTTACTTGAGAACAATTCTCAAGTTTTGATACTAGTCCATAAAGTTATTATGGTTAAGATGATCCCTTTCTAAGATGGTTCTCAATGATAGGGTAGGGACGGTCGGGGTGGTAGCATTATTGTTTGCGGCCATTACTATAAAATTACAAAGCTCATTTTAGTATTTCTGAAAATTGCAATTTAATTATTAATACCCTTTACATGTCTCATAGACAATTAATAATTAAAAATCTAGAATCCAACGTTACATTTAAATGATGGTTAGGTGACCTTTATCCCATTATTTAAATTAACAAGGTAGTCAACATTTGACAATTGCAACCTAATGCAACTTCTACCTTTATGGGATTGGTTAAACATCTTATGTTTAGTCGGCTTGTAAAATCCCATCAACACCATTGTATGCCATGCTTCGATGACCCTATGCACATGGTTTTGAATTCAAGTAATCCTACTTACACACACGTGTGAGTTTACACATACAAGTGGTTAGGTGACCTTTATCCCACAAGTATGTTAAGCTCACCTCAACCCACAAGTTCCCTAAAAGTGGTTAGGTGACCTTTATCCCACAAGTAGTTCTCATGTGATTCAAGTGTCGTGTAAAAGGATGGTGTTTAACTTGTTTCCAAAGGGATTTAAGTTTCCACTAATTCTAGTTATGAAAACTCTATGTACCTTGTATTCGCATGCTTTCAAATACATGATACCGTATGGTTCTCTTTTAATAAAACCTCTTTTATTTTGAAATCATTAATCCTTTTAATAACCTTTTATTAGTCACTTAATGATTATGAACCAAAAAAATTAGCTTGTTGTGATAATTTATTTAAATTGTTAAGAATAACCATATATCAAACAGTCAACATAAAATGAACAATCAAACAAGCAAATATCAAACAACCACATGTGCATAACCATAGCCACTATGTTGACAACACTTGTTTGCCATCACAAGTGTTATCATTTTTTCTTTCCTAAGGGTTGAACACAACACAAAGATGAGATCTCCAAAGACCCCCACTTCAACTTTCATCCAAATCCTTCAAGTCCTTCTATGTGTCTTCCTTTTGTGCTTCCATCTTGTGCATCTTCTTTTACAAAATTTATATCCTAATACAAATTTTCTAATAAAGGAAAACATACTTAATCTATCTATTACATCACAAATGAATGAATAAATAAATTACATCTAAATACAAGCACAAAGGAATAATTATTACAACCCATAAGAATGAAATCAACCAAAACAAACATCCATATAAAACAAAATCAACACAAGGTCAAGGCTAGGTTATGCACCAATATGACACATCATATATAATCATACAAGAACCAAATAAATCCCCATATGAGCCTAACTTTCAGCCAAAATAAACCAAGAATTTAGGGTCTTTGTCCAAACAAAAACATAATCAACCACTTGATATCTTTCTTTCAAGGTTTAATCACAAGCATGTTATATCTAACCTTGAAAGGTTGGGGATTTGTAACATCACCACAAAACAGCCCCTTTTGGTTGTTAAAGCCCCATAAAACCAATTTTACAAGAACAAAAGAAACTAGTCATCCACATATCCGGCTCTAGATGCCAATGTTGGGTTTGTTGGACCATATCAAAGTAGTTTAACCTTTTAAACTATGAAAACGCAGCGGAATGTAACCTTAAAATTATCATTAGTAATGTGAAAATTAAGGCTAATTACAAAACAACAACAAACCCAAGAACATAGGATCATTTATATGTGTTTGAACTAGCTATCAACAAGAGATAACAACCCAAAACAAACCATACATGCTACCTTTAGTAAAGCTGCATAAAACGATTTTGGGTGAAGAAGATGATGTTGTTGAACAGTCAAAAGATCAAGGAAAGATGTCCTCAAGCATCCATATCCACAAGCATCAAGCAAGCACCTTGTTGCTAGGACTTGAGCACCAAAATCGGATCAACAAGGCTGCTGGAGTCTTGTTCCAGCCGTGAAGAATCAAGGAGGCTGCTGGGGCCTTGATTCACCGGTGAACCCTTCTTCCAAAAGAAGAGTTTGTGTTCTTGTGACCCTTTTGCAAAAATTAGAAAGAGATCTGGATGGAGTATGTGTTTTTTCTAGGAGATACAAAGTCTCCAAACCTCTAAAGGAAAACAAAGGAGAGAAACCCTTAATGGGGGGCGGCCGAACCTAATGGTTCTTTTATAGTTTTCCCCCCAAAAACTCCCTTTTAATCCTTGTTAAACTATTTGATTAAAAAGGATATATAATTAACCTTTTAATTATATAACATACACACTTCTATTATTTGATGTTATTTAACTAAATTAAACAACATTAAAAATAATATCCATGAACAAAATATCCATATAAGTTGTTCAATCTCAAATGCAACTTATTTAGAAAACCCATTTTCTAAATTGGTGTATTTATTTAATTGCATTATCCTATCATCAATTAAATATTATTTGGTGTTTGCTATGCTTGTTATTGGGTATGACCCGACTTG
The DNA here is from genome assembly GCA_025506515.1 of Flaveria trinervia. NCBI lineage: Eukaryota > Viridiplantae > Streptophyta > Magnoliopsida > Asterales > Asteraceae > Flaveria > Flaveria trinervia. Next base: position 74,881,239 of record CM046444.1, read on the forward strand.
GATCATAACGTACTAACCACATCAATGTTCTATGTGTCTTGGGCATAAAGAATCTAACAAAGTGTTTAACCATTATCAAAGTGTTTGTTGAGTTTGTTAGACCATTATCAAAGTGTTTAACCATTTAAACATGAAAACGCAGCAGAATCAAACCTTAATATATGTTTTCTAAACTGAAAATTAAGGCTTATAACTTAAAATCAACAAACCCAAGAACATAGGATCACATATATGTGTATGAACTAGCCATCAAGAATATATATCAACCAAAAGAAACACATACAAACTACCTTTGTTGAGCTGCTAAAAACGAGATTTAGATGAAGAAAATGAGGTTCTTGAATGACCAAAACACCAAGGATAGGTGTCCTCAAGCTTCCATACCCACAAGCATAAAGCAAAAGCCCTTTCTGTTAGGATTTTTACACCAAATGAAGCATGAAGTTGCTGGAAAACCTTTTTCCTGCCGTGAATCTCTCTAGAGTTGAGAGAGTTTTTTTTCTTCTTGAGGTCCTTTGCATGTAAGAGAGAGAGGAAGATAGAGTGTGCAACTAGTTTAACAAGTGTTGTGTTCCAAGACAACAAAAGACCTCCCTCATAAAGTGGGCGGCCGAAAATCAAGTTAAAATGGGGTTTCCCCCCAATTTTATCTTCAAATTTATTTACAACTAGTTTCTAAGTAAGTTATCTAATTAAACTTTTAATATATAACTTACACACACTTTTATTATTTGATGTTACTTAACCAACTTAAATAACATTACAAACAATACCCATGAACAGAATATCCCTATAACTATTCAATCTCATATGCATCTTATTTAGAAAACCATTTCCTAAATTGGTGTATTTATTTAATTGCATGATCATATCATCAATTAAATATTAATTGGTGTTTGCAAAGCTTATTATTGGGTTCCTCTTCACTAGACCCATATATTAGAAACATATCCTTAGTCCTCCTAAGGTATTTCAATATACTTTTAACAACCATCCAATGGCTATTACCTTGATTCTGCTGATATCTGCTTGTCATGCTTAACACGCATGACACGTCTGGTCTAGTGCATATCATCGCATACATGATGTATCCTATAGCAAACTCATATGAGATGTCCTTCATTCGATCTTGCTCATCCTTTGAGCTTGGACATTGAGATGTACTCAATATTGTCCCTCTTTGAATAGGTACCATACCATTCTTAGAGTTTTCCATCTTGAACCTTTTCAAGACTTTATCAATATATGCACTTCGGTTTAGACATATCATCCGCCTTGATCTATCCATATAGATCTTTATTCTCAAAATATAGGAGGCTTCACCGAGATCTTTTATGGAAAAACATTTTCCAAGCCAGGTTTTAACACCTTCCATGGTTGGAATATCATTTCCGAAAAGTAGTATGTCATCAACATACAATACTAGAAATGTAATTATGCTCCCACTAGCCTTCTTATATATACAAGCCTCGTCAGAGTTCTTGATGAAACCAAATTTCTTGATCTCTTCATCAAAACATTGATTCCAACTCCTTGATGCTTGTATCAATCCATATATTGATCTCTTTAACTTGCATACAATATTAGGATGTTGTAGATCAACAAAACCATTAGGCTGAACCATATGGACAATCTCTTCAAGATGTCCATTAAGAAAAGCGGTTTTGACATCCATATTGTTAGGATCTGGTATTTGAACGAAACACCAACTGATTAACGTGTTAAACCAAACCAAATAGTGCGGAATCCTATTTGATTGGCGATCCAATGAGTGAGAACGCACGTAGACACAATAATGAATTGAATCTAACGTCAGGAATCGATTAGGTATCGATCTACAACGTTCTATGAACTTGGAGTACGAACTTAGAGGCTTCTGGACGGCTAGGGTACGTCTAGAGTCGAAGTGGATCGAATGCTTTTAAAATCATTCCGTTTTTCCACGAATTAAGTTGTATTTATAGGTTAAGGTTGCTCATTCGGGAGACTGAACCATGAGCATGGTTCATTCGTGCGATTGAGCCATGTAGTTGATTCATTCGCACGACTGAATGTTCAGTCGTGCAACTGAGTCAGTCGCATGAAGGTATTAAGGTGTATGAACTATTTTGATGCATGGACACTCAGTCGCATGGCCATTCGGACGCATGACCACTGTTTGGGCGCATGGTCCAGTCAGACGCATGTGAACTTCAATTAACCAAAGTTTGAATGTATTCATTATTATAACATTATGTATATCAATTCAAACAATCACAAACCTATATAATCTAGTCAATAAACATTACTCAACTCATTAATGAAATATTAAACATTATAAATCCCAATCAAACATTATCATTTCATTAAGTACCCAATATTACATAAGTCCAAGACATTCACGACATATTACATTGAGATCAAGATCTAAGTACATAAGTGTATCAACAAACTCCACCTTGGACCTAGATCTATCTATTGTCTTACATCTTTCATAATTTCCTCAAATTTCTTATAATTAGCTTCTTTGGTGACTCCTATATTTATCTCGAAGCAAAAACAGAGTCGTATTACATTCTGAAATTGTAAAGCTTGTACTATATCTCGTGTGTCATGGAACAGTGGCCACTTGTATAATGTAAAAACATCATTAGCTGACAAATTGGTAAGCCACATTGGGTCAAACACCCTTATGGTTTCCATTTTACTATTTCTGTTCAAAACAATCACGTCCTCTCTCGTTCTCCAATCGTAGTACCACCATTTGAAATGTGGAGTGAAGTCTTGAGGCATCTCACGTAGTGGGATCTTTGACATTATACGTGGTGGACTCCACTTCAACACTACTTTTGGTTTGCTAGTTATGGCATCAACCTCAGATCTTCTGATGTACCTCGTTGGTTGTTGAAGTTTGAAGTTGACCCATCTGGTGTGGTACTCCCACTTTAGAGCTGATTCAAACTAGCCTGACATCTTATGAGGATCAGCATAGATCAATTTTAACTTTGCTAACTGGTTAAGCTCAAAACCTGGAAGAGTCTTCAGGTCATATGGAAACCTGAAATACTCAATTCCCTTCTCACTTTTAATAGCATAAACGTTTAGGTGTTCAAAATGTGCCCATGCTATGATCATGCCTTCCACCTTTTGATGTTTCTTTAACTTATACAGTTTGGTGTAGGTAGTTGATGTTGAAGTGCTGTGTTGGGCTCTTATCTCTTCAAAACATGCTGCCCATTGTGCCTTTTTGATGTTCACTTCAGCATCTATGGCTTGGGCCTTATCTTTATCCTTTCTGGACTCTTGTTCCATCCTGTCCAGAGTCTCAAAACTGTCACTGACAAGAGTGTCTTCCAGATTGGGAATGGTAGTTCCCTCCTTGTCAGTGTACTGTGGATAGTGTTTAGTAGTGACATCTTCTATCTCAATCTCATCGACATCCTGAAGCTCATCATCACTCTCTACATTCACAGTAGGGGCATATTTCACAATCTCTTCAGCATTCAAGTTGAACATGTCAGCTAGTTGCTCATTAGTGAGATTGTGATGATTTCTCCTTCTTTAGGAGTATACATCACACATCTCCTTACAATAGCTTGCAGATCAAGAATCAACGTCAGTTGAGTCTTGATCTGTTGGAGTGGAGCAATATCATATTCATCTCGTTGAAAATCTGGATCTGCTTGATTTAAACATTCAACATAGCAATCAGTAATTAATAATCAAGACATAACCATTTACATTACATATAAACATTCATTACATAAATTTTATACATGCTCCAAATACAAATGATTTTAAATAACAATAAAACATCTAAATATTACTCTTGTCTTGGATCCTGTGTTCTTTTGTTGTCGGGGCTGATGTCGAGGCACCTGGATCTTGAGTCTTTTTGGTCCGCCTCTCACTAGCTTCCTGTGCACCCGAAGCAGATGACTCTCCTCCTCCTTTAATGTCTCCTCCATCCTTATCATCACCTTCATCATCACCATCATCATCATCATCATCATTCTCATAATCATCACTATCATCACCGTCTCCCTCTCTGATCTTTAGAGGCTCATCCTTTGTGCCCTTAAGTTTGAGCAGGATGGACCTCTTAGCATCCTCCAACTCCTCAATCTTCTTAGTAGATAACACATTTTCCTCCTTGAGTTGGGAAATCTCTTGACTCTGAGCAGTCATTTGCTGAGCGTGCTCCTCAATCTATGTGCCTGTTCAGAGATCTAGTGTGATTGTGCAGCAGTAAGATCCACTAACTATCAGAGTTGAGCAGTCTTCTCATCATTGGCTGCTAACAGCTTTAGCACCATACGATTTAGTGTTGAGAGCTGTTCCTCTACGCCACTGGGAGGTGGAGATGATCCCGAGGGAAAGGATTGGTGATATGATGGTCCTGCCTGGTGGCTAGAGGTGGTGGTGGTGGCAGTGGTGAATATGGGAGGTGGTATGTGTGTGGGTGGTGATGGGTAAGCTGAAGTGGTGGTGGATGTGATGTGGATTGGGGGTGGAATCACTGGCGGAGGTGTGGCTGTAATAGTGGAGGGTAGAGGTGTAGTGGTGAAAGTGGGTGGTATGGTAGTGGTGGTAGCTGTGGTGGTGGTAGTGGTGGCAGAAGTAGTGGTGGTGGAGGTAGTAATGAAGGTGAGTTGTCTTTTCTTCTACTTCATACCATTGGGCTGAGCCATCCTCTTCTTCCTCGATCCTGTTAAGGAGGATGCTCCCCCTAGGGCACGACATGACTAATCGGGAGCATATGTTGGATCAGTATCATCCTCTCCCGACCCGCCAGGGCGTTCACCAACCGCCCTCAGCCCCCGTTCTGTGGCAACGACTTTGCTGCCCACAGTACGGGTCAGTGGCTCCTCATCTGACTCCTCCTCCTCTTCACTAGTTATGAATTCCCGGTGGAATCCGACAGTCTCTGCTACATCTCTAGTGGGGGCAGATGTTGGATATGCACTATCAGTAGTTGGGCCCCTTGGTTGAGTGGGCCCTTCATCTCTAGCATTCCCGCTATCATCATCATTAGAGTCGTGCTCTGGGAGATGTAGCTGCTCATCATCTGAGTCGCTGTCTACGTGACACCACTTACGCCTGCCTGGCGCCACGTAGTTCTCCTTGGCCAGATGGCCGATAAGTCTCTTTACCTGGGGCTTTACCGGCTTACCCCGGTAAACTCTCATACGACCCAGAGTCGTATCATCCATGATCTCGAAAGCCACTGTATCGTGGCGCTCCTTTGGAAGCGAGGGTAGCTTCTCATCAAAAATCAAGTGCAAGAACCTGGGGTACATACAGAAATCCTCTTTTCCCTTTGCCTACAGATTCTCCACGAGGTAAGAGAATATCATGCTAGAGAAGCTGAAGGGGTAGTTCAACACCAGTGCCAAGTAGGCATTTTGTATCTGGTCTGATAGGTCGTCGAACCCACTCCTTCTGGAAGCTATGCACTTCATAATAACATATGCCAAGTACTTATACTGGGGGCACATGTTGTTCTTGTTCGGCACACCTTAGCTGATGTCCCCAGCGTACTTAATCCTCAGAAAACAGCCTCTCACCGTTAGTGGGTGTAGCTTGGTGGGGTATCCAGCATCATCTCCCAACCCAAGCACATGCTAAATGTCTTCAGCAGTAATGTCTATGTCCATACCATAGATGGAGCTCCGAATGCTATATGGCTCTGGTGATCTGTCCATTGATGCATTCTCCTAGAAGGCCTGGTGTATAGACCTATAGGGAGTGCATGGAGTAGAGATAGCCTTGTGTATCCTTGATCGCTTGAGAAAGGCAATCATCTCTACAAACTCGGCACCATTCCGAGTTGTGTGTTCTAAATGAACACAGATGTTGTGCTTGGGATTGAGAGACCATCTATTAGTCATCGATCTGTAACACTAGATACATAAACATTAGGTACTCACATAACACAAATCAGTTCTAAGTAACTTGATAGAATTCATTCTGATTTATTTATGCGAATGAATCATGCGACTGTGTTCAGTCGGTTGTCCTATCATGCGACTGGGCTCATTCGGGTAAGTGAACAGGCGACTGAGTTCAATCGGTTGACTGATCTTGCGATTGGTTCAGTCGGCCGACTAAGCTCATTCGTATGATACATACGCATGATTAAGCTACCACTTGTTAGGATCTGGTATTTGAACGAAACACCAACTCATTAATGTGTTGAACCAAACCAAATAGTGCGGAATCCTATTTGATTGGCAATCCAATCAGTGAGAACGAACGTAGACACAATAATGAATTGAATCTAACATCAGGAATCGATTAGGTATCGATCTACAACGTTCTATGAACTTGGAGTACGAACTTAGAGGCTTCTGGACGGCTAGGGTACGTCTGGAGTCGAAGTGGATCGAATGCTTCTAAAATCATTCCGTTTTCCCATGAATTACGTTGTATTTATAGGTTAAGGTTGCTCATTCGGGAGACTGAACCATGAGCATGGTTCATTCGTGCGATTGAGCCATGCGGTTGATCCATTCGCATGACTGAGTGTTCAGTCGTGAGACTGAGTCAGTCGCATGAAGCTATTAAGGTGTATGAACTATTTTGGCGCATGGACACTCAGTCTCATGGCCATCCGGACGCATGACCACTGTTTGGGCGCATGGTCCAGTCAGACGCATGTGAACTTCACTTAACCAAAGTTTGAATGTATTCATTATTATAACATTATGTATATCAATTCAAACAATCACAAACCTATATAATCTAGTCAATAAAAATTACTCAACTCGTTAATGAAATATTAAACATATATAAAGCAATCAAACATTATCATTTCATTAAGTACCCAATATTACATAAATGCAAGACATTCACCACATATTACATTGAGATCAAGATCTAGGTACGTAAGTGTATGAACACATTCACCAAATCTCATAGTAATAATATGCAGCTATGACAAATAATATCCTAATTGACTTTAGCATTGCTATAGGCGAGAAGGTTTCACCATAATCAAACCCTTGAGTTTGAGTGAAACCTTTTGCTACAACTCTTGCTTTGTAAGTATCCATGTTTCCATGCATATCCATTTTCTTCTTGAAAACCCACTTGCATGCAACTATTTTGGATTTAAGTAGAGGGTCAACCAATTCCCATACTTGGTTCTCATACATGGATTGCATGTCTACGTCATGGCTTCCAGCCATTTGTCACATTCCGAATTGGACATCGCATCATGGTATGTAGTTGGCTTATCTGAGTCAACCACATAGCATCCTTTCATGAAAAATCCGTATCTTTCTGGTCGAATGCTAACTCTACCAAATCTGCGAACCTTTTGTGTGTATCGATCAACCTCTTGATCTTTATCAACAACCTCTTATTGATTGCTAGTGTCAACCGAACGTGTATGGGCTTGTTGATCTTGATCCTAATCAAACTCCATAGTTCTATACGTTATTCCTTCCATAAGGAACTTAGCTTCGAAGAACTCTGCCTTTCGAGCAACAAATACCTTTAGCTCTCTTTGATCAAAGAAGTAGTATCCTATACAGCCTTTGGGATATCCAATAAATATACACTTAGTGGATTGACTTTTCAACTTGTTTTGGGTGTTTAGCTTAACATAAGCTTCACAACCCCACATTCAAAATACGAATCCACTTTCTTGGTCTGGTCCATATTCAAAATACGAGCCTCGGAGAGCAATGCGAAACCCCAATATTAATAAGGTAGTGAGCTTATAGCCATCATAGATCGAACCATATGTAATTGGGTTCGGTTTCTCCTTTCAGACACACCATTATGTTATGGTGTTCCAGGTGGAGTAAGTTGTGAGACGATCCCACAACTTCTTAGACGATCCTAAAAAGCCTCACTGAGGTATTCACCTCCTCTATCTGAATGAAGAACATTGATAGTTTTATTGTGTTGATTTTCTACTTCATTCTTCAAGATTTTGAACATTTGAAAAGCTTCATGTTTTTGTGTCATCAAGTACACATAACCATAGCGACTGTAATCGTCGATAAAGTAATGAAGTATCTTTCACCATTTCTTGTCATTGTCTAAAAAGGACCACATACATCCGAATGTATGATTCCTAATAACTCTTTTGCCCTTTCATTAGTACCAATAAAGGGCGACTTGGTCATCTTACATTGTAAACAAGATTCACACTATCAAATGAAACATTTTCATTTCTTTTCAAAAGGCATTCTTTTGAAGTGTTTGAATCTTATTCGTTTATGTGACAACGAAGACATGCCAAATATAAGAATTACTTAAACGCATTTTATGTTTCTTGGTGCTTGTTTGGTATAATGAGTTATCAAAGGATGAAGTATCATGACTAATTCATAGGTACCATTAAAAGGCATAGCCTTAAAATAAAACACATCATCCATACAAACATAAATACCATTTTCAATAAACTTAAATTCATAACCACATTGTTTTATAATGGAAACAGAAATTATGTTACTAGTCAAACTAGGAGCATACAAAATGTTCTTAAGAACAACTTCCAAACCATTTGAAAGTTTTAAAATATAGTCTCCTTGGGCTTCGACATCAACTTTTGCTCCTTGCCCATGTAGAGACTTGTGTCTCCCTTCTTGAAGTGCTTATTTGTTTTGAACCCCTACAACAAATTGCAAATATGAGTTCCACATCTGGTATCCAATACCCATATGTTTGAAGAAATAACATTTAAACCAATGTGAGTCATGAAATTTGTACCTGAGGTTTGCCTAGCATCCCTCTTGTTTCTCATCTCTTTGAGATAGGTTGGACAATTCCTTTTCCAATGTCCTATCTCACCACACTCAAAGCATGGATCGTTCTCCGTTACCTTAGGCATCTTAAGCTTCGGAATTGGACATCGCATCATGGTATGTAGTTGGCTCATCTGAGTCAACCACATAGCATCCTTTCATGAAAAATCCATATCTTTCTGGTGGAATGCTAACTCTACCAGATCTGCGAATGTTTTGTGTGTATGGATCAACCTCTTGATCTTTATCAACAACCTCTTATTGATTGCAAGTGTCAACCAAACGTGTATGGGCTTGTGGATCTTGATCCTAATCAAACTCCATAGTTCTATACGTTATTCCTTCCATAAGGAACTTAGCTTCGAAGAACTTTTCCTTTCGAGCAACAAATACCTTTTGCTCTGTTTGATCAAATAAGTAGTATCCTATACAGCCTTTGGGATATCCAATAAATATACACTTAGTGGATTGCCTTTCCAACTTGTTTTGGGTGTTTAGCTTAACATAAGGTTCACAACCCCACACTTTTAAATATGATAGATATGGAACTCTTCCACGCCATATTTCAAAAGGTGACGAATCCACTTTCTTGGTCTGGTCCATATTCAAAATACGAGCCTCGGAGAGCAATGCGAAACCCCAATATTAAAGAGGTAGTGAGCTTATAGCCATCATAGATCAAACCATATCCAATAGGGTTCGGTTTCTCCTTTCAGACACACCATTATGTTGTGGTGTTCCAGGTGGAGTAAGTTGTGAGACGATCCCATAACTTCTTAGACGATCCTAAAAAGCCTCACTGAGGTATTCACCTCCTCTATCTGAATGAAGAACTTTGATAGTTTTATTGAGTTGATTTTCTACTTCATTCTTCAAGATTTTGAACATTTCAAAAGCTTCATGTTTATGTGTCATCAAGTACACATAACCATAGCGACTGTAATCGTTGATAAAGGTAATGAAGTATCTTTCACCATTTCTTGTCATTGTCTAAAAAGGACCACATACATCCGAATGTATGATTCCCAATAACTCTTTTGCCCATTCATTAGTACCAATAAAGGGCGACTTGGTCATCTTACATTGTAAACAAGATTCACACTTATCAAATGAAACATTTTCATTTCTTTTCAAAAGGCCATTCTTTTGAAGTGTTTGAATCTGATTCTTGTTTATGTGACCACGAAGACAATGCCAAATATAAGAATCACTTAAACCCATTTTATGTTTCTTGGTGCTTGTTTGGTATAATGAGTTATCAAAGGATGAAGTATCATGAAATAATTCATACGTACCATTAAAAGGCATAGCCTTAAAATAAAACACATCATCCATACAAACATAATTAGCATTTTCAGTAAACTTTAATTCATAACCACATTGTTTTAAAATGGAAACAAAAATTATGTTACTAGTCAAACTAGGAGCATACAAAATGTTCTTAAGAACAACTTCCAAACCATTTGAAAGTATCAAAATATAGTCTCCTTGGGCTTGGACATCAGCTTTTGCTCGGTTGTCCATGTAGAGACTTGTGTCTCCCTTCTTGAAGTGCTTATTTGTTTTGAACCCCTACAACAAATTGCAAATATGAGTTCCAAATCTGGTATCCAATACCCATATGTTTGAAGAAATAACATTTAAACCAATGTGAATGATGAAAGTTGTACCTGAGGTTTGCCCAGCATCCCTCTGGTTTCTCATCTCTTTGAGATAGGTTGGACATTTCCTTTTCCAATGTCCTATCTCACCACACTCAAAGCATGGATCGTTCTCCGTTACCTTAGGCATCTTAAGCTTAGGCTTTGGAGGTTCCGCTTTAGCATTCCCTTTCCCTTTTCCTTTGATATACCCCTTTCCTTTGGCAATATTTGCGTTGGTATCGGGGAATGGCCTTTTCTTACTGCCTCCCTCATTGATCAATAGAATAGGTAGAACCTTTCTACCCATCCCTGCATCGGCTGTTTTGAGCATTACGTGAAGCTCACTAATGCTCTTGTCCCACCTGTTCATATTGTAATTCATTATGAACGTATCAAAACTTTTGGTTAGGCCATTAAGGATCAAATCTGTGGCCAGCTCCTTTGAGACGGGACAATTAAGCCTCTTGAGGCGATCAACGTGGCTTTTCATCTTAAGAACATAAGATGATACCGATTGGGTTTCTTCCATGTGACATGCATGAAGCGCTCGAACCATTTCGAAGCACTCCACCCTAGCTTGTTCATGGAACATTTCCTTCAATTAGGTAATCATGTAATATGCCCCATGATGCTCCAAGTCCTTTTGGAGTTCCGGAATCAAAGTTCCCAACATGAGGTAGGAAACCTGCATGGAATCTTCAGTATGCTCAAGCCAATCGTTATAGGCCTCAACATCTTTGGGGTCGGGTTGGTCAGGAATGGGATCGTCAAGAACACAGACCTTTTTCTCTTGCTTCAGAACAATTCTCAAGGTTTGAAACAAGTCCATAAAGTTATTATGGTTAAGAGGATCCCTCTCTAAGATGGTTTTCAGCGATAGGTTATGGACGGTTGGAGTGGTAGCATTATTGTTTGCGGCCATTTCTACAAAATTTACAGATTTCATATTAGTATTTCTGAAAAATTGCATTTTAATTATTAATACCCTTTTCATATTGATAGGATCAATTGAGCTAATCTGTGATGATGTATGAAAACAATTCAAAGAAAACACAAACAAAGTAATCGAATTCAAGCAAGATATCAACAAAATTCACAGTTTCATTAATATCATGCAAAGACAATTACAAAGTAATAAGCAGTGGTTCATTCTCTCTCTCTACTAACTAACTGTCTAAGTTATTTATAATGAAACACATGAACTAACTAATTACAAAATGGTCCCTATACTATTACAAAAAGTAAAAGGTCACATAAAGACAACATGTCAATCTTTCTAGAGTCCTAACAATACTCCCCCTAAGATTTACATGGTCTTCGGTCTTCAAAATCTTCACTCATTTCTTCTTTCTATCTTCAATCTTCAATTTTATCTTTGGCTTTCAACTTCTATCTTCAATCTTTATCACTCAAAGAAGTCTTCTGGTTCTTCTTGATCTTGAACATAGGCTTCTTTTTGTACATCTCTTGTACTTTCAAAACATTTGCAATAGCAGACTTAAATTTGCTTGTAAGAATGCCTTGTTCTGGTTTAGCTTCATTTGTCTTTATCTCCATCTTGTTCATTCTTTCCAACGTCTCTTTTGATAAGCAAGTAATATCAATATTTGCATATAACTCAATAGGATTTGGACTTTCCTTTGAGTATACTTCTAAGACACCTTTCCTTGAAATTCTCATAGATTCAATATCTTTGATATCTTTCTTCACTCTTTCAACTTCAGCAGTTCTCCAGAATTTCTTGATCAATCATTCATTCGTCTTGCACACACTGCATATACATGTTTTGATCTTAAGCGAAATCTGATCATTTCTTCATAGCCAAGTGCTTCCCTATTTTCTTCATCCAAAAATGCAGCAACATTATATTTTGGTTCAAACTTCAAAGTTGCCATTTGCAAAATAAAAAAATACTAGAACATTGAAAGTTGATGAATTTTCAATTTTGAACATTAAATTCAATTTTTTTTACTTATGATTTTTACTTTTTACTTATGAATTTATTTTGTGAAATTCTTGAATTTATTTATTTTGAATTCATGATTTTATCAGTCCATTTTAAATTCTGAGATGTTCTACTTTTTATTTAAAAATATTATTTTTATTTTTATTTTTATTCAAAAATTCAAGATGTCTATTCATCTTCTTCTTCTTTCTTCGAAGAACCTGGCTGTGAATTTTCTTATCACATCATTGTTGAGTTTAATCCACAAACAATATGTCAAATTAGTTGAAATTTGATATACATCAACAATCCAGAATCAATTTTATATGTTATTAAGGTTTTGATTTGTTGAACTTTTGAATATCATAGTGTTCGAACGCCCGATAGCATCCAACCGCCTATGTCAATCATCATGTTTTTAACCAAAACCTACTGATTTGAATCACAAACTTACATTTATAACTCAAATAATATCTATCAATCAACACAGGTTTGGTTTAAACAACGAAATTAGAAGGTTGATGAAGACCAGAGTCGATAGTTCAGAGGGTTTTGGTATTTTTTCAAAGAATTTTGAGTGTGAATGAGTAAACAAGTGTAAGTGTTCAATTTATATTAAATGAAAATTTAGACGCATTAGCACTCTTTATGTGTATGAAACCCTAAAATTCACAAAATCATGAGACGCATGAACACTATTTGGTCATATGGTCTTAGACGCATGAGAACTGTTTAGACGCATTAGCACAGTTTAGGCGCTTTTGCACTGTTCACGCGTCTGAAGTTCCTGAAACGTCCAACACTTGTAACTTTCAACACACTATGTAACACTGTGTAAACGCATGAGACATTCAAAACGTCTAACACTTGTATAAAATCAAACTCATAATCACTCTTTAGGCGTATGGGATTGGTGAAACACCAAATACTTGGTTAAACTCATGGACTTATTGCAACCGTTTAGGCGAATGGGAATATGAAAAACGCCCAAACACTTGTATAAATTCCTCAAAGTTCACCATGCTCCTATTTATACGTATGAAGACTATTTAGGCGCATATACTTTGAACATGTAGCATCATCCTTTCAATTCAACTTTCTTTGATTTTGATTTTTTGAGAAAAACTTCCATTTATTACTCCCCATAAACTTTTAAGCTGAAACAACTTATAAGTTTCCTAAGGTAGCATAATAAGATCACACAACTCATTGTGACATTGCCTTCACACATAGAAAACATGCATAAAATCAAAATTAAAACATAATCAAAATTTAATATCAACAAGAATTAATGTCTGCAGTGAGATCATATCAATAAAGATCAGCACATTAAAAAAATTGTGGATAGTCATGGACAATGAATAAATCCTGATCAAGTATGTTCCATGTCAGTGATATCACAGCAAGGAGACACAAGATCTAAGGACAACAATGAGTGTTTTTGACATAATATCAGCTCACCTACTTTTTCAATTCTTGGATTGATTAGGTTATATGTAGAGAGCTCAACTATCATCAAGACATGCAAGCAAGAACACATACTCAACTTATTACTTGAACATATGTGTTAGGATCTCAGCCTCTTGGTTTAATCGATTGAACAGATATCGCAGCGGAATAGCTCAGAATTAGACAAATTCAAGCAAGAACATTCGATATAAAGCGATAAAAGAATTTTGTTATAGAGAGAGAAATATCTGACAAAAGGAATATTGCATTAAGATTGTCGGCCTCAAAGGCACGATTACAGGTGAGTCATCCTTCCTTATAAAAGAAAGAATGACGTAGGCTGATGTCACTTGAAAGTGACATGTAACCGTTTTATAACTACTGATGTTTAACAACTACTGAAGATGTCAACAACTGACATCTTCTTACAAATGTTCCAAGTGTTAAACATCTTATTTACTACTACTGAAAAACATAAAACTACTGATACTACAACAACTGAAGAACAACCTCTTCAGTTGTTTACAAGTACTGAAAAGGAAACAAAACTACTGAAAAGTAAAACACTACTGAAAGAAAAGAAAACTACTGATGAAGAAAAACCATCACAACAACTGAAGAAGCCCTCTTCAGCTGTTGTCATCAACTGTTAGCATCAGCTGATGTCTTCAGTACTTGAACATCAGACTTTGTCTTTCAGCTGTTGATCTTCAGTCTTTGTCTTCAGTACTTGTTGAAGTCTTCAGACTTTAGATCTTCAGCTGTTGTCTCAGTCTTTGTCTTCAGTACTTCAGAAATACTTCAGCAGTTGTATTCTTTAGAGTTTGTAGAACAGCTGATCAGATCTTCTTCAGCTGTTGTGATGTCCTGTGAGACTTAGAGGTTTCTCTGATCAGGCTCATTGGTTCTTTTGGTCCAACAAACTCCCCCTGAACCAATGCAGCCAAAACCTCTAAGGTATTGATGAGTCCCACTTATTTTGGCAGATAGATTGGTCTTTTTATCCTCTTGATCAGATGAGAAGTGACCCTTTTTCAGCACCGGCCTGGGAAGAAGTCTCTGATGATCTGTTTTGCATGATATGGTTGGGAGCTCTGTATTGGGGACTTGGACACTGAGCTGTTACCCCAACCATGAGATCTACTTCCCGTGTATCAGCCTATAGGATTCCCTGGTGTAAGCCCTTAGAAACATGATCTGCTCATCCATTGTCAGCACCTCGGGCACACCATCAAACAATCCTTCTCGGCCATACACTTCAGAGATGTACTTGGCCTGTTTTCCATTCTTGAGCTCAACCGTGGTTATTTGTCTGTAAGCAAACTCATCTGGATGAGTCCCTTCTAAGAGCAGGTTGAGCTCATCTTGTTTGAAGTTTTCAAGTCTTTTGTAAACCAATCCCTTTTTTATGATTTTATTCTCCAACATCTTTTGGGGGTTTGTTTGGCTTCATAAGCTTTCTTGAACTCTTCTACAATTTCCCAAGGGGACACTACAAGAACCACAGTGATGTCTTCGTCGACAACCCTCTTCACTCGGCCCTTGTATTTTGAAGGAATTTCTTTCTTGACAATCCTGTGTGCCACCCTAGGATCAGGCCATATCCTTACTTTTTCCCTTTGGTATTGAAAGGTATTAGCAAGGGTGTACAATCTTAAAACTTCTTTCTTCATGCTAATCATTGAAGAGGATGTGGCATATGCTTTGTCAATGCTTTTCAGCATTTCCTCATCATGTCTTTGCATCTGTTCCTCTTCAATCTTTATCATCACAGCATGCATTTGAGAAGCAGGAGTGATGGACATTGGATTAGCCTTAGGCAAAGTGATAACTGCAGAGAGTGGCAGTCTGTCTTCATCCTCCTCTTCTTCTTCATCAGCCCTCAGTACCTTTCTTTTCTTTTGTCTAGGTACATCACTGGCAGTGGGTTTTGGGGGTAAAGGATTTGGTTTTGTGGGTTGGATGGTTGGTTTAGAGGGTAAAGGGTTGTTTTAGTGGGTTGTGGAGGTAGTGATTTTGAGGATAGAGGCTTTTCAGACTGTTTTAGCATTTTGGCTGTAATGGAGGCTTTAGTAAATTTTGTCAGTTCTTTTCGGTTCCCAACCCCAGCTTCATTTAATGCCCATCACTAAACCCTTGGAGTATGCTTCAGACGAACAAATCTTGGTGGTTATTGCCAAGATGTTGTCCCTGGTCCAGGCCCTTATTTCTATCAGAGATCTTCCCAAGTATTTGGCTACAAATCTAATCATTATCTCCAGCCTTTCTCTTTCTAAGGCATCATAACTAGCCCATCTTGAGTTGATCTCCTCTGTCTCCAACCTTCTGATCTCGGAGTCTAGTTGTTGGATGTCAAAACCCTGCCTATATAACTGATCAATGATTTTATCCATTGAACGGTTATGGTTGGCATCAGCTTCTTTCACCATATCATTCAGCTCCTTCTCCTTCTCAGACTTTCCTTCTTTCCTCTTTTGATATGTGACATGAAAGTCTTTTTGACTTTCATTCACTTCAGCTCTCTTCTCACTCTCCTTCTCCTTCTCATGATCAAACTCAGTCTCATCCACACTTATAACAGCCACTCCTTCTCATTCACCTTCTCTGATTCTTTCTCCTTCTCCCCATCTGTCCTCTTCCTTTTTCCTTTAACTGACTGACTCTCCCCCTTTTTGGTTGCATTGGGTGCAAGGGTTTGAGCAGTAGAAAGTGATTTGGTCACCAACTCCTCCACCAGGGTTGTATTATTGTAGGAAGCCTCTCATCAATGGCTTTGATCACTATATCTGTGATCATGGGAGTGATGAGAGGGAGGGATTTTTGAAGGTTAGCAACTGATTGATCAGGATGGTTCTGTTCCTGAGAATCAGTGCCAAAAGCAGAGGCTGGTGGCTTGGAAGTATGTATTGGCTCAGTGTTTAGGGGACCTTCAGAAGAAGGTGCCATCTGTGGGTGTATTGTGGTGGCAGATGGACTTTCATCCTGAGACATCTTGGCCAGCAGCTCTTTGAGTCTGCTAACCTCATCCTCTAGGATGGTGTTTTGAGCAACTACATCAAGAAGAAGCTCAGGTCATCATCAGTTGATACTGAATCACCTGACCTCCTGACAGAGTCAGGATTAACATGCCTTGAGTGTAGATCAAGTATAGCATGTGCCCCTTGTTCTTGGTTCTGGGGACTTCCAGCCTCAGGACTATGTCCTTCATCAGCTGTTGCCGCTGGTGAGGTCTTAGAGATGTTACCAACTGCATCCTGGTCATTTGCTGAGTCAGGGGCAGTGGCAGCCTCACCAGAAGATCGCACCTCCTTGTCTACACCAGGAGATGGAACATGATAACCCCTGTGCTGTGGGTTGACAGAAGCATTGTGATCCTCCCCCTCAGGTGTTGAGGTTATCCCAGTAGTGATTGGTGTCTGGGTGGGGGGTGAGGAATGCAACTGCGTCAGCACTTTTGCAACAATTATTGTAGGGCTTTGAGGGGCGGTTGCATCAGGAGAGGGTGTGGAAGCAGTGTGCACCCGGGACGAGTGGTGCTCTTCAATGGTAATCCCTCAAGTGAGGAGGATCCCAGCAGTGTGGCTTCCCCTTGAGTGGTTGCATCAGGTTCCTTTTGAGAGGAAACCTGAGCGGCTTTTTTGGTGGAGTCATAGTCTCTACTGGGGGGTTATTTCCAGTAGAGATAACCTGCTTTGGTGCAGCAGGAGCATCCTCAGGGGACTCAACTCCCTGAGTAGCCTTCTTAGGCTTCTTCTTTGTGGGTTTGGAGGGGACTTTGGATGTGGAAGTGGAGGCTGTGGGTTCCAGCTGCGTGGGTTTGCGCAGCTTGGCAGCCTGTTTAAGAGTTTGGTCAGTGTTGTGTCGGGAGTATACCTCCGGCAATACAGCCAAAGCAGGGACTCCCAGACCAACTAGTCCCTCAGCATGAAGCTGATTCTCTATTATGGCCATTATAAACCGAGGATATAGTATCCAACGGTTAGAAAGTGGTTTTGTGGCCATATCCTTGATTTCAAGAAAAATTATTTCAGAAAAGTTTAGTGGTTCTTGTTCAAGGATAGAGAACAGTACCTGTTGCCATCTGGAAGACAGTTGATCCCAAGAAGAAGTCTTCGAGGCCAGGCAAACATTTACCATATGAAATATCAATCGTTCAGCATCTGGAAAATGTTTCTTCAGGATGGTCGAAGCACTAAGATCGCCTTGATATCCATGTTGTCCAAATGAAAGATCAATTTGGCGCTTAGGATATCCAACAGGGTAGGCAGCATCATCTAATAGTAATATCTGGCGGATGGTAGCAGTAGAGATGACCACCTTATGAGAGTTGATGGACGAATGGATAGATTCTCCATTAACAGTTGCATTCGTCCAAAACTGATGTAGCGAATCGGCATAAATGATTGGATTTAGGAGGAAGGCCGTTTTCAGTGGTGATTGGACCATAAGATCTATAGCATTATCGAATTTGGTCCAGAAGGGCGATTTAGTGAGGTACGCGACACAGTTGTGTCGAGGCTTGAGTTGCATGGTCGCCATTAATGAAGGTGAAAGATTTTCAGAGCTTTTGAAATTTTAGGTCGTGAAAGAATGAAAAACTCTGAAAGAGGGATCAGATATATATAGGGTACGGGTTATGAAACGACTGAAGGTTTTGGTGTTAGTCATCAGTATTTGAAACAACTGATGACGTGGTATTAACTTTCAGAGGTTTGAAACGACTGATGGTATTGGTGTGGTCAGCAGTTATAAAACACTGAAGACATGTGTTTACAATCAGACGTTGAAACAACTGAAGTCTCTGATTTAGGCATCAGTAGTTTTAAAAACTACTGAAGACAAGTTGGACTTCAGATGTTGAAACAACTGAGGACTTGGTATTAGTCATCAGTAGTTGTGAAACTACTGAAGACCCTGGTTGTGCCATCAGTTGTTGTAAACAACTGAAGACTTGGTGTTAGTCATCAGTAGTTGTGAAACTACTGAAGACATGGTATTGCTTCAGTTGTTTATGAAGAAACAGCAGTTTGTGAACTACTGAAGAGAGAGTACTCATCAGTAGTTGTCGTCAATTCATAGCCTTTCAGCTGTTTCATACTGTCCTCAACACTTACTCATCAGCCTTTTTGCTGTTTTCAGTTGTTTCATAGGACATCAGTACTTATCTGTTTCTACTGATTTCAGTAGTTGTAACTACATCAGTAGTTTAGAACAGATAAAGTACAGTACTTAAAGCATTTAGCCTTCAGTAGTTATAAAAACTACTGAGGGTAAAATAACTCATCAGTACTTATATGTGACATGGTTACCAATGATCATCAGTAATTACTGAGATCATCAGTAGTTGTCACTTATTCTAGCTGCAGCATACCAAGCCTTAACACCAGGTTGTGGAAAGTTGAACTATCCAAAGGCTTAGTAAAATGTCTGCAAGCTCATCAGCACTAGGCACAAACATAGGATTAATTAGACCCTTTTCAAAACAATCTCTTATAAACTGATGTCTAATTTCTATATGTTTGGTCCTAGAGTGCTGGACTGGATTTTTGACAATGCAAAGAGCTGAAGCACTATCCATTAATAATGGAGTCTTAGTCTCTGTAATGCCATAATCCAAAAGTTGATTCTGAAGCCAGAGTACTTGGGATGTACAACTTGCAGCAGCAATGTACTCGGCTTCAGCAGTGGATGTAGCAACAGATGTTTGTTTCTTACTCTTCCAAGAAATCAAACAGTTGCCTAGGAATTGACATCCACCAGAAGTTGATTTCCTGGTCAACTTACACCCTGCATAGTCACTATCAGAGAAAGCACTAATTTGCAAGAATGTCCAGTGGAATACCATAAGCCTAGAGATTGTGTACCTTGCAGATATCTAAAGATCCTCTTGACTGCAATCAGATGAGACTCCTTAGGTGCAGCCTGAAATCTAGCACAAACACATGTAGCAAACATAATATCTGGTCTAGAAGTTGTAAATACATCAAGGAACCAATCATACATCTGTAAAGAGTTTCATCAACAACTTTACCTTTCTGATCAACATCCAATTGTGTGGTGTTGCACATGGGAGTAGAACAGGGTTTACAGTTTTGTAAATCAAACTTATTCAAAAGATCTTTTGTGTATTTAGATTGATGAATGAAAATTCCATCAGCTTTTTGTTTGATTTGCAAACCTAGAAAGAACTATAATTCTCCCATTTCACTCATTTCAAACTTCTGTTGCATTAAGTTTTGGAATTCCTCACACAATTGAGGATCAGAGGATGCAAATATAATATCATCAACATAAATTTGAACAAGTAGCTTATGCTGATCCACCTTCTTAATAAATAAAGTTTTATCTATGGAGCCTCTAGTGAAATATTCTGTAGAAGAAAGTTTGATAAGGTCTCATACCAGGCTCTAGGTGCTTGTTTCAACCCATAAAGAGCTTTATCAAGCTTATATACCCATTCTGGGTGCTTATTATCCTCAAAGCCTGGTGGTTGACACACATAAACTTCTTCTTTTATTTTACCATATAGAAAAGCACTTTTGACATCCATTTGAAAACTTTAAGATTGTGGAGTGCAGCATAGGCTAAAAACAATATAATTGCCTCCAGTCTGGCTACAGGGGCAAAGGTTTCATCATAATCAATACCTTCTTCTTGTGCAAACCCCTACACAACCAGTCTGGCCTTGTTCTTAACAATTAGCCCATTTTCATCAGTTTTATTCCTAAACACCCATTTAGTGCCTATTGCACACTTACCTGGGGGTAGAGGAACAAGCTCCCACACTTGCTGTTTTTTGAACTGAAGAAGCTCAAGCTGCATGGCTTCAACCCATCCATTGTCTCTCAAAGCTACATGATAGTTCTTTGGCTCTAGCTGACTGATGAGAGAGCATAGAAGCAGAAATTGGACAACTGGCTTCTGGTTGAAACACCAACATTGATATCACCAAGGATTTGAGATTTGGGTGATTTTTCAGCTCTTGGTAAACAATCAAATCTGTGCAAGTGTTTGTAGGACCTTCAGCAGCAGCAGATGTTGATGCAGATTCTTGAAACCATGAAGATGGTGGCAACTCAAATGAAGTTGAGGATGCAAAAATCTCATCAGCATTTGTTATGGATGGTGCTGCTGGAGCTACAGGAGCATCAGGTTTAGAGGACTCAGGCAGTTGGTCACTAAACCTGAAGAGGTGATTACTACTATCATCATCATCTTCAGCAGTAACACCAGGTGGTGAACTGTTGACAGGAGCAACAGCAGGAGATTGATAAGGAACATATTGCAGTAGGTCCAAATCAAAGAGCTCCACAGGGCTTTGTGGAATCTTGTCCTTTGGAGATTCATTGAACTTGACATGTAGAGTCTCTTCAACCATCTTTGTTCTGCAGTTAAAGACTCTGTATGCCTTGCAAGTTGATGAATAACCAACAAAGTACCCTGCATCCACCTTAGGATCAAATTTCTGAGCTGATCCTTTGTGTTGAGAATGAAACAGGGACACCCAAATGCTCTAAGAATGAAATGAGAGGGGCCAAATGATGTAGAACTTCATATGGAGTCTTCATCAACCTCTGATTTATTAGCACTCTATTCTGCACATAGCATGCTGTGTTGACAGCTTCAGCCCAAAAGGTCAATGGCAGTCCAGAATCAGCCAACATAGACCTTGCAGCTTCAATGAGGTCCTGTTCTTTCTCTCCACAACTCCATTCTGTTCAGGAGTTCTTGGAATACTAAACTGCCTCTTTATTCCCTTGGAAAGGTAGAACTCATCAAGTGTATTGTTCCTGAATTCTGTTCCATTGTCACTTCTAATACACTTGACTGAGAGGGAATACTGCTTCTCAGCATACAACACAAAGTTTATGATCTTCTGTGCAGCTTCATCCTTTGAATGTAGAAAGAAAGTCCATACAAATCTGGAGTAATCATCCACAATTACCAGACAGTATTTCTTCTTTGCCATGCTCATCACTCTCACAGGACCAAAGAGATCCATGTGAAGAGTTGTAAGCAGGTGGGACTTTGGTTCTTCAATAGGTGGGAATGAAACCTTGTGCTGTTTTCCTTTCAAACAAGCATGCAGTTGTTTTCACACTTGAAATCCTTCATAGGCATTCCCCTTACTAAACTATGGTGTATCAGCTCATTCATGTTCTTGAAGTTAACATGTCCCAGCCTTCTATGCCATAGATTAGATTCTTGAGGAGAGGCCTTGGAAAATAGGCAAGGATGGCCTTTGAGATCTATTTTCTTGGAAAGATCTAAGGCATACACTCTTCCTGTCATGTTGGCCTTCAGGAGAGTGTGAGCATCCAATACCTTGTCAATCAAACTCAGAACTTTGGATGATAGAATCCTGCAGTTCTGGCTTGTGAAAAGGGCAACATGGCCTTTGTCACACATTTGACTGACACTCAGAGGTTATACTTGAGATTTTCCACATGGTTGACATCATCAAACCTTATTTCCCCATTGGAAACAAAGCCCTTCCCGGTGATGTAACCTCTTGCATCATTGCCAAAGGAAACAAAACCCTTCCTTCCTGGAGAGTAGTCATTAAGAAGTGAGTTGTTCCCAGTCATATGCATAGATCCCCCACTGTCTACATACCAGATGCTACTTTGGCATGTTGAAGAAACCTGCATTAATAAACAATCAGTTAGTTTTGGAGACCCAAACCTTTTTGGTTTTGGGCCTGGTCTCATCAATAGATGGTAACTAACAGGTTTATTGGGCACAATAGCTTGAGGTGAAGGAGATGGTGTAGAAGAGGAATCCTTTGGCTTGGATCTCCTTTTCTGGGGTTTCAACACAGGGCCATCAAGTTGGTTAACTCTTCCCAACAGATGTTGAACCATCATTACCAGCTGTGTCTGATTCTGGGAAAGAGCTTTCAGCTCTTCAGACACATTGGTATTGGTGTTTGATGATGAGTTCTTGTGTTGCACCATCTTCTTTTGAGCAACCTCAGCTATTGCCTGTTGCACTCCTTCCCTTTTAGATTTCTTTTTGGACATAGGAGTAACAGGATTTGATGCTGCTGGTACAAACTTGGACTCAAACTCAGTTTTCATTTTAGCCAAGTTTTCTTTAATTTTCTCCTTTTGTTTGAGTTTGGATCCCTTTTTGTACCAACAATCATCTGTGAGATGATTGAATATACCACATATTTCACATGGTTTCTTCTTCATCTTCTGTTGATCATCAACTGAAGAAGATGAAACTACTGAAGACTTGCTCTTCAACAGTTTAGAAGCACTTTTTGCCTTCTTGTCAACTCCCTTAGTAGGCTTCAAATCCTTCCTACTGACAGTTTTTCTCTTTAGTGCTGTCAGTTATTGGGATTTGAATTCCAGATGTTATCCCCTGCTCTCCAGTACCCTCAGTACTTCTAGGGATAACACTTGGGTTGATCAACTCATTAATCATGTGAGTGTCAGCAGTTGAACCATCAATATCAGCTGATAGGTTCACAGAGGGATTAATACTGACTTCAACTACTGATGGTGCTTTATCAAGTAGTGAATCACATGATGAGGGATTGGTCATTACTTTCACACCATCCGATTCTACTCCTGCTCTTGAAGCATAATCTGTAGGAGGAGCAGTGTGATTATAACCAATTCCAAACTTCACATTGGAAGCTGTTTGCTTACTAAGAAGCATTTCAAAGCCCTTGCAAGATTGTACCCATCGATCACACTCTACTTGGTGACAGCAAGAGTATCTTTGAGGTCTTTGTACTTCTCTAAGAGTACATCCTCCCTAGCCTTATCATCAGAGATTTGCATTTTAATTTATAAATCTCATCAGTTTTCTCTTTCAGCACAGACTCAAACTCAGCTTTATTTTTGGAAATTATTTGTTCTAGCTCTACATTTTTATGATTAAAGCCACATTTGCTTCTCTAATAGAGACAATGCTGCTATGCAAGTTTCAGAACATAATTTGGCCTTAGCCTCAGAGGATACCTGTGATACCTGTGTTGAAGAGGTACTTGAGGATGATCCATCAGAGGATTCCAAGCCATGAGAGCTAGATTTCCAAAAGGATGCTCACCACCATGTTGACCAGCACCTGAGAACAGTTGTTCATTACCAGACCATCATCTGGTAAGCTGCTCCAGTCAACAACTCCTGGTGTGAAGAAGCTGTGTTGTTGAAGTTGATTAGGTTGATGACATTGGGATGGTTGAGGCTCAGGGAGTGCATGTGGTTGCTGAGCAGTGGGTGCTTGAACCTGGCCTGGTTGTGGCATGTAATAGCAGGGGTATGGATATGGCATTGGCCCCTGTGGAACAAAATATGCAGGAGATTGTGGTTGATGATGATAACCAGAATTGACAGGTGGTTGCCCTCTGTTTTGTTGACTATTTCCAGGGAAAGTCACAAAAGGTGCAGGAGAGTTAGATCCAGATGATCTACATTCTCTTGCAAAGTGTCCAAGCCTGTGGCATTTATGGCACTTCAACTTACTCTTGTCAAAACCAACTTTGGTTTTGCCAGAGAGTCCTGGGAATTTCCTTCCAGTTCTTTTGTAGAACTTTGAGATCTAATATTTATCAAGGCCATTTGGCTCAAAATATCCATCTCTTCTAAGTCATCATCAGCAATCCCCTTGAGATCATCCATGATGAAACATAGATTGTCACTATTACCACCAGCAGAATAACTATCAACACTCACAAAGGCAGGCTCAGAAGTGTTTGTAGAGAATCAATATGCTCATCATACTGGCTTTCAGATGACGCATATTCTGACTCTTGATGTCCAATCAGGGCAGTGTTCCCTTGGACAAAATCCTCAGTAAGCTTGCCAGATGAAGCCAATTTCCTTTTCTGCTCTATCTCTCTCTCGAATGTAAGCAGTTTCCCATGAAGTTGGGTGAGAGATAGGCGATCAACATCAGCATTTGAGCGTAGAACAATGGTATATGTGTCCATCTCTCAGGCAGTGATCTTAGGAATCTATGGTTCATCTGACTCCTGGTATATTCTTGTTTAACCATTTTCAATTCAGAGATTAAACATGAAAACCGCTCAAATTGTTGAGTCAGAGTCTCACCCTTTCTATGAGAGAAAGTCTCATATTGTTGGGCGAGGATTTCCCTGTTGTTTGCTAAAACCTCATCAGTACCACCAAATTGTTCTTTGATGGCTTTCCAGAGGTCATGAGCAGACTCACAATGCAGAAGCCCAGAGTAAATCTCATTAGGAATAGCCATAGCCAAAATTCCATGGGCTTTTGCATCGATTTCAAACAACTTCTTGTCCTCATCGGAGTATTGCTCCTTCTTCTTTGGAACCAGCTGGTTTGTTTCCGGATCATTCACCATTGGCTTATTTGGTCCATGTACCACAGATGTCCAACAACCTGAGCTATTGACAGACAGGTGATGGAGCAATCTTCTCTACCAAATGTTATACTCATTCCTCACCAAGATCGGAGGCTTGGTAGAGGATCCAGTATTGAAAGGATCATTCGAAGAAGTAGTCATTGTGGAAATTCAGACAGATTCAAGTAAAATCACAATAAATTTAGCTTAGAACCACACAGAACCTCAAATAAAACGGCCAGAAGCGATACACTCTCAATCTCTATAACAGATCCTTGCGAATTTGCTAATTCGATCAAACTTAGAGCGATTGAACAGTTTCAATGATCAGTTGTTAGATCGATCAATGATTAACCTGCTCTGATACCATTTGTTAGGATCTCAGCCTCTTGGTTTAATCGATGAACAGATATCGCAGCGGAATAGCTCAGAATTAGACAAATTCAAGCAAGAACATTCGATATAAAGCGATAAAAGATTTTGTTATAGAGAAAGAAATATCTGACAAAAGGAATATTGCATTAAGATTGTCGGCCTCAAAGGCACGATTACAGGTGAGTCATCCTTCCTTATAAAAGAAAGAATGACGTAGGCTGATGTCACTTGAAAGTGACATGTAACCGTTTTATAACTACTGATGTTTAACAACTACTGAAGATGTCAACAACTGACATCTTCTTACAAATGTTCCTAAGTGTTAAACATCTTATTTACAACTACTGAAAAACATAAAACTACTGATACTACAACAACTGAAGAACAACCTCTTCAGTTGTTTACAAGTACTGAAAAGGAAACAAAACTACTGAAAAGTAAAACTACTGAAAGGAAAAGAAAACTACTGATGAAGAAAAACCATCACAACAACTGAAGAAGCCCTCTTCAGCTGTTGTCATCAGCTGTTAGCATCAGCTGATGTCTTCAGTACTTGAACATCAGACTTTGTCTTTCAGCTGTTGATCTTCAGTCTTTGTCTTCAGTAGTTGTTGAAGTCTTCAGACTTTAGATCTTCAGCTGTTGTCTCAGTCTTTGTCTTCAGTACTTCAGAAATACTTCAGCAGTTGTATTCTTCAGACTTTGTAGAACAGCTGATCAGGTCTTCTTCAGCTGTTTTGATGTCCTGTGGGACTTAGAGGTTTCTCTGATCAGGCTCATTGGTTCTTTTGGTCCAACAATATGTGTAATCAGAGCTCATGTTACTTAAATGAATAAAGAATGATCATGGATAACTATTTGATCAGCTCTAACTATCCATTTGAATAGATTGTGCACATTGGCATCTTTGCATCAAAGAGAATATCCAGGTCTGTATTGACTTACAACAAAGGATATCTCAGCACTTCAGGTCTATGATGACTCAAAACAAAGAAGTAAAATGATGCTTGTAACAGATCTCATGATTAATTACATCACCACAGGTATGAGTGGTGTTACTCAACAAAGAGCCAATCTCATAAGCCAAAACTTCTCAAAAGTACTTAGAAGAATACATATTTAGTGTAATCACAAGAATTTACTTTTTCAGTATAATAGCATGATAGTGTCTACACATCATATCTGATCATGTCAGACTTTATTAATGAGTGAAATATGCAACTAATCTCACTAATGTACTATCATTTCTCACATATTGCAAAACAGATTCTTTTCTAAAACAATGAACCGACAATAGAAAAAGACTCTATTTTTTGGAGATTTGATTTATACTTTTGTATTTGGTTTATCTATGACAAAAAAAACACACACACAAAATAAAAACAGGCAATTAACATTGATAGTATCATTTATGATAGTCTTTTGATTTAGGGAGTTCACATATGATTATAAGACCAATTGATTCTACTAAATACTCAAACCGTCCTGGTAAGAAGGCTTTAGTAAATAGATCAACCTATTTTTTTCTGTTGCAATTTGAATCAAAATGATAAACCCTTTTTCCGAGTTATCTCTGAGAAAATGATATCGAATTTTGATATGTTTTGTTTTTGAATGTTGAACAGGATTAGTTGTAATGAACATAGCTACAGTGTTATCAATGTAAATAGGTGTTTTAACAAAATTGAACCCATAATCCAGTAGTTTATTTTGCAACCAGAGGATTTGAGAACATCCTGCTCATGCAGTAATGTACTTAGCTTCTGCAATTGAAACAGAGACATTTTTTTGTTTCTTACATTGCCATGAGACTAATCAGGGACCGACAAATTGACATCCACCCGAAGTAGATTTTCTATCTTGACAACAACCACTGTAATCACTATTTGTAATCCATGTAATTCAAAGTTACCCTCGTAGGGATACCAAAGCCCTAAAGCTAGTTTACCTTTGAGATACCTAAATATTCTTTTGACAGCAATTAAATGTGATTCTTTCTGGTCTGATTGATACCTGGCACAAACACAAACAACATACATAATGTCTGGTCTACATGCAGTAAGATACATCAAAGAACAAATCATTGATCTGTATAATGTTTGGTCAACGGATTTTCCTTTTGGATCAGGTTCAATCTTGGTGTTAACATCTGCTGGAGTTCGTATGAACTGACAGTCTTGCAATTTAAATTTCTTCAAGAGCTTGTCAACAAACTTCTCTTGATTGATGAAAATTCCATCGTCAGTTTGCTTGACTTGAAGTCCAAGAATGAAATTAATCTCTCCCATAGAACTCATTTGGAGCCAAGATTTCATGAGTTCCTCATATTCATTGCACAATTTTGAACTGGTAGAACCAAATATGATATCATCAGCATACACTTGTACACATATGAGATCATCATTATCCTTGTTTATGAAAAAAGTTGGATCAATATTCCCTCTTGTGTATCCATATTGGATTAAGTGTTGTGACAAGGTCTCATACCAAATTCTAGGGGCTTGATGAAGTCCATAGAAAGCTTTACTCAGCTTATACACTCGATGTGGAAATTCTGCATCCTTAAGCCTGGAGGTTGCTTCACAAACACATCGTCAGTGATAGGACCATATAAAAATGCACCCTTTACGTCCATTTGATACACATTAAATTTCATGAATGAAGCATATGCCAGGAAAACTAGAATGGATTCAAGTCTTGCAGCTGGTGCAAACACCTCATCATAATCTATCCCTTCTTCCTGTGTGTATCCTTGGGCAACAAGTCTCGCTTTGTTCCTTATTACTATACCACGATCATCAGTCTTATTTCTAAACAACCATTTTGTGCCTATGGCATTTTCTCCTTCAGGTAAATCCACTATGTTTGCGGAATTGAAGTAATTCTTCTTGCATAGCTTCTATCCAACCATTGTCCTATAATGCTTCGGTAACACTTTTAGGAACGATTTGAGAAAGAAAACAATATATAAGCAGAAGTTTGCTTGTTCTGATTTACTCCTCGCTGTTCTCTCATTCAATGGAGCAATAATCTGAGATATTGGATGATTCTTGTGAATACGAGATGTTGGAATCTCATCACATTGAACATTAACATCCAGATTTGTTTGGTTTAAGTTGGAGAGCTGATGTAACAAATTAGAAGAATGTGGATTGAAGTTTAGAACTTGAGTCGGTAAGTTAATAAAGTAATCTAAGTTAATAGTATCAACTACATCACCAAAGATGGATGATGTGCTTGACTCAGGTTGCACAAACTCATTACCATCATTAGGAATAGGTTGTGATCCTTCCTCATCGAAAGAAACTGAATGATCTGAATCTAAATTAGCATGATCATTGTCATTGAATCGTATTGATGAGTCCTTGACAAATGATAAAAATGGGTAGTCAGAGCTAGAATCATCTAGGCCATCAGAATCTGAATCCTCACTGAAAGATCCAAGATCTCCTCTAGAGTTCTTCTTACGTGTAGAATCAATACAATTTGATTGATTAAACAAATTAGATTGAAGAGAGTTTGATAATGACTCTAAATCAAATAACCATGCAGGACCATTTGAAATTGGTGGAAAAGAATTTTCCAGAAATTTAACGTTGAATGTTTCAAAAATTATATTCGTCCTAGAGTTGTACACTCGATTGGCTTTTGAAAGAGAAGAATAGCCAACGAAAAATCCATTATCAAATTTTGCATCAAGTTTTCCTAACTAATCATTTGAATTAAGAATCATAACAAGACAACCAAATTACCCAGGATTTTAACTATTATTCTACAAGCATTGAACCGTACTAGCTTCGTTACAGACTTGATACTGAACTGTTCACCATCCGAACATTCGCTAGCTGGCAACACAACTTTTACCACCCCAAAAAAGATCTCAAGTGATTAGGCGGGGACAGGATTCGAACCTGTAGTCTTCAGATCATGAGCCTGATGAGTTGACCATTCCTCCACCCCGCTTCATCCATTCCCATTCCAAAAAGTCCTTCTTCGATCTGAAGGTGTGTTAAGCATATAGTCATTGTGGTTACAGACGGGTTCTGTTTCCGATTAGACTAAGAACCTTCCGTCTAAGA
The DNA here is from genome assembly GCA_025506515.1 of Flaveria trinervia. Lineage (NCBI taxonomy): Eukaryota > Viridiplantae > Streptophyta > Magnoliopsida > Asterales > Asteraceae > Flaveria > Flaveria trinervia. Next base: position 74,910,808 of record CM046444.1, read on the forward strand.
AACCTGCTTAACTTCTCCCCCCTGTCATGTATTGGCTCTCTCTCTTTCCGCTGATAGAGCAGTTTGCTAGTTTGCATTCCTCTATCTGAATCTCTAACACTAACAGGCGACAATCACCAACTTCATCACTGCCTTCTTGTGACACATCGATTGGGTTCCCACCCCAGCTCTGAGTTAACTATTTCAGAGCTCTATCCCTTTCTTTCTCCTATTGCCATTTAGCCGGTCTAGTTTTCCTCTCACCCGGAAGGTGGCTAACTCCTTGGTCTTACGAGTCGCTTACGCTAACCCAAGCGGGTACCAGGACGGACATCTTAGGCGGTAGAATCGAGTGGTGCCGTTCAGTGACTACATACGAGTTTATGAATCAATGAAATTTCCTCTTCTATTGTAGCGATACGAACTCAGAAGCAATAGTAAAAGAAGCTATCATCTCCGGGGAGTCAGATGATTGTCTGGACTGGTTCTTTTGAGGGAGGCCTATAAATTGCACGGGTCCAAGCTTGATTGATTGATTCTTTTAAAACTAGCTCCTGTAACCAATCTCACCATTAGCATTTTCACCATTCTAATGGAAACTAAATTCTGTGGATTAAAGCCCTTCTTTAAAGAAGTCCTCTAACTAGATCAGCTAAGTAGGTAGCTTCACTAACTCACCATAGCATGGTAAGCTGTCCTGTCTGAGTCGTTACTAACAACCGAGAAGCAGGTCTCTCAGCTGATAGCTCATCGGATCATGCAGCTCCTGATCTGGTCATAGAAAGAAGGAAGTCCGAACTCAAAGCCAGTGTTTAAGCCAGCCATCCTTAGTAGACTGCAAGCCAGATAAAAAAGTTTGGTCTAGCTCTCGAAAGTGGAAGGCAGAAAAAAAAGGATACTTGAAAGTAGGGCTACTCACATTGATTTACAACCAAAAATCCTATCTTGAAAATGACATATTCGTGAAATAGAGAAAGCCGGGGGTCTCCAACTGAGGTCATCTCGCCCGCTGCCAGGAAGATTCAATCCCAACGACTGCCTCGCAAGACCTCTGTACTTTTTATTTATTGCCTTTCCTTATTTAATAAGTAAATCCACTTCTTTACTAGAGAGAACTCGATTTGAAGCTTTCATTCCTCTTCGGGTAGTTTGGTGTATCTTTATTTAGCTATTAAGCAAAAAGAGTTTGCTACCTTTCTGCGTAAATGTTGTTTTTCGGGGGGGGTTTGTAAGCTGCAAGTAAGGAGAGAGAGGAAGGCTATCTATTTTTGGAAGTCAGTGCTTGTATTTGGTCGTCAAGTTCTTCCAATGGACTAAGGGGAGGAAAGGGGCATTCTTCACTCCTTTGCGACGCCTCTATGTACTACATAAGGGGCGGACTAAGGGCCCATTGGTTCTACCTTTATTTTCTTTGTCGGCGACAAAGGATCTCTCAACCCCCACTACGCAACCATAGCTAAATGGTTAAACATTTGAAGTTCTTTCCTTGGTTTTCATTCAGTGAAAGGAGTGAAGCTTTCCGCAGCTGGAAAGAGGAGACCCACGAAGGCGAGATGATCCCAAAGCGAGAATGAAGCTAGAGCCATTACTTGACCAAGAACGTGAGAGGATTTCACACACCTTCCCCGGACCGGGTGGATACACTTTCTTTCGATGTGCTGTCATGATCACATTCTTAGTTTCGTATGAGATTCCTAGTTTAGCTTACGGGGTCAAAGTCTTCTTTGGACTTTTCCAATTCTATTTCTTTTTCATCAATCGGGGCGAGAGGGAGCTGCTTCGAGGAGGCGACACCCGCTAGTTTTGTCCAAATCAAACTCTCCTCAAAGCAGGTAGGTGAGAAGGGCTCGGCTCCATGCAGGTCTTTCACCAACGGCAAGCACTGAATTAGCGCGACGCGAAAGAGTCCGGGCTTATTCGGCGATGATAAGATTCTATTCTCGGAGTCAGAACTACTCGAATGCAAGGCTGTCGTCTCATGCTATTAGGGCGGCTCCCTTCTCTAACAACTTCAAGGACTAGGAAGGCCCTTTTTTACTCATCCGGATTTCCCTTTCATATAGAAAGAAGTTTGGATTCGACAAGAGTCTCAGCAAGAATAGGCAGCTTTAGCATCTAGCACATCATCATACCGACAGTCATCTGAACAAGAGTCTCCCATTTGAATTCCCTGAGCAAGCTCTCCTCTTCCACGTTGCTGGAAAGGGCTTAGCCGCCTTTGGGCAAGGACCCTTGGACCATTTACCAGGCCTCTCTATCCAGCTTTTTTCCTTCAACGACTTAGCCCCTTGCACACTAAGGTGCCTTAGCCTATCCATACACAGCCACACCCAAAGGGATCGCCTGCCCAACTATCCGATCTTTTATCCCTTTTCGGGTAGATCTTCTCATTGACAACAATAGGTATCGGCCATAACTAAATAAATTCTTTTTCAAAGGAGGTAATTCGTTCGCTCCAAACACGACTTGCTTGTAATTTATCCTTCAATCCCAAAAAAGCAAGAATGAATGACCAAACCCGACCCAATTTCCTTATTTTCTTATTCCCGCCAGGCGCTGTTAAGCCCTTCACCTCCTTCTGATGATCATTCCACTTCTTCGCCGCGGGAACATCTCTCTACTTAAAAGAGGGAACGAAGGCCCCGACCAATCATCGTGAAGAGAACCGAGCCAAAGGAGGTGATGAAAAGACCTTCTCTCTGGCCCCCTTTTCTCGCAGCTTTCGGACTTGGCCGATCATGAATAAGATCATCCTCGCTCGGTCACCAACGGCGGGTAGATAAATAAAGGAAAAAGCCTTCTCTGGAGCATGCTCATGACAAGATCCCGAACTCCTACTTTGAAGGTTGGCAGCTGCAAGACCCAAGTCAATGTCTTAAGCCGGGCCTTCGACGGCGGCATGGAAGAAAGAAAGTAGTTTTGTTAGAAAGTCGATATTTTGAAACTATAGAAGACCATCTTCGCGAGAAAGGTCTCGATCCCTTCCCACCTTAGATCGAGCTGGCATGGCAGCCGGGGCTTCTTCCCCGGAAATCATTCCCATCCAGCCGGACTTTGAAAGTCGATCTAGCGGTGCCTTTCCCTATCGCCTTCTTTTTGATAGTCGTAAGCTAGAGCCCCTATGGTATGGTGGCGTCAAAAGCTAACCATTAGGTTCGTATTGCCAATTTGAGTACTTTTTCCACTAAGCGAGAAGGGCCCCTTCATCGTCAATCGGACGAGCGCAAATCACTCCTTTTCTCAAGTGGGAAAGACGCTTTGATAGTAATGGCTGGATCTACTACGCAAGTAGCATACTCGGATCAAGCAGCATCTCTTTTGGTTCAAAGCGAGTCCAGGAATATCTGACAGGTTGGGCGGACGGTCTCTCAAGCGATTCTTCCAATCTTTTGCATCTTGTGGTGAAGGGAAGCCCAGTTATTAGTAGCAAAAAGAGAAAGATGAAGGGCTTCGCTCCCAGGTTGATGGATCAAGAAATGAATGAAAGGTTGGAAGATCCTGCCCAGGGGGAGAAGTCTCAATGGGATGCATTTGCAGAGAGAAATAGAGATGCCGCTGCTACCAAAGGTGCACCCCGACAAAGCTACACTGCCTGAGGAATCATCCCATTTTATCATATGAAGTCTATCAGCGGTGCTATTTACTATTCTTTCTAGTTCTGACTTGGGAAGCTGATCTCGATCTCAAGAGAAGCGTGACGATCATTCAAAAGGAGAAGGAAAATATATCATAACAGCACTTCCTATAGTGGAATTGGAATCGACGGATTCTTTGACTCAGGCTTCAGGGGGAGGACTAATCAGAGCTTAGTATAAAGACTAATGGGCGAAGCGCTTAGTTCTTAGTTGAAAGAAACTGGGCCTAAGACCATAGAAGGAGGATTGCTTATATAATATAAGCCATACGTAGACGAAAGTAGCATTCAGGCATCGGTGGAAGCGCTAAGCGAAAAAAGCTTTGAAGCCGATCGAAGACAACGAGAGTAGCGGATTAGCGGCTGATCTTCTACCTGATCTATCTACCATATTGATGTATTAGAGAGACCGAGTTCCTACGAGGGAAGAAAAGATTCACCAGCTCTATCGATTATCAAACCCATGTACCTTTGTGAAAGACATCGCATGGAATAGCTTACACGGAAAGGAGCTTGGTACAAGCTCAGATGAAAAATAGAAGTTCCAGAGCTAGAAGGAATGGGATCAGGGGTGGGTAATAGACTGACTGCCAAGGAGCGGAGCAGCTCGAACGAAGTCACTCATTGCTATGCGTTGAGGACCTGCCCTTGATCCTAACCCTCGTAGTGAAGCTGCTGTACCAAAAAGAGCGGACCGCAACTAGACCAGAGAAAACAGCAGCTTTCAGGCATCCTCTCATTGAGGAGGTCTTAGATAGAAGATGAGCCGTCTCTTATAGTGTGGGAGTATAACAGTAGCAGCAGTTATTGCCCCATACCCATGAGCATTGGCGTGAGCAGCTAAGCTAAGGTCGGAAAGGAAGAATGGGTGGGCTTACAGGCTACCTATTTCCTCAGCCGATAAGAGAATCTGTCTTCAGCACAGATCAAGGCTTGTCGAAGATAAGTATCAAGTCCTCTATCGCTGGACTAGACTATATTTCGAAGATTGAGGAGTGGCAACTCTGAATCAATTCCAGAACCTACTCCCGGGTAGTCTTTGACTACCTCTTTCCCCTGGCCCGGCTGGCTCTCCTACCTGGGATCCCTTCTCCTTGGAGAACTGCCACTCAAGACTGTTGGATCACTCATCAATGTCATAAGCTTAAAATGATGGCTTTTGGGAAGCCGATGCTAATGAGACCGAGAGGAACGAAGTAGCTCGACCATAAGGGAGAGGAAGAGAGTGAATCTAAAAAAGAGAGTCCGACTTGCATGTGTTAAGCATATAGCTTTCTCTTCTCTCGAGTTCACTCCTTCCCTATCATGGAAGTTAGCTCAAAACCAACTCTTCTTTCTAGCTTGGTAATCCCTCGCTTTATTTACTTTTTTGAATGCAGTTCGGGATCGAACGAGGTTCTTAAAAAGAAAGGCTATTCATCTTCCCTTACGGGCTTATGGATCTAGTGGATCGTCCCAGTAAACTACTACTTATACTAATTATACTAACTACTTAGTTATCGTCACTGGCTGCAGATCTGGCTTGGCTCGATAGGCTATTGAATAGGATGGAGGAAGGCTTGTCCCTAGCTTCTGAAACAAGAGAACGGACCGACTCTAACTAATCCACTCCTACTAACAGGAAGTGTAAGGGCAGACCTCGTCCTACTTTCACTCTACTCTTTCCATTTCAATGCTAGCTCGATTGCAGCTAGATTGCTCAGTAGGGACTACTAATGGACTATCAGAAACGAAGTGAGGGATTGGACGACGGACGGGACAACTAGCTAATTGGGGGACGGAGGGACAGAGAGAACTCTTCAACGAAAATAAATCTTGAAATTAAACAATAATAATCTCTATCGTTCAGTAGGAAATTTTGTTTCTTTAATTTAATTAAATAAAAGATAGAATCGTCCAGTAGGCTAATCTTCAAAGTTTATCGATTGAGACGGCGGCAGGCCCAAAGAGCTCTACAGTAGTGCCTTGCGAGATCGTAGCTCGTTCACCTAAGATGGAAAAGCACTTGGTTGAAAGCCTAGCAACGAGAAAAAAGAGTCCCACGCATCCTTTAGTCAACAACCATTAGTAAAGAATAGGATCAGACCAAGTGCGAGATTGGATCAAAAATAACGTATAGAAAGGATTTGCAACAGAGAGCCTCAACAGCAGCTCTTAACCCACACTTTTTGCTAGTAAATTGCATTTCAAGTTCCCGCACAGTTGATCCAGCAAAAAATAGAATCTAGTCTCCGTGAGTCTATACCAATATTACACTTTCTTTAAATACTTTTTATAGGTTATAAGGAAGCCGAATTTCCTAGGAAGAGAAGCGTGAGGAAAAAGAACAGGGAATAAAGGAGAAAAGGAGGATTGAAGGGGACGTGTAAGCATGAAGGCGGATACTCAGGTCAATCTTGGTAGTGAATAGGTCAGCAGTTGGAGAGGAGAATCTTTCTATAGATAGAAGCAAGCCTACATAGGGTACAAGATCGAAAAGAATGCCCTTTTTCATGCCCCGAATTCCCTTTTCTTTCTTGGTCGGACCAAGCAAACAAACTATTTCCGACAAGTCTTTCCTATTTTTAGAGCAAGAAGCGGAACTACAATAAATTGATCTCTCTTTATGGATAACCAATTCATTTTCAAATATAGTTGGGAGACTTTACCCAAGAAATGGGTAAAAAAAATGGAAAGATCGGAACATGGGAATAGCTCTGATAC